>VXAX01003481.1:0-210964 GCA_013399835.1 Leptocoma aspasia | reverse complement strand
GGGAAGTAGGAAAGCAAAAATTGCAAAGTGATAGGTTTGATCAGGTTGCCAGCAATAGCCCATCCCCCAAGACATCCTACTGGAGACATGTCTATTTTTAACAGCAGCCTGTGTCTGACAGAGGCAGATTTCACCCTTACCTTTCACATATAATAAGGATGAGGCAAAGAAAAGAAGTCAATAAGAAGAAGAGCAGCTGATACATCTAGTGTTCTCTTTACCATAAGAAAGCTTATCTTATTAGGGTTTGACTGAATTGTCCAGGAAATGATGCATGAGGGGAGGCTTCCAGTCAGTTCTCTTGAGGAACTCAAGATTCCCAGGAGAGTGATGATAAGCTGAAATGATGGGTTATGATAGGAGGCAATGCATACACAGACAGGAAGAACATACCACCTTCAGCTAAAGACATCCAAAACTTATAAGCCTGAAAGTGCACTTAGAAACTATTAGCCTGGAAACATGCCTGCTTCAGCAGGAATGACTTGTCAGAGGAAAGCAGCCACTTTAAGACTTCTTAATCAGTATTTCACAACTGCTGTACTGTAGGCATTCCTCCTGGCAGTATTACTCACTTGGCTGTCCATACACCTGATTATAATGGTTATTTCTTGGCCATATTACTTATTACTTCTATAAGGCAGCAGCCTTCCAGCTGCATGACATATGGAGCCCACAGGTATATACTTTCAACATAGGCTACATCTTGTCCTTTACACTGTTCCTATTAAGCCAACACAAAATGAGGAGACTGGGACTGCTCTGTCCTCTTAGCAGTCAGTATGTCCAGGAGCAAGAACTGAAAAGCTCCCAGTGTTGCAAGCCTGGCCTAAAGGATTAGGAACAGTAAGGATTAAACACTGCCATGTGTCTAACCAGACCTTCATGCTGAGTGTTCTTGCCTTGACTTTTCCTTGTAAAATACCTTGGTTTTTTTTAACCCACTTTCTCCTTTAAAATAGAAAAGTGCTCCAGAGTACTCTGGTAAAACACATTCTGAATAAATACTCAATGTTTTAAATTAGATCACATCACCATTGAGCCTATGAGACTTACCAGAAGGTGAAGTACAGATGTTAAGATTTACATGAGCTATTCCTGATTTATGCCCATTTAAGTGACAATTAAATCAAAGCAGCATTTTTACTACAGTCCAATATCAAAGATTGTGTCTTACCTGGCTGGTTAAAGAAATTGTATTATTCCCTTGGTCATTCATAGCCACTTTTGAATTTGCAGTTCATCCAGGAGACAGTATTCTACTGGACACTCAAAATAAGCATTTGGTTGTGGAAAAACTCTTTGCTACTTCTCCAGTGAATTGTGTAGAAAGCTTCTAATGCCACTAATCTTAGCTTGAGGTTAAGCAATGATACAGATACCTGTCTAGTCCATAGAAATATGAACTGGAAGCAGGTGGATAGTCACCCTTAGCTTCTCCCACTTACATATACACACATATATATATATATATGTACCTACACAACAGAACCTGCAGCATTCAAAACACAGATGGCACAGCGAGGCACAGTCATGTACTGAAACATTTTAAATAAACCATCATTTTCTGAAACAGCAGGTCACGAAGCATTACTTTGTGCTGGGCATTAAATGGGACCTGAGCAACATGACCTTCATGCTACAGTATGTTTCCAAACAGTCTGGGCTTATGGATTAGTTGGTTTTCCACTCATATCTACACATAGTCTGCACAGGGAAGGAAGCAATATCTAGAGGGGGAAATTGCTGTCCTATCTCTTCAACTGTCTTCCCCACAAAGGTGTATGCTCTGATTCCCCATTTCATGATAACTTGCAGTTTCACTCCTGATAAAGCAATATGCACAGGCTCAGCATTACTGAAGGAATTAGCCTTGGCAAAATGAAAGGAAAAAAAAAAGACTTTCAATAACTAATTTTTTTTAGCAACTGCAGAAGTTCTGGGAACAAAAGATCCAGCCTGGCTATACAATTGTAAAACTAGAATGCAGTTTATGAAAGTCTGCTCTCATCAGGAGCTCAGAATCTCCTCTTGAAAGGCCAAAGTCCTCTAAGTGCTGGTGACAAGCAGCTCTTTTTCTTTTCCCAATGTCTTTTGGCAGTCTTTACTTCCTATTTGAACCTGGGAGTAATGCCAGGCTGTTTCTGAAATGTTCAGACCTGTAGACCATTTATCAAACGTCTAAAACAGAGTACAGCAGAGTGCAGAGAACAGGATAAATTTAGCCCATGCTGAGTCTCACAGCTGGATTCCTCTGTGATATCCACTGCATTTTATTTAAATCTAAATCAGGAACCTCTGTATTCCACCATGACAGAGGCTGCTTCCCAGAGACACACTGCCTCTTTAAAGGGGAGTCCTGTGCTCCTGGTGAAAAATCATAAAGCAGGAACCATAGAAGTCCTTTGTGTACACTTCAGCCCAAGCCCTTTCTGGATTAATCTTTCTTAGTTGAAATGGTGGAAGGGGTCTTTCTATGGTGGTGTTTGGAAAGTTGGACACCACGCGTGTCCGGGCACTGTGAATGACAGAGGCCGTGGGTGTTCTCAGGGGGACCCCAGGCAAGGACCAGGGGAGCCTGGGAGCAGCTCCAGCAACTCCCTGGGAATGGGGATAGGACAAGGCCAGGCCAGAATGTACCCCCAGGGGTGGGAGTCAGGTTCAGGCTTGGTGCAGGAAACCAGGATCAGCCATAGTCCCAGAATGGCTGGGCAGGGCCTTGGGGATGGAACTGGGCTTGGCAGAGCCACAGCAATGCTGAGCTGAGCTCAGCTTCCTACGGCAGCACTGGTGCAGGGACTCAGGTGGGGTTCTGGCCCATGGCTGGGCTGAGGAGAGGCCCCAGGAGGCTGGGCAGGGACAGGGAGAGCCCATGTTAGTGCCCCATGGCCCTGACAGCGTGGAAGTCACACCATGTGCTCTTGGGGCTGTCACAGAGCAGCTGCCTGACACAAGGCTGTAACCATGTTTGAAAGGTTTAAAACACAAGGAGGACAAAACTGTATGTAAGTCTCTAGCAGGAAATGAAGAGGCATTAGGGTTTGGATTTTTTGCATTTGGCAGGCAGAGGGCATACTCGGCCTAGACCTAAATATAGCCTTCTGTCTGCTTAGAGGCTATTTATTCTTTCTGTCTCCTGACACCAGTACACACAATATTAATTTAACATGCAGCAGATGCAGCACTCATACAAAAATATACAATCTGTTTTGGAGAAATCAGTGTGCTGGGAGTGCAGGACTGGCCAGCAAGAAGCCACAGTTCTCCCCCAAACACCTGGAACTGGTACTGGGTATTGGGAAATAAGATGTTCAGAACCAGCTGAGGCAGCTGGGATGACTGATCAAGAGTTTTCCACCTGACTGATTTTTCCAATAAAAAGTCAGACTGTACTCTTCTCTAAAATTACTTTTTTCTGTCAGAAAGTCAGAACCACAGCTCCCTGCCCAGCTTCCTCTACAGCTTTTGCAGTTTAATTCCTGCCTCCATGAAAATGGTGGTTTTTGGATCTTTGCATGTAAAATAACTGCATGGGAAAAAAGCAACCATTAATGTGTCAATGCAAAAGCATTATTTTCCACATAGAGAGACTCTGCTGTCAGTGATTAAATTAGCAGCCTTAATCTTAGCTCACTTATTCATTAAAAGAATTTTATTATGTATTAAATAATACAGGACATATATCCTCACTTAATTAAATAACTATTCATCTGGTGGAAGTCTGACAGATGCTTAATTGTTAGAACTGAACTATTTCACACAGAAGACTGTCCATTTGCTGGCAAACCCTGTTACTGAATTCAGTGAGCCAATTTAAATATATACTGTATGTGGCACTCAGATAAACATTTACTAAGATGATTTTTTTCTTTGCAATATTGTTTGTTTATAAGCAGACACACATTGAGTCCCCAGAGGTGGGGTGGGTGCCCCAGATAGTGGGGTCCTTAACATCCCCAAATGACTTGGGTCCTGGGAGTCTCTGTGGCTCCTCAGTACCCAAGCTGTCAGGTTCCTCAGCCTTCTCAGATCCTGGGATCCTTGCCTTTGGGATGTGGTGGTGGTGATGCTGGGGATGCTGCCCCAGCCGTGGCTGCAGTTATGGCTGTGGGATGAACCCACCCTGATGTCACCACTGCATGGCCAAGGAGGGCACAGAGAGATGAGGGGCTGGGGCACCAGGTGATGCTGCAGCAATGGCACTTTTCTTATACCACTAAACAGTTTTAAGATGGTTCCTTTCCAGGAAAAAAGTTGTGTTCCCTTGAACAGAACTATAAATAGGGGGAGGAAATTCAGATGTGCTCCTTCTTTTTACATGACTCTGCTCTCTGCTCCACGGTAGGTGTGGTTCAAGGACTGGGGTCTGCTCCCAACACAGGATTGATATGGGAGTAGCTTTGCGTGTTGCTGCTGAGCAGCAGATCCACTGACTCCTGATTCTTGAGCAGCATTCACTGCTGGTTGGCATTCATAAATCACCTTCAACCAGTCCTTCTTGGCTGTTTGTTCCTTCTGTCCATTCAGTAGACGAGTTTGAACTTCACATTGCTGAGTTTGGGTCTACTTGGCTGCAGGTCCTGAAGAGACTGTGGTCTAAGTGCACGGGCTGCACCATGGCACATGCCTTCTCAACATCTTCCCCTTCCATTTAAGGTCTCAAAACACATCCATGGCAACTGCAGCTCTTGCTTGCAAGAAAACAGAGACACTAAGAAATGCCTAGGCTCTCCTTCCAGAGTTTGGCATCAAAACATAGGATCCAAATTCAATGTCTCTCAGTTCCCCAGGAACCATGACCACCTCCTTGGTCTCCATGGTCTTCTACAGGGACTCTGGGCCACTAGAGCACTATAGTTACCCTAAATACACAGCAGCAATCAAGCACAGCACTTGGCTTGAAGAGATCCATTTCATGCTTAGAGAATTCTACAGAGATGTAGAAAAGGTGGGACAGTAGGAGGCAGACAGTGTAGGAAAAGAATTAACTCATTTTAAAGGAACAAGATATGAAATAGCAAGCAGCTTGTATTTCATATGGGCAGAAAGGTGAGGTCTAGGAGAAAAAAACTGATGTGTTGGAACAGACTGTTCCAGCAAAGCACAAGGCTAAATGTGGCACACAGACATGTTATTCACCCACAAGCTCTAAACCTACAGAGGAAGCATACGCCTGTCAACATTTTGATTTATAATAGAATTAGCATCACATTACAGCAAAACCAAAGGAAGACTTAAAAAGACAACCCTAAAATGGAAGAGAAAAATGAAGGTATTGAAAGGGCTCTTTATACTCTGCTGATCATGGCTGGCACATGCCAAGAATAAAGAGGTGAGAGGGGCTGTATTTGTAAGAGTCTGCCACTCCCCAGTATTTGTGTACAGCTGCAAACCACACTGATCCTTTGGGGGGACAACAGAGTGACATTAGAATGACACACACCTGGCAAGAGAGACTGCTCTCAGAGAGACTAGTCATCAAAATATCCGCTGTGCCTTTTTCTTTCTTTTTGCTATTATTTTTTTTAACTGTTGCTCAGACAATTAATGATTCATTTGTAAATGAAAGTCATGTTTCTTTCTTCCCAGGGATACTACATATAAACAAAGAAAAGGGTGTTCCAAGACATCCTAATTTAATGTGTGTCGTGTTCTGTTAGGTTGCAGTGATTCTATCCAAGGCTGAGGTTTTAGAGAAGTTATGTTTCTTATTAAACCAGCTGATATTATGGAGAAGAAACAAAGTTTTCTCAGCCTTCTTGTGTATTCTGTTTTCTTTTTCCCAAGAACATGCAATTTTGTCTTTACTTTTTATTATATCTCTCTACAAAACTAGGTAGATCATGCTAGTTATAGCATGTTATACTGTAGTCATGCTGCTAAATCACAGCACATTCTTTGTGAAAAGACACCACAGGCATTAAAGCTAAAAAGAAGTTTTCTGAAAATATTTTATGCCTTTGTGCAGATTTTGGATCAAGCCATAAGAGCTCAGCATAGATGCTGTAAATTCAGCTGAGAAAAAGGAGTCAACAAGAAAAATGTAATCCTTAGGTTCCTGAGTTCAGGTAGGAAACAGAAAAAGTACCAACAACATCCCACACAGATACAAAATGGTGTCTTTTTTTCTCACAAAATTGGAATATTTAGCTTTGGTATCTAAAGGATGAAATCATCGCTCTTGTTGGATCTCAGCCTCACGCTTGTGTCTGATAAGATCAAACAACAGATATCACAGCCCAGCTTTACCTCCAACCACGTGATTCTCTGTTGGGATTTCAGTAACAACCAGTCAATAGCTGGTATGGCAGAGAAATTGTGACATGCACAGGAACCAGGTATTCCTGCTAAGATTTGAGGGAAATGCAGAGGATGTGTTGGTATTAACCTTGGTATTAACCTTCAGACCATGTGATTGAACTATGTGATTCAGACCATCACATTGAAATGTGATTTTACTTATAATTCTTATCACAGAAATGTGAAACAGCAGGTAAAGGAGGCCCAAATGAGGCTGCTTTTCCAAGTGCTACATCACTTTTGGAAGACTAAAAATCAAGCTGCTCTTTAAGAAAAATATATTACAGTGCAAGTCAGAAAAGCACCTGGGACTATTTGTTCTCTAAAATTAGATGTCTAGTGTGCATTAGCTTGGCAAAAAAAGGCTGTTTGAAAACAGCTGATGGAAGAACCAAGGACCAGGAGTAGGAGATGCAGGATGCACAAGCCCTCCTAGCAGCAGACTGCAAGAGCGTGCCAAGACGACGGAAGGAAGGTAGGAGTTCTTGAAAGGTAGCAGAGGTACTGATGAGCTTTTCCTCACCACCGTAAGGACACGTGCTGTTTGTAATGAGCACTCCCAGCTGCACTGTTCCTATAGCTAAACCTTTGCTTCCCACTCTGGTTTTCATTTCCAAGCAGTGGTAGGACTCTGAAGACCTCTGTGAAACTCAGCTATCCCAATCCTAAAGGGAAAAGCAAGCAACGTTATCTTTCCTATCTCCCCACATCCTTTGGTATCTCTTTCCACATCTCTGAAAACATTGACATTTAACACAGGTGGGCATATTCTCATTTTCACAAGGAACATTAAGACTGCAGTGAGTATGTAATAGCACATCACCACTGAGGGACACCAGGGGCATTTCCAGTGGATCCTTCTGTTCCAAAGACAGCCAGGGAGGAGTGCCTTTTTGCAGTGATGAGGCTCTGAAGAGGCTGAGCCCTTGAGAATTTTCAGACCATTTCAGAAATGCGAGGCAAAGAGCAAGAAATGCCAATGGTCCTCCAGGATCATTTATAGACCTTCTGCTCCTATTGAGTGCTGAGAGGTTATTTTGCCCTTCACACATCCTGCTCTAACCTCGTCAAAGCCCAATGGAAATTTGTTAAAGTGTCTCTGTTTAACTTGGAACGCCTTCAAGTTAGTCTGGCCTTTTATCAAGTACATTTGCCCATCAGACCCCCTCTTGTGTGTGCTCCAGCACTGTGAAAGCCACTACATGGCTGATTTATAGCTGGCTTTTATTAGGCTTGAGGAAGAGAGGGGGATCTGAGCAGTGAAAATGTACTTCTACTACACCAAGTTCTCAGAAAGCCAAACATTAATAATATAAGATAGGCTATAGTCTTCCTCTTGTTTTTCAGACACAACAGAATAACTCTTAAAAACCTGGTAAAACCAAGCAGGTTTTAGAAAGGAGCAGCAGCCCATCTATATTTAGATCAGGAATGGGGGAAAGGTGAGCAGTGTGAACCTCTTTGGGTAGCTCCAAATATCTACAGGGGCACACACACACACAGTGCCTGTGCAAAGGCTCCAAGCTTGGTGGGAAAACTGCAGAACTGCAAGGACTGCACAGGAGCACCAGCATGTGCATGGCTCCATTTCAACTCAAACAAGGACTGTTTGTTGTTCTTAGCTTGTTTCTTAGCACTCAGGAAATCAAATACCATGCTATTCTCCCTTTTTATGCTGGGCATTTAGGAGGCTAGTTGTCATTGGAGTGCTATCTCTTAGGAAATTTTAATAGGGTTTCTTTGCTTAACAAATAATATCTCTTCCAAGAAATAACTTCAATGGTTTAGAATGAGTTGCTGTAAAAGCTTATCTGCTTGATAAATATTTGTGAAGTTTGATAGATCCTGGAAAACTGACAAGCTTGTGGAAGCCTTTACACTGCGTTTCAGTGGGAACATGCTCTGATCCAATAGACACTGCCAGATTTCACACCAGACAGCTAAGACTGGATAGAAAAAAAAACAAAAGAAAAAACTTTCTTATGAGAATAATCAGCTGTTTGTAACATACAGATGAACACTGGATTTACCCCTATTCTGCCACTGCTCCTTCTCTGCCACTTTAAGATTTAAACTCTTAAATCACTGCTAAAATTACTGTGTCTTCCATGTAGCCCTTCCATATGTCATTCAGGTCCGTTGCCTCTGTGCTGTTTATTTAAGCATACTTTGGCACGTATTTTCCCCTGATACCATTTTTATTGAGTGAGCCCAGCATAGCAGGAGTTTTGATCTCCTCATGCCAGTTACATAATTCCTCTCCCCCTACCAGGAATTTAGGACACAGGCACATACTGCCCCAGATCCGCCTCATGAAAGAGCAGCTTAATTCTCTATGGAAAAGTGAAAAAAACCCAGTGTTATTGAAGAGAAAACATGGAGATAGTTCTATTCTTCTGAGGATGCTTGACTAGCATAGTTAGGGCCCCTTTACTTCATAACATATAATTAAAATAGACTGCAGGTGAGCAAGTTTATTTCCTACCCACTCCCTTTTACCACCTCTGCTGATTTGTGGTTAAACTTTCCTGATGAAACTTCACTTTTGCTAGAGAATTTGCAGAAAAGTTTGAGATAGAACTAGGAACAGATGCTCCCTCTGAAGAATCAGCCTCATACTCAAATCCCAGTGGCCTCAAAACTGAGAATACCCAGCCCTGAATGGGGAGGCAGGTGCAACAACCCCTCTGCAAGTGTGGCCTCCCAGGTCACACCTCTGCCCAGCCACCCACCTGGCTGAGGGCAAATAACCCTCAGGCCTCTAGAGAGGTCCAGACCTCAGGACAAGACTTCTCCCTGCTCTAGTGAGGAAGTCTGCCTGGGAGAGCAGGCTTAGACATTGTGGTGGCCAACAAATGGCATTGCAAATCCTAGTGTCAGACATCAAGATTTTATGGATCACTATAATTAAAACAGGTTCATTTCCAGGTACCTCATTGCAACGTTCCACTGGAAAGTGATAATCCAAAGATCTCAGTTTTTGGGGTTAGGTCATACCTCAAGGTCACCAACCCCTTGCCTCGGACCTCTCCTGGGAACCAAACACTGAGCAGAGTTCCTGAAACAGCACCAGAATCTTTACTTATGTTGTGGACATCCAGCTGCTGAGTGCACAGAATGCTCAGGAAGAGCTTGTTTCTGACTCAGTGGTCTCAAATTAAGGAAAACTGTAACCAGGTCCAAGAGATGACTTGGATCCAGCATCTTGTTCAGTATTTTTGTTGCAGGAGACAGGTTATTGTTACAATCAGCATTTGAATACACTGTCTTTTGGGGCACAAAACATTGTGTACAAAGGGTCCATCTAACATCAGTGCTGAGCCTTGCACACGTGGTCACACAAACCCTTTAATGGGACCTTACATGAAACACAAGCATCACAACTTTCGTGCCCAAAGGCAGCACAGCTCAGGTTTCTCCTTGGAGTATGGCCCAACCTTTAATAAAGATGGCTCATTGAGGCTCCTTTGAAGTCACTGCAACTCAGGCTTTTGCCACATTGCTTGAATAAAATGGCCTGTGAGATCTGGGAGCAAGTTCAGGGGAAGGAAAGCATCCAAGTTCTTTTCGGGTTTGTCTGCAAAATGTGATACATGAAATATTTTTCTTGTGATGATCTGCTTTCTGGCAGGCAAGCCAAAAGGATTCAGTCACTGTCCAGTAACACTTTCAAGCAGGAATAGCCAGGAAATCAGTGCAAGAAGGAACAAACAATCAAAGAAACACAAAAACTTCCAGGATTCTCCAACCCTAAAGCAAGGTCAAGTTTATGCTCAAAATGCAACCTTTTTTTTTTTTTTTCCCAACAGTATCTTGGCAAGAAGAAGAAGAAGAAGTGGACATTTATACGCACCTCCGACTTCACTCAGATGACTTCCACTGAAGTCACCACCTTCTTCCTTTGTATGTTTGGTTACTGATGATGTGTTAATATGGGACATATTAATTTCATTTGCTTTGTGGTCTGTCTCTGGAAGAAGCAGATGCTGTGCATGCTAATCCAGCCAGGATAACAGTACCTCAGGGCTGTGCTGGGCCCTGTACATAAGCACCACACGGTGCGGGCAGTGACACCACAGGCACGATGACGCACAAAGGTGAGGTCATGATGAGTTTCCCAAAACAAGCCCTCAACAAGCTGGTGCTCAGGCTGCCCCAGAGACTTCCCAATGTTCATGGCGAACCAGGTGAGCAGGCAGCTCCTCTGGCATGAGAAAGAAGTGAAAAATTCAGTGTCTGCTTCTGACACAGATGCACACAGACAGACTTTTATGTGCTTAGACTAGATTTCCCATTAGGACTGGGGTGTGCTGGAGCCGCTGGCCACCTGTGTCTCTTGCTGCTGCCCTGCAGCTTTTTTCAGAATACTGTGGGAGAAGAAATGCAGATGTATTTCTGGAAATTACACAGTGATTGGGACATCTGGAACATCTTTCACCCAGCCAGGATAGCCACTGGCTTTAGCCACTTCGGTTTTATTTCAGCTCCAGCAACATCGTTCAGCAGTGCTGTAACAACATTAAACCTGTCACTCCCATCATGGTGCTGCTGCAGCCACCCAGGGAACCAGACAGGCTCTGGAGTCAATGGCTGCTTCCATGGGAGAACAGGTCAGCCACCCGGAGGGGACGTGCACATGTACAGCTGGTGGCACCATAAACACAAGGTTTGAGGCTCCGGTTCTGGGGAAAACATATCCACATCTGGCTCATCTCAAAGCTGTTATCTGTTGGATCTATTTTCTCTAGTCAGCAGGGGGAGAAAGTAGTGACTTTTTTTTTTACTATTTCATAGTTAAAATCCTGTGTCTCAGCAGTGCTGCTGGGACAGTTTGAGGCCCAAAACACTCATCCATCAACCACAGGACAAGCAGCAATCTTCAAAAGCAGTAAGAGCCTGAAATGCTGAGGCAGTGACAGTTGTCAAACAGCTGAATAGCCTTGCCCCACAATCCAACGTCCTGGAGAGTAACGACGACAGAAGCCATTTTTATATGAACTAGTGTTGTACTTTCCACATCCCACATTTCAATTTTTATAGGTATCCTACAGTTAAAGCAGGAATTCTCCAGAAAATATCAAAATGCTGTGGTGGCAGGACCTCATACATACAGTACTGTCACTGCCAGGAAGAACTTGCAACAGGAACAGCCCAGCCTCACTAGAAAAGTATCATTCAGACATTTTAAAGAAGTGGACAAGGACTAGGCACTTTCCCAAAACAAGATGAGATATCTCAAACTCAGTTTTAGGCTTCAGAGGGCCAAGTCAGTGTGTTCTCTACAGGCTATGCTGCTTCTTTTGAAGGACAGAGTCAGATTTTACAAAGTTGCCGCAAAATTTTCTTAGGGTTCTAACTGACTGGTAAAATTGCCCTTCTAGTGGCTGCTCAGCAGGAAAGCAAACATCACAAGTGGGCTGTTTTCCATCCCTTCAGATCTTCTAACATTTAGTAGTGGTGTCAGTAGGGAAGAGGAAATCTCAGAAGTACTGAAAATAAAAACCCTACAATTCCTTTACTGCAGTACACAAGTCTGAGTCATCAGCAGAGTTTGCCCTCAGCTCAGAGTTTTCCCATTCAAATAAGCCCATTGAAACCAGCTGTGATCAGAAGGTCTTTGTCCTGCATCTCAGCTACCCTGTCAAAGTGTTTCATCCATCTGAGTCTCTGCAGGAAAGACAGTCATCTCACTATGATTCCACCTCTAGTCAAATCCCCTGTGCCCTACTGAAGGTGACAAAGAGAATATTTTCTGTAATATCCAACAATTAACTGGTACTGCACATTAGGAGTATCACTCAGCTCATAATATCTCCCCTTTATTCCAATGTAGGTGGAAGCAGGACAGGTTTTGTCCTGCAGTGCTTGAGAAACTGTTCAAATACACTCCCTTTTCTGAACTTTTCAAGGTTCTCTGCTGTTCTGTTCATTTTTGCCATAAAAAGACACATTTCCTCTAAATGTCTGTGAACACAGGAGGAAAATACAGGCTCTTCCATATACCTATCTGCACCTGATCAAATCTAGACTCAGTTTGGAGTGGCTGTGTTGCTATTTCTACTACCCTTTAAAAGAACAAAGCTTCTCTTCCGTCAGAAAATGATCTTGGGGAAGTGTAAGGCAAAAGTAATATCTTGCATACTGCATTCCCAGCAGCCAAGCTTTTGAACAGGAAAAAGTCTAAGTTTTCTGTATAGTATGACTGCTCAAATTACTTCTATTAATAATTTGTCAGAAGGATTTAGGATAAGCTTCTTGAAGGCATATTGATCATTTTGAACCCAGAACAGCATGCACAAAAGCTGCCAAGTAAAAGCTATCCTTTCAGATAATCATATTCATGAGGTTAGCAGAGGACACTAACTCTCAGCACTTTGCTTTGTTTCCACATGATCTCTTCTCCCTGGGGTGTGAGATTAGATTGGGAGAAAAACCAGTTACCTCTAGTCTCTCAGCCAGTCATCAGCACTGAATCTCTCAGTGCTGCTATGAGTCAGCTACCGATTGCAGCGACCTGAAGTCAAAGCCAGGGCACTGGGGGAGGGAAATGAAAGGACTGACCCTGATGATGTACCTTGTTCCTTCTTTGCCTCTCTCCTGCATAGCCCACCCCAACAGGGGTTTACAGCACTCCATTGTTCACAGCCACTGGCACTCTGCTCTGGCCATTGCCCCCAAGGAGATCAGGGCCCCTGGCAGCTTGAAGGTAGAAGGTGGACTGAATTTTTTTTTCCCATGGAAAATAGCCACTGCATGTGTCCAGCCACGCGTGGCTGACAGCAGGGTGCCACCTCCTAAAATCATGAATGCCACAGGATTTCTCCCAGGCTAAACAACCAGGGCTCTGGGTGCCCTTGGGAGCCCCTCTCAGCTGACCCTGAGACACTGGGAGTTCTCCCCATGGAAATGGCCACCGTTCCAGTCCAGTCACACGTGGCTGACAGTTGCATGAGATTTCAAGGCACAGAGCTGGGAAGAGCCAGGAGGAACTCTGGGTCCAGCCCTGCCACAGTACTGCTTGTAGAGTCAGTGTCCTTCACTACACTGCAGCAATCAGTGCAACTTCCTGGGAGCCTGAAGTACAATACAGTGGCTCAGACACCCGTCCAGGACAGGGGTACTCAGCTCATCATTCTGCAGGACAGCCTGCTCATGTGGCAGGGAGCAGGGCAGGCTGGCACATTTGGGATGATGCAACTGGCTCTGCCAGAGGGGCAGAAGAGAAAAGCAGAGGCAGAGATAAGGGTGTTATCTCCATGGCAACTACCAGGGAGCAGCACCGTGCTCACCGGGGGAGAAGGGAAGAAAGGGAGAGGGGAGAATAAAACCAGAAAGCACAGTCAGGAAATTGCTAAGCAGGGGAAAATGGAGGTGGAAGAGAAGCAACAAAGCCAACTGTTCTGAAGGGGAGAGCAAAGGGCTCACGGTTTTTGTTCAAGGAGAAGGCTCTTAAGTTCCCAGCACAGATCAGCTCCACCAGCCTCCCCCTCTGCATCCTACAGGACATGGTCTGCTGCAGCCAGGCATAGCTTCTGGCAGGCCAGCAAAAGCTCCCCATCATCTGCTAGGAGATACCAAAAAATGTGTGAGACTCAGGTAACTGCACAGGTCTTTGAGCCTGAGATGCCAGCAGTGCTGGCATCATACATAATGTACATGCATAATTTAAAGTGTGAAATATTCATTTTACTCAAACCGCAGATGAATATTAAGCTCAGAAAAAGATGCCAGATGGGTGGTGAATAAATTATATTCCCTTAAATGCATCTGAAACAATGTAAAATAAATACTGAAAAAATTAGAAGGTTGAAGATCATGCCAGCACTGTACAACTTGTTTCATGTTTGCATCAGAGTACAATGAAAAGGTAGGTTGGATTCAAACTAATCACATTTGTTCAGCTTTACCCCATCCAGGAAGGCTTCAACCATACAATCTGTAACTCAAGGCGAAAATTTCACTCCTTATTTTCCACACAGTCACAGCACAAGTTACTCTCCACAGAATGGAAACATACTGTGTTGGTGCCAGGCCTCCAGGAGACTCTTGTCCCTTCTCCTCTCCCTTCAGCAGTCATTCACATGCTCTCATGATTTGAGAGAGTGGAAACAGATTCCTGTGACTTCTCTTGACACAGGTCATAGAAAGGGTTCATTTTACCACCTTACCTGTGTATGTGGTATGGGCTCTCCAGCTTGCCTGAATTTCAGTAGCAGTGACAGAGTGGTTTGCACCACCAAACTCTGCTTCAGAAGAAAACACAAGTGCAAAAGCCTTACCAAGCAGAGAGATGAACAGCCCCTTTGGAGCTGGAAGGGCATTCAGTTAGCACAGAAAATCTCTCAGCTGCTCATGCAAACAGAGAACAGGCTGCCAGCTCAGCAGTGGGTGAGGCTGAACAATGTACAAAACCCAGAAACTCCAGGATGAACAATGTGCTTCCCCACAGAACCTGGAGTAAGGCTTCCCAGGCTGAGGTGCATCTGTGCTATCCCCAACCTCCCTCCGAGATGAAGGCAAGAAAAGCTGTTCTCCAGAGGCCATGGGAAGCAGACAAGTTCACCTGACAGAGGCATAGGAGATACTGCTCTCCCGTGGGTGCCAGAGGAGATGGAGGCACCAAGGAAGTCACATCCCTCAATGCAATAATGGGCTGGCTCAGGTGCCCAAGCTGTGTTCTTGCTGCTGCAGTCTCCTCAGTAGCTGCTTTTCTGCAAGGGAGAGATGCTACCCTTTGATGATGGACAGGCTTCGCAGGGTGTCCTCAGCTCCTCCAGAGGCTGGGAACAGGGAGGATGGTGTGTGGTGAACTGAGAGAGCCCTGACCACCCCGACCACTCTTCCTTTTGGCAAGACTTAAGTGATGAAAGCACATCACCACATTTACTGCTGGAGACTAACTGTGCAATACCCTGCTGTGCTCACATTGCCCCCCAGTTCAGCAGTGCACCAGCTGACTTTCCAGTGGGAGACTGACATCATCTGTGCCTTGGGGATGAGCTGGGAAAGGAACCACTGCCATACAGCTCATCCAAAGCACGAGGGATTATACTGACAAAATACAGTCTCTCAGACTGTGATTTCTTTATTTCAGTTAACTGCCCTGTTCTCTCACCTTGCTGCCAGTTTTCCATTGCTGAGCAGCAACCAAGCATTAGCCCAAAGGGAGCTGCCCTGAACCCATGGGCAGTTCACCAGCTCAGGACTTGTCGAACAGGAAATTTAGTCTCCATTAACCAAAGTCCTGAATTAAAAAGAAATTTTCTAAACTGCATCAAATGCTATTGCAGATACTCACATTCATAACTACTTTAGCCTTAATTATGTTGATCTTAATTAACTTTCAGATCTAGGCTATTTTAGTTGTCTGTGTATGTTGAACACCATTCAGCCACTGAGGAATGGAATTTAAGTTTCTTCTTGGCATACAAACAGGCAACCAAGTTACAGCACAGCAGCTGAGTCACAGTCACGGCTTGTGCTCGCACTGCAACCCTTCACAAAGGTGACTTCCAACACATTAACACAAATATCTCCCCGTGAGGTTTCAATGAAGGCCTTGCCTCACGGCTGCTGCAGGGTGGGAGTACCCACAGCATTGGCTCAGCTCTTGGAATTAAACAGAATGTCATCAAGCCTGTAGGATGAATAGAGAAATGACCCCAGTAAATGCCTATGGGATGAAATAACATGTATGCTCTGTGGAAAGGACACTAGTCCCAGTCAAGCACAGTCAGCTGAAGATCATCAGTTCATCTACAATTAAAGAAGCCTCTTTTCCATGAAGTGAGGGTACACATGTGACCTGACTGGCTCACCTCCTCCACTGCAAAGTGGAACACAATCATTTGCCATCCTCCCACAAGGCACCTCACACGTGTATCCCAGCTAACAGCACACCACTGGCAGTGCAGAGCCCTTTGCAGGGATGTCCCACCCATGCTGGGAATGTGCTTCAGCTGCAGGAAACCTTTGGTCTTCTGTGCTTCCCTTCAGCACAAAACTCCCACCACCAGTGTGATACATGGGCAGTTCCACTGAAGCAAAGTGCAGTCATTGGTCCACACAGTTTGCTGACCTGCAGCCTGTGCTCAGGCTATGCAGACTGGGGTTTCCACGTAGAACAATCTCTGAGGGAAAAAAAGTATGTGATCTCGTCCTAAAGGATGAGTTCAGATACCATTATATGAAGAGACCAGGAAAATTCTGTAACTGAAGCATTTTTGGGCAACTCTCGATATGTGCATCAGCATAGCACAAGAGGAGATGTCTCTGTGGCTTCCTCTGAGATAACAGTGTAAGTTCCCTTAAACGGTGGAAGCAGTTTAGATGCTGGAAACAGCTCTAAATCCCTTTCACATGATAAGTGAAACTCTTGAACTCTCTTGTATAACCTGTATTTTTTCCTTAAAAGAAAATTCATTGACCTGAAAGAAGGATTACTAACTGAAAGACATTAGATTTAGGCTACCAGGCAGAAATCCTTACTAATATTGGCTAATCTTATGCCTGCTTAAATTCTGCTTTCAGAAGTTTCTGTCCAATCACTCACAAAACAACCTGTATTTGAAAGACAGACTGATGTCATTAATTACCTTTATCCCTCATCATCTCTCTGTCATCTGCCTTGAAGAAAAGCTTAACCCTGCAATTAAAACTTTATCTTGGACTTGGTAGTTCACAGAGGACAGGGCTGCACGGGAAACGCAAAGAGCTGCATTGCATTCCTGGGGAAAAGTTTGGTTCCCTGCTCTGCCACAGACCTCAGGTACCCATCAGCCAAACTCTGCACTGTCTCCATGTCCCTCGTGTGTCCAGGGAGTGCACGCTGCCCCACCTGATGGACGCAGGAAGCAGAAACATTGCAGTGTACAATACTGTTAAAATAATGACACTCCCAGCCACAGGAGTCCAGGAATCCCACAGGACTAGCCTTTCCTCTTCCAGGAAAAGAGGACAAAACTCTCCCTTCCTTGAATGGGCACTACAAAAATGGTGCTTTTATGACCTATTCCACTGCCATCTGGCACAAACCAAGCGCTCAGCAGGGACCTCACAGGACTGAGGTGCCTTTTCCAAGATGAAGACATTCATTTGCTAAGTACAGTGCGAGCTCAGAGGCTGCTCACCCCGGTCTGGCATCCTCCTTGTGCCCGTGCATCGTCCCCAGTGCTGAGCAGGGCACGTGCCAGGCCCCACTGTCCCTCTCTGTCCGTGCTCCAGGGCTGACCCTGCGCCCTGGCAGGAGGCAGAGGCAGGGCTGTGCTCCACACTGAGTCTCTCTGGCAGACATCATCACACAGGCAATGGCCCTAAATCCCTGTCTGACGTCTCAGCCATTCTGGATGCCGTTAGAGGCAATTTTCTGTCCAGCCACCGGTTTTAATGGGATGTGCAGTTAAACAGATTCATCCTTTCAGCTTCACTCTGCAGAGCCTTCACTCTCCAGCTGCTGCTGCTCATGTCCCAGGGAATTAGAGCGCTCTTGCTGTTTCTCTTTTGCAGGCAGGCACATTGCTCAGAGAAACAGCTCTTGCCAAGAAAAGTGTATAATCTAGAAAGCCACCTGCTCAGCTTTTGTTCTTTGAACTCCTTACAATCAATTTCCCTTTCCCAGGAGAAGGTGCAACTGTTTTCAGTGAAGTAGGAAATAGAGGATTCATTATATGCTATAAAAGCATAGCCAGTCCAAGGGAAATGTTAATTTGCCTCACTGTGGGGGCTGAAACATGTTATATGGGAGAGACACCCTAGGATCCCCAGTGCTGACCTCCCAAATTTCAGGAAACTGTCCTTGTGCCTACTGCAGTATCTTGCAGATTATCATCATATTCCCATCAGGCCAGGCTGCAATGTTAGTACCAAACAAGACGTGGCACTTCAGCTCCCTGACAGGTCTCCATTTGCTCCCTGTGACTTTCTCTGACTCCTGCTCAGAACAGGAGTATATGGCATTTGCTACAGGGGGTTCTCTCAGCTGGTCACCACATGGCAGAGCCACAGTCCACCTCAGGCCCCAGTGAGCACCACCCCAGTGCCTGAGGCAGTGAGCACACGGGCTGTGGGACTGAAAGCCACCCATTCTCCCTGTCCTTTGCTTTTGCAGATGTGCAAATTCATTTTATGATTCAATCATTTAATACGACCAAACTGCTCTACACAAACAGCAGCCACATGCAAACATCTGCCCCTATGTCTGCAGGGTAACCTGAATCCCCACCAGCTTCCCTGGATTTTCTTGTTCAAAGAACCTGACAAATGACCATAGAGATACATCATGTAACCTTGTACAAATGTACACCTTGTGGCAAGCTGTCACAGCCAGCTGTCTTTTATGCAGGTAAAAGTTTGGTTTGCCTTTAAGGGTTTCCACTACAAATACTTTTAAGATATGGCATGAAACAGGCACTGTTGGGATAAAACTATTCCTCTCCTGAAGTGCACAGCGAAAACAGGTGGGACAAATGGCTGCCTAAAGATATCTATTTCATCCCTGACAACAGAGAGGGTTCAGCTGCCCAGGAAAACCTGCCTTGCACAAGGCCAGCAGCCCCATGCCCAGAACTGCTGCTCCAGGCAGTGCCCAGGAGACCCCCTGCTCTCCCCACCAGGCTGAGATGCTGCTGTTTGTGCAATTTCTCCGAGCAGGAGCCCCTTGGCCCCCTCTTGAGGAGCTCCCAGTGGTTGGAGGTAGCAAGGGGATGCACACAGGGATGCAATTGAGCGTGTCCAGGATATGGCTCAGAGTATTGTCTGTGCTCTGCTCACCTACCAGGAAAAAGGGCAGGTCTTAGAGCTATCTGCTCCCTTAGGAACAAGGGACACATGAGCTGTATTTTCCTTGCTGGACAGCTGGGATCCAGAGGCCCCAAGGTGTAAAGCTACCCCATAAAAATTCCTCACCAGGCCTAAGCCTCTTTCCCATCCACATCATTAATAAATACTACTCAGTCAATTTTCACATCCAAATTCACACAAATAATGAGAGAAGTTAAAACTGATACTATTCTGTCTTCATTAATGCTGTCATCTGAATCCACACAGGAGACTTTCATGTATCCTTAATTTGGTGCCTGGTAGAACACTTTTCCTGTGGATATTTGTGTTCATTTGATGGTAATTATGACCTTTAAGCATTAACAAAAAAAAAATCCCCAGGCAACAGCCTCTATGCACAAAGTGTGACAGACCACAGTGTCAGTTTTCACATATCTCCTCAAGACCTGGAGGGGGCAATTCCAACTGAATCCTAGCTACTGGTTAGTTGCAATTACCTTGTTAAGAAATATCAAGTTAGAATCAGCAACCAAAAAAGACACACCTGGGTTTGCTGATTCCCCCAGCCTGCTGGATTGCAGGCAGTCACTTGCACACATCCTGCCTTTGCTCAGACCCTAAATACCAAAACAGGCTTTCCAGAAACACAGGATCATCTTCTGCTTGCCCTAAGGGGCATGCGCCTCGAAGCCAAGTCCAAGCCAACCTCAAACAGTCTGCAAACCTGAGCCAGTCTCATGGATTCAGAATTTTTGGTTTACTCTGATGACAATTCAATTCTGCACTCAATTGCTTCCAGAATGTTTCAGCTGATCTGAAAAAGGTGCCCTGCCACATCATCAGCTGCCTCTAAACCGTCAACCTCTAGATGGTTTTCTTGGCCAATGCATCAAATCCTTCAGAGTAACTCTGTTTCCACACCACAGTCTAATGGCAGTCCTGAAACAATGCTGCCACCCTCTCCCTCAGGAGTTGGGACAACACACTGCTTGCCTTGGCAAGGCAGTGGGAAGCTGGGATGGGTCTCACCAGGAATCAGCAGAGCAGTTTGTGTGGATAACTAGCTCCTTACAGACAAGATAGCAGCAAAATGCAGTCACAGCATCAGCAGGTGAAATTACAGCTTGGCTTTGCTAGGAGCTGATCTGAGCCTCCTAAAAACAGCTTCACCAGGCAGTTTCTGAGGGAGCAGCCTCACAGGGAGCAGCCACCTGCCCAGGGCAGCCCCACACATCCCAGAGAAGGTTCCCTGTGGCCACGGGCTGGGTGCCCACTGGCCCTGCCCAAAAGCATTTCCTTCTTGCTGCTCAGAGTCCATAAAAACTAGAGTCCATCAAGGAGCACTAAGAAAAGGAGCAAACCAGATGTCCAAGCTCAGCTCTAGTTGTGCTGCCCTGGCTTTGGAAACACCTTATGCAGGAAGGCTGCTGCAAACCTTCAGCAAAGCACGGCTGAGTCAGGGCTGGTGAATCCTGAAGGCACAGTACATCAACACCAGCAAGCAATGGACTTGCCAGTGCTGGTATTGGGTTCTTCAATGCTTTGTTTCTGCCCCTCCAGCACACTCATTTTCCACCTTGGGAGGACCCAGCAATGAAGCACAGCAGCAACCCCTACTCTGCCCTGTTTGCCAGGTGCAGGAGGTAGCAGCAGCACTCGGCTTCTCCCCTGCACAGGGCACACTAATGCTGCAACTGCAAAGCTCCCCTCTCCATCCATCAGCATCATAAATAATCACAGCAGCTCCTGCTGTCCAAACCATCATTTCTATCTTGTTTTAATTGCATGATGTGTAGCTGGTTCACCAGACGCTATCTGAGGAAGCATACAAATAATTAATCTCTATCCTCCATTCTCCCCATACGTGCTTCCAAACAGGCCAGATCAATCCTCTTTCTCCCACCTCAGTAAACCATGGGTCATGGGACAAATTGCCATTGCACCTCCAGCCCTCACTGAGGTCTCTGCAAACTTCTGCTGGTGCAAACCCACCCCACCAGTTAGCAAACTGCTCCCTGGCCAAAAAGCCCTTTTCTGCCACTGCAGGGGGGCTGATGGCTCCTCCTGGGCTCTCACCCAGTGCTCCTGCATGCATAGGCCCCACACTCAACATGCCACCTCCTCTCCAAGCACACTTTTGGCCTCAAGTATCACATTTGCTTCCCAATTCTACTATATTCATGTCTTTCTAAATGAACAAGTATCTGCTGTGAAACTTAACAAGGAAAAAAATTCTAACATCACCAATAACTCAAACTTGCCTTTGGAATAATTCATTTTTCTTCCAGTTCCCAGAGGAGGGTGGTGTGGACTGCACACAGCAAACAGCTGTCAAACACAACACTGTCTCTTGCTCGAGATTTGTCTGCTGAGAATTTGATGTCTGCATGTTTTCTTGGAATTACTCCATGAATATTTTCTGCAAAAGCAATTTATTCATAAAGTGTTTCAAATAATCAGAAAGCGTGTAACATCCTCATTTAAAACATGACCTGTTTGATCAGGGGCATGTTCACACAGTACTCTCTGTTGCAGAGGAACAGCTGGTGAGACAGAACTTGCATCACATTTCTGGCCGGGTCAGTCACATCTTGGTTACTGAACTCACAAAGCCCTCAACATCACTTCAAAAAGGAAACATTTTTTTCAGGGACTTGCTGTGGAAAGCAACTGCAAGACTGCTCAGCCTGAGACTGTGCAAAGGCAACCTGCCAGGACCGTGCCAGAAGAGTCTCAAAGAGCACTCACGCTTTGGACCCGTGAAAGGCGGCCCAGCAGTGCTCCCAGCTGCCTTTCTTTCTCTTGGTGTGGCAATTTGGAGACAGCTCCACTGGTACAATGTTATGGAAACCAATGGATTTTCATGCCTACCTAGGGCAGGGAGAGGGGCCAAAAAGAACCAAATCCTGGTTTTATTGAATGTGTACTTCACCTACTGCTGCTGAGCTATGAGCCAGGGCCACCATGCTCGGCCCCACAGCAAGTGGTGGAGACCCGAAGACACTGCTCCTGTGACCCTCTCACCTTTGTTTTCTGAAGTTTCCTGAGTTAGTCCCCTGCCTGAGGCTGCTGTCTAACCCTGTAGGAGTGGGACTGATGCCAAGAAGGCTATGACCTAATGTTTTCGTCTGAACAGAGAGATAGAAGAGATGGAATATCATACAGGAAAGTGCTCTCTATGCACGCAATTATCTGATAATCTATTTTGGGAGATGAATCTGAGAAAGAGGAACAAAACTTTCACCTTCTTTGCACTGGGAAGCTGCATTATCCCTTTAAAAACAGGGAATTAAATACATGAAAAATGATACAGAAAGCAGTGAAACAGCATGGTGCTTTAAGTCATGCCAAATTCAGGAAAGGAAGGGGAAAGGGGTCAAGTCTTCCTGGTCATGTCATCACATGAAATTTGGTAAAAACTATTCCGGCTGATTTAAGACCAATCAGGTCTGTGAACAGCTGGACTAATTCAGCTTCTTCCCATGCTTCATGGCTGGATTCCTTCACGCATGTATATAAGCAGCAAAATCCAAGTGAAACCTCTGCATCCATCCTTTTCTCATGGCCCCCAGTGTCCCCCTCACACATACAAGGTCACATTGTAGCCCTGTGCCCCACACTGGAGCCTCTCTGAGCTGCCTGCCCCATCCTTGCTTGGAAAACCTGCAGGAATTTAACACCTTTGGCGTGGCTGCCCCTCTGCCACACTTGACCAAAAGTGCAGTTTGGTAGGGGTCAGACACACAAGGACATGGACAAGACATCCCTGATCCCTGAGGGAACCAAGGCCCTTGGGAGTGGTGATTGTGTGGTGGCTCAGCCCTTCCCACATGTGCTGCCTCACCTGTGCTCACCAGCAGTGGAAGGATTTGGCAGACACTGGTTTTACTGTGCCTGGTTGTCCTCCTGAGAGCAAGAGCAAACTCAAAGGTTTTCCAGAAATGTGTAATTAATCTGTGCCTGGGAAGGAAAACATCATCAGTCTTATCTCACAGTTGAGAGAATGACAGAGAGAAAACAAATACTGTAAAGATGGAGGACTCAGTGGTAGAGAGAACTCAGGTAGATTCACTCTTGTGCTCCCTTCTGGCAGACAGCTCCCCACACCAGTCCCTGAGAGCTTCTCCAATTTCTAGCTGTTCAACTACACTGTAAGCAACTGCAAATGCCTGTAGCACCTTCCTGACATAACTTCCAGAGAAGTGATACAGACAATATCCACTCATTCATATGGGACATCAGGCAACTGGTACCAGCAGAGGGCCCAGAGAAGGCTGTTGTTCCAGAAGGCTGTTGTGCCTGCAAGAAGCCAGGCACGCCATGAAACACTTCCCAAAAAGGCCAGGCACTCAGTCCCCTGTGTGTGTTTGTGGCTGATACTGGATACGATTTTTCCATGTGTTCCCCCTCAAGGCTGAATTTTTATTACACCAACTGCCACTTTATCATTCACTTCCACTCCCTGTGACTTCAAAGGCGCTCAGAGGAAGGTGAGATGAGCTTTTGCTGCCAGCCCCTCTCTTGGTGCAGGAGGAAGGGTGGGGCTGCTCCAGCTGCGGGGTTCTGGGTGCCAGCACCATGAATAGTCCCAACTGCCTGGGGCAATCCAGGGTGCCCCAAATTCTCTACTCCTCTAATTTGGCACAGAATCCACCATCTTGGAACAGGACATGACATGAATGCTAAACATGGTATGAAAGTTGTATGTGCATGCTATGGGATTTCCATCCAGCCACTTTGGGTTCTCCTAATGCAGCCAGAGTGAGAGCATGTAGTACACTCTCTACATGTGAGCACAGAAAGCAAGCCCTTCTCTCTGTAATTTCATCTTCCTTTGTTCCTAACATCAGAGAAGGTATTTTTCCAGCAGTTTCCATAGAGACATTAGGGACAGCCTTTTAGATTGAGAAAATCAAGATATTTCTAGATTTAAATCGAGCACCAAGAGCCAAGCCACTCACCCTTCCTGAAGCAACCTCTCCCTTCTGAGAGGGATGCTTTCCAAAGCTGATCCTTTGCAGCTGGTGATGCTGGGGTAATGGTTTCCATCATCCCTGACTGTAAGCAGTGAAGGCAAAGTGTTGTTTTTGTACAAACATAACCCAAGAGGGCAAAACGTGAATATGCACACTTACACCACTGCTGTGGGCTTGATGCCTTGCCTGAAACATGAAAGACACTTCTCCAGACCTCAGTGAAGTCTGAACACACACTCATAATCTAATGGAGAGATAAATAGAACATTTAGGGCTGGATCTGAACAAGTATGGCAAATTTTACTGAAATGGTATTTAAGGCACCTGAGTTACAACCTTTGCAATAACACAGCTGCTGTTAGAGCAGGATCTTCTCTCAAGCAACTTACCCCTCTAACCCACCTTTATCCAAGATCATGTAAAATCACTGCAAAATCATGGGTCAAAGTTGTTTCATAGCTTTACTCTCTCAGTAATGTGCAACATGAACATAATAGTGTTATTAAGAAGTCAAAAATAACTTAACACAATAGCTATATAAGATTTTCCGATGATCAAACTTTCAGCAATTATTTTTTGTTAAGTTCAGAAAATTAGCATATTTGTTAATCAAATTAATTTAAAAAGTAGCTTTTAAAAATAAAAGCAATGCTTTAAATAAATATAGTCTTTTTTTATAACCATAAAACACTTAGTCCTGTTAAAGGTAACACAAATACTCCACTCAAGCACAGTACTTAAACAATTGAAATGAATGTTGTGAGCACAGTGGGCTGGACATCAGGAGTGACAGGAGGATACATTGCTTCGGGACATTCTCTGTCTCCTTTCTACAGTGGCACAAAGAGGCAGCCAGTTCTCAGAACTTCCCCAAACACAGGACATGTGTTAGGATATTTTGCTGCACAAAAATGCTGGCACCCTGTTTTTCCCCAAGCTATTCCTCTATGCTACACCTGTAGCAGTTCTTCAGCCCTGCTCTTAAATATCTAGCACAGCATGATTTTAACCATAAAAACATAAGGCCAGAGCCTGCTTGCTTGGCAAGCACCTGGCAAGAGGTCTGACCTCTCACGCATCTTGCACTAAAGCTCACATTTTGTGAAATCTAGAAAACCTTCCTTTTAATACTGGCACCACTGGGTGTTTCAGAACGGCCTGAAGGTCACCTTCAGAGTTCATGACCACCAAAGGGTATTCACAGCTCTCCCCATAATTACAGGGCTGACTAGCTATGGTCATTACTACTCAAGTTAATGCCTATCAGCAAAGACTATAGCTGTCTTGCAGATCTACAAGGTAGCAATGTTTTGCTGGAATAAACTAAATTAGGTATTTCTTAGGTTAGTATGTTTTGTCTGGGTGTACCCTGAAGAGCAGTTTGCTAAATTCAGCAAAAAATACACCTCAAATCTACTGATAATCTACCTAGCAACTCTGATCATTTAATATCCTGTTTACTTGGCTGTAATTGTTCACTAAAAATCACCTTCAGGGTCTGCAGCAAACCACCAGTTTTGTCCTCACAAAAACAGCTGTCAGTGAAATTTGTTGTGTTTTGTCTGTTTGTTTAAACAGCGTAACAGTAATATAACCTATAATTAAAATGATAAAAGCTGGAGAGTAAAGTAAAGCCCAAAACTGTTACAAATGCTCTCAATTTGTTTTGATCTTCAGAATGAACAGGCCTATTCAAAGATGACAAAGGAATAAATTAGCAAATGGCTAATGTAATGCATGAAAGGGTGTCTACAGGATTTGCACGTGCGCGCACACACACACACACGCACTTGCATACAGACAGCTTGGCTTCATTAGAAATCTCACTACCAGAGTTTAACTTGGATAAATTAACTGCATTAAAATACTGACATTGTGAGGATTTTAATACTATCACACCCTGTAGAGGGCACTCCTGTGTGAATTTTTAAATGCTTTAAAAAAATAGTTTAGACTTATTGAAATCTGTGACAAATGTGACAACTCTGCCTCTCCTCACAGTCTCCCATTCTCATCTCCAGTATCCTTCTCCTGTATTGCCTCCAGGCACCGTTTTGCCTTGGCATCTGCCTGCCCGCTCCCAGTTTTGCTCAGTCCGCACGACAGGCACGCCAGCTGGATCTGCTTCATGTTCTCCAGAGCTTCGTTCTTGGCGTTCTTCAGGAGATCTCCTTGGCCCTGGGGATGCACAGACATGCAGGAGAGAGTCAGGGATTGCACACATCGCTCAGGACTGATACTGCTCCTGTGTCCCTACAGGTCCCAGGTCCCATCTCAAATCACCTCTGCCCCCTGGAAATGGGACTGAAGCCCCTCCTGTAGCTTGGTGCCAGCACAGTGAGGAAGGCAGCAGCCAGCACTGGACAGGGTGGGACAGGCACCAGACTCCTCCCACTTCCATGTCACCACCCTTGGGAAGTAATTTCAGCCTGAACTGAAGGAAGCTGCAGGAGAAGGCATTTCCTCTTCCACAGTAAACTGTAAGGTCCTTCCAGGGCCAGGGTAGTGATGGTACATGGCACCCCTCTCCCCAAGCCACAGCTCCCTCCCTGCTCTCTGGCATCATATCCCCCATGGCAATGGCTGTGTATTCCCAGCCAGGGGCCCCTTAGGAGCTGAGAGACCCTAATGACCCACCCCTCCTTCCACCTGGATTTGATACCCAGCCTTGGGCCCTCCTTGAGCAGAGCAGGCCAAGCTGTGCCCATTTGAAACACATCATCCCACAGCACTCCAGTGAAACCTTCTGAGTCCTTCTGGGGCCTTCAAAAGGGCAAACGGGAATGAGACTTCATGAACAACACGTGGCTTCTGTATCTTCTGAGAGCACGTAAGCATGACGTGACTAACAGGATGTCAATCCACTTTGTAACAATCAGGAAAAATGTCTTACATGAAATTTGTATTAAGGAGTTGGGGTTCAGAAATGCCAAAATGAATATTTATGCAATATTGATATCTCAAGTGCTGTGAAGCAACAAGATTCTGGAGCTACAGGACACAAATAAATAAAAGCCAGGAGATGCATCTGGTTATTAAAATTCAGTATCAGTAAGAACTTGAGCTCCTCTTAATGTCACCCCAAGTACAGCTTGAAGTACAGCACATGCTTGCAGCTGGTTATGCTCATATTCATAAGGAATACCTCCACTGACTGAAATGCCACATTCAGATCTCTGCCACCCAACCGCATCTCCTGCAAATCCCAGGTACTTTGATGGGCCTCACAGGATACAACAGACACTACAGCAGGGCTCACCGGAGCGGTGACTGATCACTTGTCCATCCTTAGGTTCTCAAAACAAATCAGATGTGTTGGATGAGTCACAGTGTGACACCTTCCAGCAGTGGGAGCATCTCTGCTCTCCCTTTCCCCAGAGCTAAGAGGAAGGCGTTATCCTACACCGATGAGCACAGTTCCCTTTTTGCCAGTGCCTGGCACTGGACTCACAGGGTCTGAAGCCCTGTACACAATGTTCACAACCAAGGAACAATGGTGGCTTGCAAGGCTGCAGCACTGGTAAACACCACGTGGGACACCACGTCATCCAGGGACGGCAGCCTGTGCCTGAGAACGTGATTGCCTCATCTCCTGGTGTCACGGATTTGTCCCTGCTGAACGATGCAAATCACCATCCAGATGCTGGGAATACAACTCAGTGTGAGAATAACAAAAAAGCACTGGGACTGCATGAGCAGCTCTGTGCTATTTGCTATGAAGCTCTTTTGAAGGGATTTGTGTCTCGGCAGCATGACAGTTATGGGAATACACAGACAAAGAGCTTGGGATCCAGTCAGCAGGCACGGTGTGAAAAAACAAAACAAGAATAATTTATGCAGCAGATATTTCTTGTAGCTCTGAGCTTCCTTTTATGTCAAGAGGTTTTGCTTATGGTTAAAGACAGTAGGCAGGAATTCAAGAGCCGCAGAGCTGCCTGGAGCACTCGGCCCACCTTTGTGTCCCTCCCTCTCTGCAAATGGCACAGGAATAGTGCCATTGCTGTAGTGACAGGGACAACACCGCCACACAAACAAAGTACATGATTAATGGACATGACATGACATGATAGTGTTATCAGAGTGAGTGTAGCTCCTCAATACATCTTCCATCTCTTCAAACTTCACAAATGAAGTTTTAAATAGTTTGGGTTTAGCATGAAATATCCCTGGCTGCTACTTGTTATGCACACAGGACCAAAGACACTACAGACTTCACCATCAAACAGGGAAAAATCAGTGTGACCATGCTTTGCAGCCTTAACTTCTCCAAGCCAAAGCCTGGCCCTGTGTGTTCATGTCCAAGAACAGAAAAATCCCCTTAGTGAAGAAACAGCCCCTCTCCAGGATGAGGGCAAAGCTTGGAAATGTTTCTCAGGGCGGCCCGTAAACTGCATGTTTGCCCAGGGACTGAGACACATGGATGGAGTTATTTGGGATTAGATGCACCGCTTGGAGGACAACAGCCTGAGTCTGCCCTGCCAAGACTCACACTGAAGTCCCCAGAAGCCAAGGGACTTCACATCCCACGTCAAAGTGCCAAGCCACCCGCTCTCCCTTATACATATTCTGATTTCACGTTTGAGTAACCAGGCAATTCAGATTACAGATTTTGTCTGAGGCAATGCACAACATGTCTTCAGGCTCCAAGAAGAAACACACGCCTCCTGAGCATACTTCCAATATTTTGAAGACATTCTTATTTTACAGTGATCTAAAAACAGAAGTGGACTTATCAAAATAGTGCAATTCCATTCATGTACAGACCAATTGATTTATGTCTTAGTCTCCTTGTGATTTTTATTTTTAAACAGCTGGTTCACTTGAGCAAGATGAAGAAGCAAAAATTGTTTTGAATCATCTGTCATGAGAAAATTAACGACAAACTAGCCCTCTCTGACAGAGCTGTCATAATTCTAGAGACACCATTAAAAAAAAATCTGTGTGCATGCTCTGTTTGAAAAGCCATCTGTTTGCTTTGAAAAACTGGCTGTGAGCATAATCCACTTAAGAAGAATGTCAGCAAAATTGTGTCAACACCTTAACAAACTAAGTACTGGATAGAAGCTAGAGTAAACTTTACAAGCATGATTGCATTGAAACAACCTTCACAAACCAGTCATTGTGATCATCTCTGTTCACAGAACCATCCTGCTTGCCCTTACAAACAAAGCATCTCTCTTCCAGACAAGGCGAGACCATGACAGTCCATTTCAGCATCTATCCATCTATCTCCCTTTTGCTACTGGTATCATCAGCCTTTCTCAAAATAAATACTCCTGAGAAAGTTTAAACTCCGCATTTGGCAGGACAGTGAATTAAGGCAGAAGAGACTAATCACGTGTTCTAACAAAAACTGATTAAGGGGTCCATTTTCATTTAGCCTTAGGGAACATTAAAAGTCAGGTTTCATACACCTAACGACCCTAACTGCAGCGCCTCAGCACAAATTAACATTACAGGACAAATAATGCAGCTTATCAAGCAACTGCAAGATAATAAGCCTTTACCTTGACAGGTTAATACTGCTTAGAAAACCCATAATCTGACATGGTTTTAAATATTATTCAGTTCCAGTGACAAGCCATTAAAGGCTTGTCACAGAAACAATTAAGAAGCACAAGTAGCTCTAGACAGACACTGGCAATGGCTAGGGATGGGACAAATTCCATATAGTTGTAGGTTCAGTTGGTTTTTTCCAAATCAAGTACCAAAGGTTTTATGAGTCAAGATGACAGCTCTATATCCAACAGCAACCCACTCTGGGGCTGGGGAAATGAAATCTGGGTTAATTTAGTGGCACCATTTTGTGTTTAACTTCACAATATTATTTCTTTTATATACATTGCATGTGTATTTCCACATAAATATAAATATATGCACATGCACACTAATAATTACTGTTTCTATGCTTTCTAAGAAACACCCTGCAACACACAGGGCAGGTTGTGGGCACCCCCAGCACCAGGGACCCCGGTTATGGCACTGGCAGCACCCACAGCCTCTGCGTTGGCAGCTCCCACACCAGCACCAGGGGCTGCAGGAGGACCCTGAAGGCCAAGACTGGGCCCATGCAGGAGTGAACTGCACTGACAGGTGCCCCACATGAGCACCTTGCACTACTCCTGGTAAAGCAGAAAATCAAAATCAGAAAAAGCAATGGGGCTTTCCTGGCGTTCCAAACTGGCTGTGTTTCCAGGGAGGCTGAAGCAGTAGCTGTGAAAGCCATTTTCTAATCTGCTGCTTGCTAAAGCAGACAGTTGCTTATCTCCTGAGCAGACACATTCTCTGACAGCACATTATGGGAGCTTTTCTCTCCAATCCTCAAGGGCTGAGTAAATACAAACAAATAACAGAGGTCTTAACACCCATCCCACATCATGCTCATGATATGACTGTTATTTTTTAACTTATTCTCAAAGAATCAAGCTCTTTCATTACTATTTAATCACAAAGTAAAATCTCCAGAGGATGCCAGTGGATGCCAGCGGGTGGCTGAAAAAGCCAGACACAGTCAAATAAAACAGCCGCAAGCACCGCGCCACTCCACATTTCAGAGGCAGCACAGGCACAGTAACAGCACTGACAATCTGTGCCAAGGGACTCCAGATGCTGGAGAGCTGCTCTCACATTGGGATACTCTGTGTGGAGGCAGCATTAACTGCAAGGGGTGCATTTTCAAAGTGTCATAGTAGGACTAATTGTGTTTAATATTAATAAGGAGGCACACAATTAAATGATTGCATATGGCTTTGAAAATGTAATCTTGGGTAGGAAATCATTAATTAAAAGATTAGACTGTTATGTTAAACTTATTACAAAAAGCAGATATTTTCCCATGTCTCCTTCAAAGTTAAATGTGGGAACAATTGATTTGCATTTGATGATGATACATTCACATTTCAGAACAGACTACTCAAAAAACATAGTGTTTCTGAATCAATGCAGACTGTAAAAACCCACCCTTTTCATTATTACTGCAGATAGTTTGTCAACAGCTTTGCTTTATTGTCTGTGACAGAGATCATAATGCACATGTTGGCATGAAAAATTACTGTACACAAAGATTAGACACAAAGCTATAATCACTTCTCACACACTGAAAAATAAAGGATTGCAAAAATGAGTTACACCACAGGAAAAGCAGGGTCCAAATGTTACTTGCCAATTTATCTTTAAACCCTTGCACAGCAGAAATTCACTTCCTGCCAGGAAAATAAAAACGCCACAAATATAAAAGATAGCACTTAAATGGCATTCCTTGTGCTACTGGTGTATCACTTAAGGTCTGGGTTTTGGGCACAGCTTCTCACTTACCCATTGTAAACCAAATGCAAGGGCATTTCTACCTGGCTGAAACCAGCAACGACTTGGACACTGAGTAAATCAGGTGATCAGACCGAGTGCCCGCTGGGGCCTGAGTCATCACATTTTGCAGGATGTACTGGTGATTTCAGACATCAAACTGAGCATCTCATTTTGGTATATCAGCATGTTACTGACAGCCAGAGACCTTCTCTCCCATTTCCTAAAGTAGGGTCTCGTAAAAATTTGCAAGAAGGAAACCACTGAGAATCAATTATATCGCATAGAGAACAGATCTGAGAAGTACAGAAAAGAAAACATCTACCTAGGGAAAAGCAGTCACCATTATATATAAAGTGCTAAATCTCTGTAAGCAAGAGCAGCAAAGCTACTGTGGAACAGATTATAGTGTGCAGTTTTGACACAAGGTTACATGATAAAAACCAAATGAAATTATCTAAGGTTGTGCCAGGCACCAAGGTCAGAGCCCTAGGGCTGATCTGCTCAATGTAGCCAGCAGCTGGGACGCCTAGGAGAACAAGGCTGAGGATGATGACAAAGAGGAGGAGGTAGTTCACAGGAACAATCTCCTACTAATTCTGTATCTAACCCAAATTATTCCTCATGTCATCTTTTCTCCATTTACTTCATGAATCAGCCACATGGATGCTGGTTCCAAGGCTTTCCTGCCTGTCATTGCACAGGGAGCTGAGTGGATAAAAACCCAAGCTCCTTTTCCCAGGAAAAGCACCAGGAAGCACAGAACCAGCCCTGACTGCTCTGTATGTCCCAACTGTTTTACTCCTTACTCAGGGGAAAAAAATCCCATTTGCACCTGCTGTTTGCAGGAAAACAAAACCACACCTGCAAGAAGCACTCAAGGCCTGAGGGCACTCACTGCCTGCCAAGACAGCCCTAAGGTGACACATCCCAGTCAGCAGCCTCCTGCTAAGCAAGCACCTAACCTAAGGACAACTCCGGGACAAGAGCTAAGGAGCAACTACCTCTGCAAGTACCATTTACAAAGCACAGTCTCTTCTTCAGTGCAGCCAGTTGTAAGGGAGAGAGGACAACACCAGCATTACTCCAGGCGGCTGGGAAAATTCACAAGGCAACTCCAAAACAATCTGGTCCCATGTAAAAGCAGAAAGGTCTCTTAGTAGTTCAAGGGAAAGCAGGCAGGAATCTGGATTAGGGCACTTGCACAGAACCCATTCAGCCATGGCTTGCCCTAAGCACCCAGCAGGATCCAGTGGATCAGCCTACTCCTCTTTGAGACACAGACCTCTCTAGGTCTGTGTCTCATACCATATGAGACATATGTTCACATACCATAGCAAAGGGACACAGAGGAAATTAACAAAAATTAGTAAATACATTACAATAAATAGAATAAATAAATAACGAGCAAAGTAAGCAGAAATTAGAATGGCCCTAACTTGTAACACAGAACAAACATTCACCTCACTTGTGGCTCGAATTACACACCATGGGCTGTACACACACCCAGTGGACATGTGACTCCAGGTGGGTAGTCTGATCCAGGGATGGGGCCTGATGCTAACCATGTAAATGTGGTGTGTTAAAAACAATATTCACATCATCTGGAAACCAGTTCTACCTGATTTTAATTACTTTTATTTAAACTGCTGAACTAGACCAATCTGACAGTTGCTCAATATTAGGCCATCCCACGCAAAACCCAAAACTCTTACGCTGATTTCATTTGCCATTTGCATCTCACCCCAAAGGTCTGCACTGGAGAGGATGACCTAAAGGGATTTACAGAGCTGTTCTGCATAAGCCTGGTTTGTTTTCTAGGAGGCTGGTGACAGTTCATTGCAGAGCCAGGCAGTCAACCCAAAGCACATGGCATGACATAAATGGTTGGGAAGAGGGAGCACCATCTGTCTCTGCTGGTATGACACTCCCTTGAAAAACACCCATACCACTTCCTGCCTTCTTTTCCAGCTGTTGAAAAGGTGCAGTTAAAATCCAAATGGTTGTGCTGGATACCAAGAGACAGCTCCCACTCTACCACATTGGGCGAGGCTCCCCAGTTATTACAAAACTGCCAGTCCACCACTTGTATATTCCCAAATAATGTGACACAGCCAAACACAACCCTGAGAACAGCCTGGGAGGTGGAACTGAAAAACAAGGAGAACCTCAATGAGAACAGTCAGGCAATTACCAAAGAAGCAAATACTTAGAAAACCTTCTGATTCTGGCTGCTGGCCTTGCCAGCACGAGGATATCACTGCTTTGTGCAGCCATGGCAACTTAGGAAAGAGGGTCTGTATTTGTAATTCTCTTACAGGATTTGCCTAACAAGACAAAGGTGAAGGACGTACATGGCCAGCTTGCTCTCAAACTCAGTTGAGTGCTCCCTCAAACCCTTGATCAAAGCCTGACAAGGAATTAAAACCAAGCATTTGTTTGAACACCTAAGTGGCAAAAGCAGTCATGCTACAGTCTTCCCTATTGATCTTTAAAAAGACCTCTTCACTGAAATCCAGGGGCTCTTGCAAATCAATTGCACTGTATGGCTACTAATTTATTCCTTTGAGCAGGCATTTTATGTATAAAAAAGTGGGCTTTTATTTTTATTTTTTAAATAAATGCCTATGCTTCTGTCTCACATGGGCATTTAAATTAAATTATATCAAGCTGTCAAAAGCAATGAATGTGAACATTGACTGTAACTGTCCTGCAGCAGAAATTAGCTTTCAGAAATAATGCCATTAATTTGATGTTAGCCATGTGCTGAGCAGTTCAGCTGCCTGTGTGTCTCTCAGGCACTACATCAGGCAGACAGTTTGCAAGCACAGCCACAAATGTACAGACTCGTGCTGCCAACCCCTCCATGCTAGGAACCTGCCTTTTTTTCTGGTGATAAGTTTAAAGTCACAGGGTTGGCTGGGAGCCCAAGAGTGCACAACTAATACTAAAAAAACCCCACATCTCTGAAGAAATTTGGGCTCTGTTTATTTTTGATACACAGCCATGAAATGAAAACTGAAGCTGTATGTCCAGGCATTTATTTTTTAGTCCTCCTTTCATCATAAAAATCAATTTCTCACAGGTACCAGTACCAGCACTAACTGGTAACTCCAGTAAGGTCCAGAGAGTCCCAGAAAAACAAAACAAGGGGAAGAAAAATGAGGCAGAAAGTGCACGATTTTTTTTTTTTTTGCATTTGATTTTTCTGAGTAAAAGGACCAGCTGCAGGAAAAGAGATGTTTTGCAGCTAATGAAAGACCTGTGAAAGGTAACCCCCAAACAAAATATCTGGCTGGCACCCTTTGCTCCCTAGTGCCCTCTGTGCTGACTCTCAGATGCACAGTCTGCAAGCACTCAGTTAACATCAAAATCATGTCCTTTATCACAGTGTAGCCAGCAAAATGTCCCTTAGGTTCATCAGTGCCTCAAGAAAGGTTTAGTGGCCAACTCTGAGCTGATTCTGTTTTGACTGAAGACAACACACACCTGTGCTGCTTTGGGTTTTTTTGGAGGGAGGGAATGTTGCAGCAAAGTCACACAAACAGTCACTGCTCTCCTTTGAATTGCTGGAGATACCAGCTAAAAGAATACCTACAGCTGTGCTTAATGCTAACTGAAATAATCTAATCAAGATGAAATCAAATTGTGCCAGTCAGAGCAGATTGTTTGTGGACAGAGCACCTTCAGCATTGCTCCCACATGCAGCTCCTAAGGCTCTGCTCCTTTCTTCCTGCCACATTAGTGCCTTAGCAACTATCTGCTTTGCAAATGCTGCTGGTGCAGTGGCTGCTGGCCAATACCACCAGCTGACTGGGCCATGGGAATCTGCAGAAGCCATCCAAGCTCCCTATTCCTACTCCCCCAGATGGGACAAGACAGCCCTCTCCTCCCTTCATGCTAGTGTAATAAAGAGATGGCTTGCTTATCAAATATACAGGGAAATTAGGTTACTAATGTGGAAGCTTTTGCATATAGAAATACTGGGTTAAGCTTTTGCTATGGCAATATAAGACCTTGCTATGTAAATATGGAGAAACTGAACTCTTTCTGAGGCTTGTGAAACAGGCAATGCAGTGCTGCGCCGATAAGGAAAATATCCAGGGGGAAAGAGGGAGCCACCCATGCCTGCAACGCAGAGGCGAAAAGACCACCGCCCAGCTGGAGGGGAAGATCAACAGATCATACAGAACCAGGACCCAGAGGCAGGACGCCCCCGCCCCAGCTGGTGCAGGAAAGAGCAACGGATAATGCAAAGGAGCAGGACCCCTACCCAGCTGGGCAGAGAGATAACCTAACCGAAGCAGGAGCCCAAGGACTATAAAAAGACTGGAAATTCCACACATTTTTGTGGTCACTGGCGGGTCTTTTGATCCCCTGGCCACCCAGCGCTGTTTTTGCTCATTTATATCCTGCTCAATTAATAAAATTCTAATTGGAACACTGAGTTTTTGATACTCTTCTATTACACTAGGAGCTGTGGGCAGCCAGTTTCTAACCTGTTCACAAGCAGCACAGGCCACAAACAACTTTATGCTGATGCAGAAAGCTTTAAGCTGAGACCAAAGCCTCCAAATCACATGAAGTATTAAGTGCAAAAAGAAAAAAATAGCACAAACTGCTAAGTACTAGGAGGAAGCAGGTTTTTATAGGATCCCTGAGCAAATGCTCTGATTTGCCTCACTCCTGTCCAGGGATCAGCCCTGTCGCTCTGGTGCCCCGCAGTCAAAGGCAGGTTTGCTGGTGAGACTGGACAGTGAGCTCAGTAAAAGCAGAGCTCAGCCACCCTCTCCTCATGTTCTGCCAGCCAGTGGTTAAAGAGGCTCCTGTGGGCACAGAAGCCATGGGCCTTACACACTAACAGGGCTTGTTTCCCCTGGGAGAATCCCAGCCCTGCCTTCCCAGTGCAGATGTGAAATCAAGTACAAACAGGAGTGGATAGGGTTATTTTTGTAAGCATAACACTGACTGAACCAGCAGGCAGAGAGCTACTGAAAGGAAGCAGCTGAGAGGGGAGGAGAAAATCAGCAGGGGTCAGAAACAGGCCTGGGTTAAAGTGAGAAACCTCTGTTTCTGTTTTTTAGAAGGATGGGAATGGAAGCACACAGCAAACTGAGTGAGCCAAGCACAAAAATTAGTGGTGCAGGATAGGGGTAGTCATTTACAAATTCATTGCCTCAAAATGTCAAGAGGGAAACTGAACAAGCATAATTTACAATCCATTACAATACTATGCCATAGAAAATACGAGGCTTTTCAGCCAAACTGAACTGAATTTTTCAGCCATTATTACAGATGGCTGTTAAAATACTTCCACAGTTACTGCGGAGGGCTGGAGAATATGAGTTTAGACTACCCAGCATGGGACCACTGAGCTACCCTCTGAAGGAAACTGTCCTGCTGCTGCTGGCAGCCTCCCGTCCCATTTATCCCAGACTGCTAAATTAGGCTGCTCAGGTGGTCCAACTACCACCACCACCAATGCCTGAAAAGGTAAAAACACTTTTTGGAGTGCTTTTCTGTGCCTGCATGTGGCTCAGCTCCTCCCCACTGCTACATACACCAGCACCCCTAGGTCACCACCCCATGGAGTGGGAAGCCAGGGAAGAGAGTGAGAACTTAACTGCAATTATCACCTCTATAATTACTATTCAGAGCAATCACAGTTTATCAGTCAGGCTCTTCCTGCCAATACCAGACCTATGCCTTATCTTTTACACAGAGAGTACTGGAGAAAAGAGCTACTAAATACACATTTTTAACTTACTCTTCTGACTGCTCTCATGTAATCGCCTTTCTGACATCAGAAATGCCATCTTTTTCTTTTTGTGATCTAAAAATAAAAAGCAGCTGCCTCAGCACATGAATCACTGGTTTTGTCTCCTCTTTTCTCCACCAATGCATCCCACCTGTACCTGGGGAAATGGCCCGTAACAAAGTGTCCTTTACCTCCCGCAGGTTTCACCACCTGACACTTGAATTCATCTGACCCAGGTAAAAGAAGACTGCAGCTGTCAAAAAGACAAGACTGAAGTTTCCCAATCCATTGTTCATACAGTCAAGCTTACTTCCACCCACAAGTACTTGGGCCTCTCATTTCCCTAGCTCCTCTGCAAGGTTTTTGAAATGCCTGCCACATTTAGGGCTTATGGGGTCTACCATAAGATCTAGGGGAGAGTAACTGCAGCAAATGCCTGCCAAACACCCACAACTTTCACTTAATGCAGTTTGTGGCTTTCCACTGTTCCAGACCTCCCTGCAGACACGTATTTCCAATAATCACACATGTAAACACAGAAGTCTTTACTCCACAGCCTTCTACTGCTACTGGCTCCAGAAAACAAAAATGAATCAATACCACCATTGAGTTAAAGAGCATTTTACTTTAACCACAACCCTCAGAATATGTAGTGGTGTGGATGAACACTTTTCAATGTCAGGAGGCAGTGATGGAATCTAGACTGGCACAATGAAACAGGGAAGGTTGTGCCAGGAAGTCACTCCCTGCTGGATTCAGAGTTCAGCTCCCATGACTCATATACTCACAGAAGTACAGAAGAAGTCAAAGGTCCCAGCTAACAATTGCATTATGCACATTCTGACATGTGGAGAGAGGATTTCTGTGAGGGGAGAAGGTGAGGACTTGGCATTCACAGAGACATGCCAGCCCCCAGCTTCAGCCAGGTACACAAGGGCCAGGTACTGCTCCATTATAAAATATATACCTGGATTTCATTGAGGCCACTGACTGTGCCAGGAAAATAACCAAACACCATCTTAGCAACTGCCGAGGAGGAAATTCCAATGGAGCAACCAGCAGCTTTCATCGCCTCCTGAGCACCCCCGAGGAACTATCTTAAATTAGATATCCATTCCTCCACAGGGAGCAGGTTTTGTAGATGCTGGCACGTAATTCACACAACAAAAGGGGCAGTCAGCTTGTCATCATTTGTAACCTCTAGGAAACTGTATGTGATCTGCTAACAGGAGCTGTAAGGAGCTCCAAATATACCACAAGAGTAATTTTTAGAAGATGTTATGCCTCTTATCACACACCATTCAAACACAGCCGTTTCAGGTGAGTACCAGTTACAGCTCCCAGGGAATGGCACAGCACAGATTTAACAATAAGCAAATGCTGGGAAAAAGCAATGTACAAGCAATTCTCTCTTAACGTTCTTGCCATGTACAAATCAGTGCCCTGGTCTCTCCCTGATTCTCAACAAACTCAGAAAGTAGCTGTGGGTGGAGGCTCCCTCATGGAGACCCACCATGGATGCCTTAGAAGCAGAGCCCTCCGCTCCCTGAGGCCTTCAGTGGCATGAATAAACACCCAGGCAAGGTAGCATGGGCCACTGCCAACCCAGGAAGGAAAAGGTCTCTCCAAGCCCCTCGGTGAGTGCCAGGCACTGGGGCACTGGTCCTGCCTGGGGCACTCACCCAGTGCCACCCAAGGGCCCAGAGCAAAGGCTCCCAGCCCCACAGCGCTGCCTCGCTGCCTGAGCCGCGTGGGCAGGGCTGGCAGCTTGGCTTGGCTTACACTGCAATCCACAACACCTGACAGAGGCACCCAGTCCTTTTGTCTTGTTCTTTGTTAGTACAGCCATTGACAGATAGAAGTGAGAAATGTGAGAATTTCTGCAGAAGCTCGTACTTTCATTACAGTCTTTTTAATTCCTCTGACAAAGTCACATTGTCAGATTGGCATAAACTAGATTCCCAATTTCCATGTCTTCCAGGTTGTGTTAATTAACTCCACTGCAAGTACAGCAGTGTTTGATATCCGTGTCTCAGATAAAAAGTCACTGTTGCAGGGGAGGGAGGGGGTGGTGGCAGAAGTTGCCTAAGTTCCTATGCCACTTGCAGTTTCTGCCTGCACTGCCTCTTCCTGAGAGTGGTCAGTAAAAACTGACCCAGTTTTTATACCCAAGAAATCCTCCTTTGGTGGGGAACCACCTACATTCATCCACCTTTCCTTCACACCACCCCTCCTGTTCCCACTGCCTCCCCTTAATAGCACCAACTTTCCAGCACAGCTCTGCAGCTCTGCCCAAGTACATACATGGAGGAGTAGCTACTTCTCCTCAAAAGATGAGGATCTTCAAGAGACTTGTAATCTTACATGTTGATTTTTCAAATAACCCCTTCATAGGTGATAATCTTGTTGCTGCCAAAACAGCTTTCAGAGAACAAACTCTCTTTGTATTCCACCTGAACATTATTAATTACTTTTCTAGTTGCAGATGCTTTGGACCGAATGACACACCCCCCTAAGGAGAAGCTAGCCTTCACACCCAGGTGACAAAATCCCTGCCAGGCTGGTAGAGAACAGTGACAGTGACGTGAGCAGCACAGATGGGTCTGCCCCAGAGGCACAGGCACAGTAGTGCCAGGTCCCACACAGACACCCCAGAGCAAACGTGGCACAAAATACAGAGGAATAACTCACAGGAACTGAATCTTGCTGAGGGACAGCATCAGAGCCATGCAAAGCCTACTCTAAATCAAGGGTGGGGGTCACAGGTGGCTCGCCCCCCACACTGGCATGATTTATATGATACAACTGGGGCAATGCAGAGGGAATGGGATTTGAGGCTGGGGAGAAGAAACAGTAAAGACTGAGATGTCAGTGAGGCACAGAGAGGTAATGGAGTTAGGACAGACAACCAAGCAGAGGGCTTCACGGAGCTGCCAGCCTACACAAAAGAGAGAGCTGGGCATCTATTTTGCCCTTCAAACATCTTGACAAGTCTCCATTTGTGAAGTGACACTAAAAGTGGTTTTCTATGTGCAGCACCTCAGTGCCAACCCTTGGCTGGGCTCAAAGCCCATGCTGCTGAGGTGGCCCTGGCACAATGGGTACCAGGCACAGTGACCCCACATGCTCCTGGCCCTGTCTCCCACCACAACATGATGCATCTCACCCTGCATGCACAGCCAGCAGCTTGGCATCAAATCCATGGCTTTTGGCAATTTGTTACATCACTCAAAATAAAAGACATCACCAGATTGCTTGCAATCCATCTCTGGCTTATTTTAGTCAAATTCAAGAACTCAGAAAGGTATCACTCAGGGCTTTTCATATCACCTTTCATTATTTTAATATCTTCCTTTTGTGTCAAAGTCACTGTTGCTTTGCACATGTATTTGATGGCCTGTCTCACCTCCTGTATACATACATGCATGTGTGTTTGCACACATACAAACCCATCCCAATGCAACTGAAGGAGTAATATTTAGACCTGAATTGCAGAACTTTGTTTTGCAGTTTAAAAAAAAAAGTTTCTATCAAAGGAAGGCACCTCACAGTACTTTTCTTCTGGATGAACTTCAGTGACCCTCCAATTTTGGTCTGTCATCGGGTCCGCACTGACTGCAGGAAGGTCTTGTCCCTAAACCCACCATTGTGAAACAGCTGTAGGAGTAGAGCCCTGGTGCTGAAGGAAGGAGAGCCAAGTGAGAAAATTGGCAGAAACAGACATTTCTGCTCAGATGACTCTGGCCATCAGCTCTTTCCCCAGCAGCCAGATGGCTCCCTGGGTCTGCCACGCACTGGGTATCACCATGGAGAACAGTACACCCTCATACCAAGCAGCTTCCATGCCAAGTATCTGAGCAGAGCTTAGATCCACAGCAGCTAAATATTCACCAGCAGGAAGAACTACACAGCTTCTCACAGGCCCTTCCTGTCCTATTTTTTTACCCAAATAGGTGGTAAAGGCTGGAGAAAAGAGAGGAAACTGTGTGTGCTCCCTGGAAGAGCAGAAACTATTAATTGGCTTTGGTTCTCTGGGGGCTGTGTGTTGTGGGGGAGCGAGGGCTGCTCCTCACAAGCACCAGCACTGCAGGCAGGCAAGTGCAGGCCCATGTGGGTCCCTGGGCCTGGACAGATAAACACAGACTCTGCCTGATCTGAATGTCTGGACAATCATTCCTTGCCAGTCAGTGAAACTCTCCTGCTGTGACATTATTCAACAAAACCCCAGCAATAAATGAATAACAGGGGACAAAGTATCTTCTCTTTGTCAGGCTGTCCTGGGACTTCATGCCCTACAGAAACTCATAGGACCATGAAGAAGATCATCAACTGCAGTGAACCCTGGTAATCTTTGCTCTCTGCTTAGTCCCTGCTATTGCCAGCAGTTGGTACTTGAAGATTTAAGACTGCCTGGGTGGCCTTCATGTGTATTTTAAACACACACCAAATATTAAGCTTGTTCTAAATCCAACTCGTGTCTTGGAATTTTCCTTGGCCAGAGAAACAGAGACCTTGTCAGAAACACCATTAGGGCTTCAAAAACTTGCAGGGAACAGCCAGGTACCCAGAGAGGTCATGCTGTACTTGTTGAGACCATTCACTACATCCTCCCCAGAGCAATGCTCTGGTAGCATGGCTGAGGGCCAAGAGTAACAGGATATTCCAGCTGATTAACTAGTACTCCTGATGGACTGGGATTACACTCCTTTTACCCTAATACACAGTGCTGAAGCAACTTGAGAAGTTTCCATCACCAGATACAACTGACAAAATCCACAGAGACTGCCTGTTAAAGTCTCCTGGTTCCTGCCTTTGGGCTTGGGCAAAACAAACAAAAACCAGTGCATTCACCATTTATGGAGCAGGTCTTCATCAACCAAATCAGTAGAGAACAGCACTCTGCTAGGTACAAGAAAGATCTGCCTATCCTGCCTAATAATCACATGGTTTAATTCCCTTGGTTTACAAAACACACTGTTCAAAACAGCTTGGCATGTGAAGCACTACACTTATACCTCCTTATCTTGTAACTCAAGATCATTCAAAGGACTCTAAATCCTCTATCCCAGAAAAATCTTGCAAGACCTCCAAGTACACAAGAGCCCTGGAACCAGCCCTGAAGCTGGGAGACTCACCACAGCATCCAGAGTACACAAAGGGTCTGGGAACAAGTTGTGCTCCCATGTGGCTCCTCCAGACTCTTTCTCAGATTCAATAAAGAAAAACCCAAATCTACCTCCTCCCTCATCTTTCCCTCTACTTTTAAATTAACTGCTTCCAAGTAAGCAGGTTGGTATTTACAGGACTAAATGGATGTTGACCTTGATGGCCCTCTTCACCTTGTCTCTAGCACTCTAAGAAAGCCAGCTGTTTTTTATTAATTTTCTCCTTTTTGTCCTTCAGTTCATGTGTAAGAGACCAAGCTGATCTTGCCACTATGTGAATCATTAGAACAGCTCTGCATTTGCTCACATGTTTGTAAAATCTGCCACTCAATCACAGACTGACTGAGTCAGATAATCGCTGCTGTAGCTGAGCACATCTTGGCATAAGGCAGCAGATCCCTCAAAAGTAGCCAGGGCATACAGTCTGAAGAGGTTTAAAAGTTTGAAACACTGCTCTTAGTTAAAAAGTTTGAACTGCATCAGCAAAGCAAATGCAAACAATGTGGGGACTAGAGAGTAGGAAAGAGATTTAGTCTCACCGGAAAAAGAGCCTTTGGGGTAACCACATTCAAAATACATTTATCTATATCTGGGCATGAATAGACATGAGGTGAGTTGATATGGAATAACACATCAGGAATAACCCTGCATTTAAAGGCAGGCATGAAAACTCCAAGCCACACCAACCACTCCTGCCTACTGCTCTTGCTGGACTATCACTGTCAGAAGATGACAGCAAATCACAAGAATTTGTTGCTAAGACACTATGGCTTATATTACATCTATTTTTGAAGTTTCATAAATTGAGCACCAATGTGTCCACAGAGATATGCCGGGAAAAGGAGAGCGAGATGGTATCAGGAATTTCTGGGGGTCAGAGGAAAGCCCAGCTTACAGTGAATAAAATATGTGGTACATAGAATACAGCAGCTTTGTGGGGACTTGTGATTCCATCATCTAGATAGCGTAAATTGTCGTGCAAATCCTTTAACAACAATTGAATAATATGTGATAGAATAGATTGTTACCATTGTGCCTAACTACATCTAAGGTTCCTAAGATTCTGCTGTGCTGCTCTGTTGTCCACTCTGCAGCATGCCAAGGAACAAAGCCATGGTTCTTGCCTAACTGGAGGAAAAAGGACTGATATGAAAAGACCCATATAAATGTCTCAAGATTTTATGATACTGTAGAGTATCCGTTCAGAAACACTTCCATAGTGCACTATAATAATCCTTAAATTAAGGCTGGGAATGGACCTAGATCTTCCAAAGATCATCAGAAACTCCGTGTTAAAGGTGCTTTAGAATATCAATCACTGTCTGACAGGTAGTTTTTCTTCATAAAGAAAACTGATAGCTTATACTGATGAATAATTTGTCTCGGTTTAGGTGAGGGCAGGTAGTCTGTATGTACATCTGTCAGAAACCTCGCTTTTAGCTCTGCAAGTAGCCTTAGAGTGTGCATTTGGGGCTCTGCCACCCAAGTGAGGGGTCTGTGATACTGCAGGTCTCCCAAGCAACCAAAAGCCATCATCCTGCTAAAGTGCTATTTCTGCACAGTTCTGCTGCATAAAGTCACGTACACTAACATAGATCACAACCACATCATAAAATCGTGGATGCCTCTCCCAAAGAGAGAACTGCATTAGCAATTTAATAATCATATGTCTTCTGCATTTGGCAGACTTCTCTTGATATATCTAATCAGTATTAATTTAAATGCAGGATAATTAACAGATACACAGCATGGATGAGAGCTGAAACAAGCCCTGAAAATTTAACCACTTGCTGTCTTGTGGCATGCACTAATAGTTGGAGTCCTAGTCAGACAGAACAGACAGACTTAAGACAGCAGGGGCGAAATCTTATCATGGGGAGCAAAGAAATATTTAAAAGCACATGCACATTTCAGAGCAGACTAGAATCAAACATTTGAATGTTTTGCTCTTCAGCAGAAGACCAAAACAGTAAACATCACTTTTATCTTCTTTTTCCCATGTTTGGTCTATAAATAAGCTGGCATGTTGGCATATTAACTATCCAGATATTTACCATCAACATCCAAGTACCTCTTGGTATTGTTTCTAGACTTTGTATGCGCTGACCCACCAAAGCACAAACTGCCCAGGAAAATCTGACTGCAGACTGTCAAAGCATGTCCATATGAGAGCAAAAAATCTGAATCACAGTCAACATACTCAAACTTTGACTTACTCGCCAGGTTCTTGGGACTCAGGCAGATCCCAACTTCTTTGCTCAAGTGAACACCTCGTGGCAGTCTGTGACAGTTTTTCCTCAGCAAGGAGAGTAGTTTTGCAGGCTACAACTTTTTTCCCTCAAACATTCTCAAAAACTCATATAGCAGTCATTGAATCAGTGGCTTGTACATGTGACAGATGCTAAGAGTGCCTCAGTTACTGCAAAACGCTTGGTACAAGATCCCATGGGAGAGGCAGATGGAGTGGGCTGCAGAGCCCCAGGAGAGGTGGCAGCTGGCTCTGTCCTGTGCTGAGAAGGCCAGGAGCAGACCTGAGCTGGCTCTGCATGACATCACCCACATGTGAGCATACCTGACCTGAAAACCACAGTGCTGTACAGCGGCACTGAGGGCAGGGGTTATGTCCCAGCTCTCAGGACTCATCAGCTCAAAGTCAGAACTGCCCCAAGGAGGGCTCTGAGCTTCTGCCTTCCAGGCTCTGGTGCTCCCCTCTCTCCCAGTGCAGACAGGAGGAGCTCACTGCAAAAGCAGCCACAGGAACCAGAGCAGAGGTGGCCTCAGCAGGCAGGAGGGAGAAGCACCAGCATCTGGGGAGGAACAAGCACGAGCCCACGCAACTACATAAAAGCATCTGCTCTGGGAAAGGGGGAGTCACCTGCTTTAAAACAAGAAATACCTCATGAAAATGAATCATGACCTTCTGTGACAAGGGAGAGTCACATCAGAACAATTGCTGTAGCTGAGCTGAGCAGCTTTGTGTGCCTGGTAGCGTGAAATTAAGGGTTCCTAACATCATGCCCCCTGTGAGGGGGTTAACAAAATTTTTTTCACTACCTTTGCATTCTACTGGCACTCAGTTAAATACAGAGAGGAAAACAAAGACACAGAGCTTGCGCTGCATGGAAATAAAAGTTAAAGTGAAACTAAATTTGGGATCATAACCACTCCTGTAATATTGCTGTGAGAGCATATTCTTCTGTCTAGTGTACTTAAGTTATGCCTCTCAGTATTACTGACTGTGAACCTGACAGTGTTCTACACAACATAGAACCAAAAGAGGAAGATGTGACATTTTATAAATATTGATGTCAAAGCTGACTTGTTAGACTGTCACTAAGTTGTAACATCCATGCTCTTAGTGACATTTTTACCTTCTGGCAAACAGTTTGTCCTTATAGTGGGTATTACTAATATGTAATTAAGTTTATATAAACTAAGGAAGAAAATGACATACTATTTTGTTTCACCTCTAAAAAGTACCCCAGGGCATTTTTAAACATGACGAATGACCACAGTTACGATTTTTATAAAACACACTTTAATCTTGTAGTCTGTAGCTATTTAATGATTTTGCCAGTAGCAATTTCTTATTGCATCTCCTCTTTTATTCAAAGCTTACCTACTGCAATGAGTCTTTATAAAGAAACACATTAATTAAATATGTCTTGGCTTCACTAGCCTAGGAAAAGACTATTAATCATTTCACAGCACAAGAACAACATAATACCTGCTATTGCTCACGGGCACCTCACACAAACTGACTCCTGCTGCATTATGTAATTGCCTCCAACAACCCAGAGCATACAAAGAGGCTTTCTCTCATCAGCATTCATTCACCTCACCTCATGTAAAGCAGCTGAAGCATTTGTGAGATGTTATGGGATATTTTTTTCCTTTTCTTGCAACACTATAACAACATCTAGTGAAAAATATTTATAGTGTCCACCCTGCCACTGGACATAGGGAGGACACCTGTGGCTTGAGTGGGGTGGGGTTGTCGTCTCTCCCTGCCAAATCCTCCTGAGTAGCTCTCACCAGCACTGAGAGGGCTCAATGCTAAAGAGGAGATGCAGGTTTGTTATGGGCAGTGTCACTGAAAGACAGCATTTTTAAGGGGAAAAAGAAAAAAAAAGATGACAAATTAGAACAATTACTGATGGTTTCATATCACACACCCGAGGCACAACTTCATTCCCAGTTTTCTAATGTCATCCCTGAGTTGGACTTCAGTCAGAATGGAAAGATGTTCCATGTGCATTCATGGATAGTTGTCACAAACTCTGTTAATATTTTATTGTGTGAGAAAGGTAGAAAAGAAGTTGTGGCTTACAGATGGAACAAGTAAATTATTCCTTGACCTTGACTGGATTTTTAAAAGCTCTTCAGTAAGCTGACAATATGTGTTAGGCAGCAATTATTTTCCATGGAAAATGTTTCTTTGATACCCCACTTGTACATTCATTAATCATAGGTCACCCTCAGAGGTGGAAACTTCATATCTGACAAACATCTAAAAAATCAAAACATTTAGAGTGACTCTAATCATTAGACATTTATTTTACCTAACACAGCAAAAGGTATTCAGATTAATGTTCAGAACTGCCTAGTGTGCTTTGAGGGGAGGTGGGGCTGACTCTAGCTACTAACCTCAATTGCTCTGTGTGGAATAGGTTATCTATTTAAGTCTGTAAATTTGAACTGGTTGACTTTTCTCTTCATCAGAGGCCCCATTAACTGAGCTGACACTGATTCCATTCCTCACTTTTCTGCCCTCTCATGTTAAATTAAGGTATGCAGAAAACCAGTGGTGTTCCAGGTCTTCTCTAACCCTTCTTTACCACCAATGGCCTCTCCCACACACTTCTGCCCTTCAGCCTCTCTGTTCCCAATTCCTTTTTCCTTCTCCTGCTCAAGACATGTTAAGTGCTCTTTCCAGCACCAATGCTGATGCATACCTGTCCTACTGCTGTTGCATGCTACGTTTAGGGGTACATTTGATGAAGAACTTAGTAAAAATTCCCTTTCATCAACTGGCTTGCTCTGGGATTTCAGCAAAGGGAAAGGCACTGGGAGGTCACAGGGAGATGCTGCCAGACAGGGAAACCTGGAACCTGGAGCAAGGGAGCAGCTGGGAAGAAGTGTGATCTATGAGAGCAAGGTGGGAAATGAGGCTGTGAAAGGTGTGAGTTGAATGCTAACAGCCTGAATGCTCAGCTCAGGCCCTCTCTTTGTCTTCTGCTGTGGCTCCACCAAATCCTCTCCTCTTTCCATCCCTGGTTGTCCCTAGCTGTTTTCACCCCAGCTCAGTCACACAGTTACCATGACAATTTGTGGCTGGTTGATGCTAAGCCAGTGGCTAAAGCCCAGTGAGTAACAACTTCACCCCATGTTATGCACGGACACCATCAAAGGGTGAAAATTCCCTTTTAGCTGTTTGGACAGTATTCCATTTTGGAAACATAATCTTGCAGGATCTACAATATTCCTCAGGTTTTCTCTTGACAGCCCCTCCTGTCCCCTGTCCCTTCCCAAAGAGATGTTCCAGTTCTCATTTTACAAAACAAGTAATTGAGACACAGTGACCTCAAACAGGTCACTTTCAGGGTGCATGAGGCAGAACAGACAACCAAACCCATGCCCCTGATCATATAAACCACAAGCCATCTTTCCTCTTCTGTTCAAGGCTTAGATAAATTCCCTTCACAGCTTCCAAATCAGAGGTGTAATTGATATATTTGATTAATATCAATAAGTGGGGGTAATTGATATATCCCATTAAAAAAAGAACAACATGTTTCTTCAGAATTAGTAAGATGTACAGAGGAGCTAAAAGAGCAAAGGTTTACTTATAAGTTAATATGAGACAGGAGGTGGTACTTTCTGTGCTTACCTTCAGCACTGTGATATTCCATGCAAAACTCTCAATGGCTTTGCTTAATTTTCTTCCTTTCAAACCTTCTTTTGTCCCAAGGTTATGAAGCTCTTCATGGAATTCCATTCCTAAAAGCACAGATTGCCACATCACTCAATGCACAACTGATTTTCCCTATAAAAATGTTGAGTGAACATTTTCAGTCTTGCAACTGGGACTTCCTACAACCTCTATCTGTGCCTTCCCCCTTCCTTTTCTTTTTATTACTCCATCCTGGGAAAACATTTTCCAGAGTAAAGGTGCCATGTACAGTTTTGGGGCTGTGCTTCCACTTGGTTTGTGGCTCTTCTTGCCAGTGCTGGGGTTCCACACAGGCACTGGTCCCTGCACAGACACTCCTCCAGCACTTCTGTCTGCAGCCTGCACTGCTGCCAATACTGCGACAAAAGGCAATCGCTTGTCACTCTCCTTGAGTTGATGACTTTGCACCTTGGAAGGCTGTGTGACACATGTGGAAGAGACCTGTTCAGCACAGCAAATGCAGGCTCCAGTGCACAACTCCTCATTAATCTTAATCAGTCATACAGAAAAGCCCTTGTACTCCACAATGATAAGCTACATCAGAAGCACATAACTGTAACCACAGGCTTGCAACTCCTGCAGCATGGAAAACTGAGACTTCCAACCACAGCTCTATTACATTTCATTGCTACTTTCGGTGGCAAATGTCTGCAGATCTCTTGCTGGATACAAAAATTCAGGAAATCTGGAAGCAAATTAAAAATCTTAAGGTACCAATTAGCCCACCAATTTCACAAGCTCTGCACAGTGTATGCAACCATTTCTCTGAGTCTGGTGTGGATTGAGAGACGAAATGGAAAAGAGCTGCTTGAGTACCCTTAATTTGTATCTACAAAGGCCAAACTGGCACTACATAACTCCAAAGCATCTGAAGCCTATTCTGGCTGAACAAACCAAGCTCCATCTCCAGTTGTTTCATAGCTCTCCCTCCCTTAACACTTTAGCATAAATGTCACTCACAAATTTGAGCTTTGTTGAAATGACATCAAAGAAATGCCAGTGGAGAGAACATCTGCACAGTGTAGATGCAGAAGCAATTTGGTAGCTTGCTGAAGGACATTGCAAGGCAGGCTTGCACTCAGCACAGCTTGCCCAAAGCACTCCTGGAAGACTGACATTGGTTTTCCTTCCCATGCACCGACTCCAGGAGCCCAGTAACACTGAGGCTGTTCAACCCCACACAATGCAAGATTTTTCTGTTGTTTATATTCCAAAACTTCACCCACTCACAGGCTTTACAGAGTTCCTTTACAGGCTAACAGAGTTCTTGCAGTACCTCCTTTGGAAAACTGTCTAAATAACTGCACCCCAAGCAAGATTTCCTTGCAGGTGTGCTTCATGCCAACTGACTTAAAAATCATTTCACTTCAATTAGTAGAAGAAAATATTCAAATTACTTGCTTTGTCCTGAGAAAAAATAAGAAGGCTAATGGATCTTAGGTCTACGTGGACAGCCCTGCCTTCATGCAGCATCCTTTTAGTTACTTTTCCCTCTGGACCTCACTTCTCCATCTGTAACTTGGATACAGCCCTGCCCCAGAAAGAGGGAGCCACAAACATTTGTTAAGCTGCAGGTAGCAACACCAGTGAAAGCTTTTAGCAGGGTCAGTCCTCCAAGCTGCTGCTGACCACTGTGCATTGGGCTGAGCGTGCACATTTAAAAAAAACAACAATAAAAAACCAGTCACACAAGAACCAGTCTGGGAGAGGCAGCAGGTCCCTGAGGCACATGGAACCTGCACCAAACAGGCTATGAAGCAGAGGTCTGGTGGAACACGTGTTCAAAGGAAGTAGCACTGGGGTGAGGTAAATGACAATGTCACAGGCAATTGTACCTCTGACACCTCTTAACTTTGAGTGCTTCATCTTGCCACATTTAAAGTGTTAGATAAAAATTTGCCTGGGTAACATTTGCAACAAACTAACTGGCAAATGAGCACAGGGAGAGATATCTCTCTCTTAGTCCTTTCTTCTCTCTAAATCCTATGGCTTCAGAGAAGTGCTTCGTATCTCTCCACTTGCCTTCTCAATCAGAAATTTTAAGGCTAATAAAGCAAGCAAAAATGAAAATACAAGGAGATGCAGCAGCAAACTGAACACACTTGAAAAAGTTCTCTTTTTCCAGAGGGAAGGAAGGAGAGGGGAACTGCGTGAAACTCAGGAAATCAGTGTGGTGGCATGGTTCTGCATGGTATTTTCCATGCACATCTCCTGCTCACAAAGACTCCAGTGCCCCAGCAAATGTCGTGGGTTCTTCTCTCTGTACAGACCAAGCTGGGCAGAAAGGTGGCTGATGCTCCTGAGAGTCTGCATAGTTCAGTGCTAAGTATTGCTCTTAAATTATACCCTCTAGAGACCCTCCTGGTGCTGCCTGGTGCTGCTTGTTACTGTCCCTTGCCTAAAACCCTCTGCACGCGATGAAGGCTTTGGGCAGAGGAATTTTATGCTGCTTGTGCAGATACACAGAACCCAAGGCATGTCACGGTGATGAGGCCCATGACCTCCAGCCAGACATGGTCACTTGCCTCTCGTCCCTTTGCTACCACAATGCCAGCATGGCTAAAGAGCAGGGACTACGTTCCATCCTGCTCTTGCACCACATGAAATCAGTTAAATGCTACCGTTGAAACAGCTTCCAGTTTCTCCTAATTAAAAAGATGAATTAAAGTATTAACTACAAGACAGCAGTTTCATTCATTATTTACATTTAATAGAGGCAAATGGCTGTAGCCTGCATCACTTGCCAAATCCAAAAATACCTATCAGAAACAATAGTATTTATAATTGTTGTGGTCCTGTAGGTATAGAAACCTCTTGCCTGCTCTGTGTTCAAAGGAACAAGTGAGCTAGAGAATACACTCAGTAAAGGCACCATGTCTTCTCACCCCCCTCTTTTTAATGCCTTTTTGGTTCATTTGACTAATTTAAATGCTGTCAGACAGTTCAGAGCTGTAGAACAGGTGGAGAAATAGCTTCTAAGGTGAAAGCTGAGTATTTTTGTCTGATCCCACACCTGCATTGCTATTGGAAGATGAGCCTTCAGGAGGGTAGAGCATGCAGAGAAGACTGGAATGCTCACTTACATCCAGGTAAAAAAGGCTATATTAGTCATGAACTGTAAACAAATTATGGCACATTATTTCCCATCTTCCACCCAGAACTGCTCAATATAGATGGATTACCTGCTTTCTGGCACTGAACAATCTTGTCATGAGTGGTGTCTGCCGTCTCAATAAGAACCCTGCTCTCTTGAATCATCTGTCAAAAAAAAAAAAAAATCAGCATTACTAGGGTTTCCTGCAACATTTAACACACAGAAAGTACTAAGGCTGAAACTGGAGAGGAGGTCTGCTCTGAGAGCAATATGATAAATATTGGATCCTTCCTTCCTTCCTATGGGGGCCTCCCAGATCTGTATCAAGCTAAGCATCAGTTGCTCTGAAAATGTTTTGCTCCAAAAGTTAATGAACAGCTGTTTTACATCTGTGAGACACCCCTGCAAACAATATGAAGGAAACAAGTGATTTCAGAAGAAAACAGATTTAGCAGACAAACTTCACTGTATGTTCAACTAAGCTCTTTCTAACTGGTATTTTCTTAAAAGGGCAAGTAAGTATAGCCCTTGACACAGGTGGTTGTCTATTCATTACACCATGTAATGAATAGAGCTGATTTCCAGAGGTATTTAAGCCTGTGCGGGATTTTGTTTTATACAACAGTTCAGACACCTATAGTAGTTCTTGAGTTTCTCCTCTGAGAAACCGAGATCCAAATCCTATCCTATCCTCAATATTTCTGTTGAAGCTTAACAGAAAAGACAACAACACAAAAAAATCAAAACAAAACAAAAATCCACCTAAAACCAAACCGAAAGCAGCAGTTTCAACAAGCCTACTCACAAGTTTCAAGAGACCTCCCTACTTAGACATCTTCCTAGAATACCCCATTAACAGCAAACAAATTTTGGGGTCCATCACCTGACAAGTTTCCTGAGCCTCCCTACATGCAAATACTATTCTCTGATGGTAACAAGCCTCCTAAAGCTCTCAGAAGCCCAGCAAACAAGAATATTGTTCCATTGTTCCGTTTTGTGAAATTGCAAAAGGTGTTACATCCATCTGTTAAGGAAGGCAAGAACATGCTGTATAACAAACTGTGCCTGAGAATAACCTCACTGTCCCAGGATGTTCACCACAAACCTCAATCAAACCCCAACAGCACGACAGCAGTGCCAACTAGAAATGAAGCAAACTGAAGAGTGACTGCCTAATGTTACAGCCTGAAATTACAGAAGGCACCACCTGAAGGCTTTGCCAAAATGCTGCAACTGCTAAAAGCCTCCCTGCTTTCAAATACGCTAAATATCAAAACCCAAGTAGCAGGTTTCGATGATTTTAGTGGAAGACAGCATAACAGTAATAAATTAACAGTTGCAAATTAGCACATCTTACTGTTTTAATTAGACACAAGGAATGAGAGACGCTTCCACTTGTCACACTCAAACTTCCAAATTCTGGAGGAATTTAGATCCAAATTTTGCTCCTCATCTCATCTTTATTTCTCATTAAATGTACTAAGGCTGTATTTAACAAAAAAACCTATGCCTTTCCTTTGATATAAAGAACAACACATGGAAAACAAAATCCATTATCAGCGTCACAGGCAGAGTGAAAAAAGGCTGATATACCTAGAGAGTGCAAAACTGTTTTTTAACAGAACACGCCCAGTGGATATGCCTGAGATTTAAATTACTTTCGATAGTGTCCTTTGCCTTTCATTCTTATTACCTACTTGTTCATGCATCACAATGATTTTTTTCCTCTTTGATATTTTTCACTTGTCATTTAGAAAGAAATGACAATTTCTACCCACACTCTGGCTTTTCTGTACCACAGCACATTACCCTTTTGTGCTGAAGGAGCCATTCAGCTGACAGCTACAAATCCCTAAGGTCTGTCTGAGCAGTGAAGACAGTACAAGTCCCAAAAATCCTGCAAGTCACTGAAGAGGCAGCCAGAGGCCAAACGTGCACCTCTTGCCCATGCAGAGCTGGGGCCCGTGAGGCAGTGCCTGCACTGCCCAGTCCAGGCAGGTGATCCCAGCATCTCCATGGCTCCTGCACCCCATGTAGCCATCACCCTGGCCCTGGGTCCCCACTGGGTCTGTGCCTGTGCTTCCCACCCAGCAGCAAGGTTTGCCCCATGAGCTCAGCTGCAGCTAAGCTGGTACAGACATCCCATGTGTCAGACTCTGCTGTGCTCGGATCCCTCAAGCAGAATGTGACTTGTGAGGTTTTTATATATACTCATGCATACATACACATCTATACAACCACAGGAAATTATCCCACCATGCACAAAAAAAGCAGGCTCGAGAATCAGGCAACTACTGGACCTACTCCTAGGAGTTTCTGGTATGCCTGTTTGAGGATTCTCAGACATGAAGGTATTATATTCATTTTTTAAGAGCAAAGTAGCACTAGGATGTCAATTTTCTCTTACTGCAGAGTAGGTAGAGCAACCCTCCACTCCTTTGATGCTGACATCAAAGTCTCACTGCTTTCAGCTCAGCAAGAACAAACAATTAAAAAGAGATCATGTAGCAGAATTTAACCTGTTCCCATCTTCCTATCTGCAGTAATCCTGACAAAAATAAGCTTTTGTTCCATGACAAATCCTGAGAGTGGTTTCAGAGTTCCCCAGCTCAGTCACTAGGTGTAAGGGACAACCTCAGTTCATCATCAGGTGGGCATCCTCCCTCACCCCTTCTTCTAGGAAATAATGCACTAGGTAGAAATATTGGGACCCAAGCCAGTTATGACGTAAGATTTTGGCTGGCCTATGGCACCGTTACCACCTCTGATAACACAGTATGCAGGACCCTGTATCCCAGGGCACGCCAGACTCTGCCCCCAACAAGAGCTGTATGTGCAGTTTCACAGGGCATGAGATCCTGCTTCCTAACACTGCTGTAAAAGAGGGCAACAACAGGATAGGGCAAGGACAAAGCCTGGGTGTTCACTTGGAAAAACAGATTGATTCAAACAGACAAGAGTACAACAGGCCAATAACTGCTATCCAAGAATAAAGTTACAGCATAGGGTCATGGCACCTAGAGACACTTTTTCTTTTTTGTCACTAGTTTTGAAATGAGTCCATGATTTCCCAGTCTGAATTATTCCCTGCTTTTCCAGCTGCCATCACATCTGAAACCCTACTCAAGGATGTCACCTACTTCTTCTAGAAGTGACAAGAACCAGAAGCCTAAAAACACAACATGGAAGGCTGTGAGATTTTCTGCTGGGAAGGTAACCCCATAAATCACAGGACAGCCTGAGAGTTTCAAGCCCACTTTTGCCAGTAATATATCGAAACCCACCAACCTATCTCAAAAGTGAAGAGTGAGCTTTCTGATGTTTGCAGCATGAATTTCCATGCACCTTTCCTCTGCTCAGATCCACACTGAGCAGCTCTCCAGGCAGCTGTGTAGTCCCAGCCATCTGGCTGGAGCCCATCAGGATGCTGTTTAATGTCAGCTCTCAAACGGCAGCTCGCTTCCTCACAGAGCAAGAGATGTCCTACTCCCTCAGGACTCCTGAGTTCCACCAGAGTGTGTTAACTCCTGAATGCTGAGCTTCAAGGGATTACTGTCCAAGTGACATTTACTGAAAAACAACCTTTAGAGGATGGATGTTGGTAGCTGGGCCCACTCGGACGGAGGAAATCTTTATCAGCTGCTGAAGCTGGCAGGATTTCTTGGGACAACTTGCATTTCCCATGTCAGAAAGAAGATGATAAACTTTAGTGATTGATGTGTTCAACATAACTGGAGGGGTGAGGGGGAAATGGGACAAAAACAAGAATGAAAGCACACAAAACCTGATCCGGTATAGAGAAGTATAAACTTGATTCATCTCAATCCACCTGAAGCTCTCTGTAACAATCATGGTGGGTTCTCAAAAAAAGCATAGGAAGTAGGAGCTGGCACAAACCCAGGAGTTCTCACCTTATCCGGTATATGAGACCCAGGAAGTGAAACAGACCAAGGGCTGAAAACATAACTGAGATGTCTCACTTTAGTGTCTAAGAATAGCATGGAATATAAAATTTAAAATCTCAGTGCTTCACACAAAGAACAATGCTTTACTTTGTCACTCCTGTTAAACTAAATAAATTTTAAGTGAAATTTAAAATACCTTAATACTGAGGGCATCATATTACTCACATTAAATTACCAGGGTTATTCATTGCCTGTACTAAGGGCAGTCTAATCACAGGATCAGTACAAACTGAACAAAAGAATGTTCTTTTTACTCTAATGAACTCTTGTGCTAAAGACCAATTTCTTCTTTTCATTGGGAATTATTCTATAAACTGAAAAGGAGAGAGGAAATTGGCACAGCAGTCTCACCAAAAAAAAGACAAAAAAAGAAAGGAAAAGCTCCTAGTGGCAAATTAAAGTACTGCTCCTGCTAGAAAGATAAATGAGAAAAAATGGACAGTTCAAAGAAACCTCTCATAAATATTCCAAAGTTTAAAACAGAAACTGACTGAACACCAGACTAAAAGGAAGGTTTCTCTTAGGTGTCTCATCATGGCCATTGTCCCAATTTTCTATGCCTTTCATTGGCAATGAAGAGTTTTGCCTGGGTTACAAAAACAAAACCACAAAAAACCCTCAAAAACAAACCAAACCCACCATCAATCAAATATAAAAGAGGTTACAAAAACACAACCAATTCAAAAAACAGCTGAAGAGCAAACTGAGCTCATGAAAATTTGAAGAGTGATTTAGCATTGAGTATTTCTTGTACACATCTGGGACAAGAAACAACCAGGCCATCAATTGTGTCACCAAGTTTTGCAAGAAAAGAAAGATGGATATGTAGTGCCAGGAGATGGGAAAGAATGCTGCTGGCCACCATTCTGTCCCTCGCCTTGTCCCTGTCCCAATATAGTTCAAGCCAGATTTCAGTATCTGAGTCTCTGCCTGCAACAGCCCAGCATGAGAAACAGCTATCAAGGATGGTTACAGGAGCTGGAAACATCAGAAATACCTTACTGACACAAACTGGAGAAGAAACTGCATAAAATTCACCTTCAAGTCAAACTTCATGTTTTCAGTTAGAAATATTTCTGGGAAAATATGGAATCACTGTTGCAGGATGTGATCTGTGCGTGAAGACCAGTCCTCTACAGAACAGCAGGAGCAATGGAGGAAGAGAGAGAGGTCAGTTTTCAATATGCTTATGCTAAAACAGTGTAACTGAAGTACCCAACTGCAACTTCCTTCTCTAAGGGAAGTTCTGATTTGACTCTTTTCTGTTCTGTTTTAGAAGTGACTGATGGAGATGGGCAATCACAGCAACAAACCTTGAGAGCAGTGGGTGAGAGAATTGTAAGAAGCAGAGGAAGAAACAGGATTTTCCTTAATAAGAAGTGGAAAAAGAAACTGACTTTCTCAGTCTATGTCCAATTTTGGATGGAAAATTCTTTAAAACAAATACAAATTCAAGACAATGTCCAAGTGCTGGACTGTGTTTGACGTCAGTGCATTATGACACTTCTTTGGCAGTGGATGCTCTGCTCTGCAATATCCCTTGTCTTCAGCTGCTTAGAGAATTGTGAAAAATGGTCCTCTGGGGATGACTCTATCCCAGCTGAGGTATGAATTTCAGTGAAAAAGCTCACAAAAATCTACTTAGTCATTTTGCATTTATATAATAACTGGGGAAAAGGACTTTCTTCTTGGGAATGTAGTCATGCCTGCACCAAGACAAGCCCAAAAAGACTGAATATGAAAGAACAGCAGACAAAGAGCAGCTCACCTCACACACACCTCAGCAGACCTCTGCTAGCATGCATGGACCAATACCCATGTCAACAAAACCACTGCCATTAAATACCTCTATCTATTTCCCAGCAACCTCACAGATGCTGCTTCTCCTCTCAAAAATCCCCAATCCATCTCCATGTTGGCCAAGATGTTCTTAACTACCCTGCCATCTCTTTGCAGTACCTGCAGCCACCCTGTCCTTCCTGTTTGCTTCAACATAGCAAGATCAGGCTTGGATGCAGAGAAAAACATTAATGTCAACGTGAGTTTATATAACAAATAGGTTCATAGTTCAATCTTTTTTACACTTCTTGTTATTTACGATTTGAAAACACATAAAGATAACTTGGACATCTCATTTTTCTTAGAAAAAATTCTGTATACACATGACCCAGGAGATTGGGTAAAACCAAGAACATTTATTATCACTTGTTTGTTGGTTTTGATTTTCAAATTACTCAATCATTTGATCTTGGAGGAAAATAATGTTTAACCAATAACTGAAATGCAAAGTGCACAAGTGTCCCTGAGTTCATGCATGCTTGCATCAGCACATGCATATATCATGCAGACACAGTAACCACAATCTGTTTCCAAACAATTCTCAACCAAAAAAATCCTAACTTCACAGGATAACTGTTTGCAATGAATAATTCAACCATCTGTCAGGTCCAGCTGGGCCCCATCCCTTCTCTTCACGTGGAGTAACTCCTTTTTAGGTGTGATCAAAGAACACCAGCATTAATTTGACAGGCTGTGAGGCACACTGCACATGCTGCCCACCTGAACACCCACCGACAAGGGGGAGCACACAGGTAGAGAGGCAGAGTGAGAACCCCTCCTCACAGGAAAGGAAAGCTCTGAAGAACAACTCTAAAAGTGGCAGGGCACACTATCCTGTGTGTACCCTGGATTTGTACAGGTGGGATTTGTGTGTGGGAAGCAATGACAGCATGACCAGAACCCATTCATCATGCTCTATGGTATGGAATCAACTAAAACTGTAAATTGAAATTAGCCATTCTACACTATATTTCTGACCATTGACACATTTTTCAAAAATGGCTGTGTATTGTCAACAGTCCACCTTATTTTCTTGATTTTGGCAAATCCTATTCCCTGCTCTCCTCTGCAGAAATTCCTATACAACCCAGTATTATCAATGAAGCCTCCTCCTACATGAAACATGGCCAACAGTACAGCTCCACTAAACCACTGCAATGCCACCATAAAATGAGGGAAACACAGTCCTGAAAAATTGTTCTAGTTCCTTAAACAAAGCACATTAAATTTTATTCTAATAAGGTCTCTCTCAAAAGAAAATATTTAATGCAGAGTACAATGGTAAAATTAATTGCCCAGGAAAAAGCAAACAAACTGCACAAACGGGACTTTATCAGTCTCACAGCTGACAAAGGCCAAGCAGGAGGGAACAGACAGTTAATTGTTTTCCAGATCATTGTGGCAGGTTTCTGAGCATTTGCACCTCTATCTCCCTGCACCCTCAGCCCTGTTTATGCCCCATTAAGCACACAGGCAGAGTCTATACTTTCCATGGTAAAATAAAAAGGTATATTCAGTTGGCAATTTTCTCTAAGGAGTAAAAATTCTAACACATTAGGGCTGTTTTTATCAGAAATTATTTTCAAAGCAGGCTTTTCAAAGAATGTGGCACATGCAGTGTTTTCACAGGTTTCAGAGGTGATGAGGAAGCATTTGCCCAGAACTCAAGCTCCCTGTGCTGTGGGGCCCAGTGAGTGAGGCAGACCTGCAGTCACACTATAAGATTTAGGGTCAAACTTTTTTCCATTTTACTGTAAAAGGAATTAAGAAGTATAGCCTGTTCATACAAGAGTCAGGCCAATATAAACAGATTTTATTTTATGCATTTAAAAATTCTTTTAGGCCTTTTCATTCAAAAAGTGCTTTGAAGTGAAGAGCCATGCAGCAAGCACTTGTAGTTCCAGTTCCTTGAAGCCATATTTATCAACAATATAAAAGGCTGAACTGTAGTATATCTTGAATTAAAACCAATAAATAAGCTAAAGTATTTTATATTGCTTTCCACCAACACCTCCTTGTGCTCTCATTTGCACAAAAAAATTAAAAAAGAAATACACCCTGGATTATATGAAGTCATTATACAACAACGAGAAGCCCCTTGTCAACATTCAAAATGCAAACCCCTTCCCACACTCTGATTTCAAATATCAAGATTATGATAGAGACAGTCCATTTATTCAAACACAGAAAAGGCTAAATAGATTTCAATATTCTGCTGCTGGCAGTGTCTCAAAAGGCAAACATCCAAAATGTAGCAAAATCACTTATTAAATCCAGCTTTCTTTTTCAGAAGCCAATAGTTTTAAAAAAGTAAGAGGCAGTCACAGCCAAAGTGGGTAAAAAAAAAAAGTATCATGTTCTCCTTAACAGAATTAAATCTCAAATCAGTCCGTACGTAGGCAAGGCACTCCCTTCTCTCTCTCTCTGATTTTAAACTGTTTGCATGCTCTCTTGACATTCAAGTTACATTTTCCCCCATCGGAGACAAATGTGAGAACAACCATTATTTAAAACAGTTATACAAGTGTTTCTGTCTACATCCAAAAGAGGCCTTTCACCTATTTAAATTGAAAAAGTGTTTCTAAAGTACAAGGAGGCCTTGAAAAGTCCCATGTGTACTCTTCAGTATATAATTACAAAGATAAGAGATGACACATTCATTTTGGTAAAACTCCATTAAGCAGGCCTCCAAAGACAGAAAAATCTCTTATTTATGTGGTATTTGGTCTTTCAGAAAGACATGAGACCATGTAACAAATCTACCCCAGAAAGGTTCCATCTAAAATAAGGCAATCAACTGGATTTGCAAATCCTTGTTCTGGTATTGTTACAGCTGGCATTTTATTACCATAACTTAATCACTTCCAAGTAAGAGAAATATTCTGGAAGGAACCCAGGGGTTATTTCAGAGTACTTTTAGTATTTCTGTTTTAATCAACATCAGTATCTTCCCCCACCCCACAAGCTGATTTTTTCCCTTGAAAAGTGTGTTATAAAGGCAAAAAATGAGACGGGAAGGAGGTGGGCATCCGGCACACTGAACAGTTTCAAAGCTGCAACCACTCTTTGCAACACATCAGAGTCTCTGGAAGCAGTTTGATATTCCCAGCATTATTCATTATTTCATTCCTTATGAACACAAGCTGCAGAGAAAACTGCTGTCCTCAGAACATGAGTCGTGATTCAGCCTGGCTGCCACAGTGCAGGATTTAAGTCAGGCTTGGCAGAACTCTGCATCTTGCTATTGGCTGCTGCAGAGCACCAAAAAGGTTGGGAAGCAGTGGGGCACCCCCACGGCCCAAGAGGCACAGTGTGACAGCCACTTCTGCTGCTGGAAGTCACGCACAGCTGTTGCTCAGTCACCCACAGCAGTGACATATGTCATACAACGAGCAGCAGCACTCATCTGGAACGATTCCAGCTCGTGTCTCTGCATTTGTGTTAGCATTCCTGTACCATAGTGACCTCTCCTTCCCCGTGCAAGAAAATGGGTGTTTTAACCTTGCCTTCCAACACTGCCATGCCGTCCCCAAGAGCAACACTGACTTCATCTGACAGGGGACAGGGGCAATACTTAACAATGCTGCTGCAAAGTGTAGGGAAAGGGAGAGCTCAGCTTTGCCTGGAAACTCCCATGCTGCAGCTCCCTATCTACTGGCCCTGAGCTCCGCTGCAGGGAGGCCAGCGAAGGGCAGCTCACAAATCTTGCTGCTTCCCAAGGACAAGGACTACCAGTGCCAGTACAGGCTGAATTGCCACTAGTTTTGTAAACAAAGTCCTCTCCAAATGCCAACCTGTGCTAGCCACAACCGTTTTTAAAAAAGGAAACAATAACAAAAAGCCCATTGTGGCATTGTGGTGATTAAAGGCCAACTTTGCAGAGCCCGAGCCATTTGAAGAGCCTTGTTTATTTAACTGGAACATTTGGGAGCGTGAAAGCCAGCGGGCACAGCCTGGCCCATTCACAACAGTGGGGAAAGGCAGAAGTAGCAGTGCTGAAGTGCTTACCAGGTCATACGCTGCCAGGACCTTTTTCTGCACGTCGGGCACAGTCCCCAGAGGCTCCAGGTAAGGAAAGGTGTCCTTCATGCAGAGGGCCACCGAGGGCGCGTTGTCGCTGCTCACGAGGCGCGAGGACAGGGTCAGGATGCACTGCTTGAGGCTGGCGATGGGCGGCAGCCCACACAGCTCCTTCACCGACACCATGGCGTTCTGGGCAAGGGACACAAACACTTCAGCACGTGTGGCCGCTCACCGCTCAGTCACCCCTGCCTGCCATTACCTTGACAGCCCTTTCTTCTTCTGCCCTCTGATGGGAGGCAGTGCTATCCTGCTGTTCACTATCCCCGGGCCCTCCATGGACCACAGGATTCCATCTCACACAGGAATTCCCTGCCAGCCCCATTCTCTGTCCCGAAGCCTGCTGCTGGAGCCTACAGCTCCAGCTTTCTCCCAGGCTCAGGCATCCCAACTGCCAGCTCTTCAGCTACTTTGCATTGCAAATCCAGCCCTAACAGGTACAAGTTCTGGTGCCCAGCATATTAAACCATCAGCCTAAAATGCTATTTCTCTTCCCAACTGCTTAGACTCCAATCGCTTTTGATGCTGTAATCACTTTGTTCTCCCATCATTATCGTCCTCCAGCAAGAACAAGTTTGACAGACCTTGTATTTCCCATGGGAAAGGCAAGCAGAAAAAACTCACTTTGTTTTCAGCCTTACATTATCTCATCGTAAAGAAACACAAACACTCTTTCCCCTTCATAGGTCACATGTAAGAAAATCAATACTGGATATACAGGTCAAACCAAACTGACATGCCAGGATTTATTTATTTATCAGGTCAGAGGATATACAGCTGACATGCAACCATCATTTAGCTTCTTGAGTTGTACAAGGAGTGACCAAGATGCACAAAACCCAAGTAAGAGTATTATAACAATCCACACTGTGCAAATGTTCCTCCCACAACTTGCTGAAATAAACCCCAATAATCATACAATGCCTAGCTAAGTTTTCCTCATTAATTAAATATGAGAGCATGCAGTTAAATCCAAAATTGTGTCTTTACGCAGCATTCCCCAGAACATGATCTTTTACTGAAGTTTTGCTTGGAAGGCACATTAATACTGTTTCTGAATCAAATTCAGAGTGTTTTCATTTATATAGTTCATATATAGTGCCTGACCTAGACAGAAGGTGGAGTCAGCAGTTAAAACTAGTGTACTTTCAAGGCCTGAAGGAAAGGAAAGGCTGGGAAGAGTTTCCCATTCTTAAAAATATGCTGAGACAATTCCTTTGAGAGTGATTTAAAGCTTATGTCATTTTGTAAACTTTTCCAGCTGTCAACATTTCATTTGCTTTAGACTCCATCCAGATGAGTGGGGTCAATGAAGTGCTACATGTTTTTCTCCTGTTTTTGAGAGAAAAAAAATGAACTGTTTCTGTATCTTTACCAAGGAGATAGCTACAGCTGATTCCAGCTATTTATTATGGAAAACTCATTGTTTAATGCTATTCAGTTTTGTTTCTAGGCAGTGCCTGAAACTCAGAATTGAGCTGTCCTTTAATCAACCCTCAGTTGCTCCCACGACAGAAGAGAGCACAGGGGACATTTTGTTTGGCTTTGCTGCCACTTCACATCTTGCCAATCACGAAGGTCTAACCCAAGCACTTGTGACACTGCTGTGCACCTGGGCCCCGATGCTGCTGGCCACAGCAGGCTCTGCTGCATGCAGCAGCACGGGACAGAGTGCCAGGGGAGCCTCTGAGCCCAGACATGGCACTGGTGTCTGTGCCAGCCCTCAACCAGCCAAGACAAAACAGCTATTCAGCAGGGAGGAAACTGCAATCCAAGTGGCATTCAGTGCCTATGTTGAACATCTGCAGCCCTGGGGCAAACAGTGGCAACATACACTCAGGAAAACATGCTGCTTCTTTGCACAGAGGGTTTCTTTGGTGTACACAAGACCTTAATGACACAGCCACTGACTGCTTCTTATATTCAACCAAAGAAAATTAAGAGCATAACCCTCACTCAATTAGCAAACCAAAAGCATGTTGATTTTTTTTAGAACCAACGAGGAAATATAGTATTTGGGATCAGAGGTGGGGGACACAAATGTACCCTCAATTCTGCTTTCTCAGGAAAAAAATCAACCAGTTAAACATGTTTGGAGAGGGCACACAGATTTTTAAAACATTTCTGCCTAATCCTACGTTTGCTTATTAGTTAGCACCTGTAACGATCAGCCTGCCAATGTCCATTTCAAGGCTGACAAGAGCTGTGGGTCTGAAGTTTCACCAGCTTCAGCAAGCTTGCCCTAGCAGCAGCTCACACCAAGACTTTCACTTCCACATTCAGGACACACCAACACATACAATGGAAGTCTCATACCTGCATATTTTCTCTCATGTCAGTAGCTTCTCGCAATGGATGCACGGCCAGCTTAAAGATGTCATCGATAGTTTTGAGACCAGTGTTCCTCAGCATGGTGTACTCCCTTGCTTTCTTCCCTATCCTCACTGAGAGGCTACGCTTCTGTGCCTTCCCACCTCCACTTCGGTTGGTTATTGCAATGTGAACGAAGAGGGTAACGTGCTCCATGATATCACCAACAAAGGAGCGCAGTGGGATGTGCCTGTATCCGGGCTGTAAGCACTCCAGTGGGATGGTGTACTGTCCTATGAACTCATCCCCAATGTAGTCATCATCCAAAACAACAAAGCGGATCATGGCCAGCTCCGGTAGATTGATCTGGAACTCAAAGCTTTCATCAAAAATAGGGTTATCACTGTTTTGCTGCACAGTTTTAGTTCTTTGTTCGGTGCAGTCTGCAGGAATCCCATGTATTTCTATGCAGACATATGGGTCTATGACATCCCCTTTTGCACACGCACCCTTGGGCTTTGGAAAATTCTGACCACTGATAATTTTGACATGTAGGACCTGCGGGGAGACCCCAGGAACAATACCCTTGGTATTTGCGCTGAAGTAAGACACTTCGTCACGCATCACTGAAGGCCTGAGAACATACCCGCATCCCCCGTTCTGTAGGAACCAACCAGTGTGTAGGTCCATCATGGGCCCTGGGGTCTGATAGTTCATTGCCACTATCTGGCAACCACAGTTCCAAAAATCTTGAGGATTTAAGTTACTGGAGTCTATCCTCATAGCACTTGGGTACACCCTGGACAGAAACTTTTTGTTGTAGTTAACAAAATCTTCAGGGTATTCATTTGCAATCCGACTGGCTTCTGCCTCGCTGAAGGAGCACATTTCCCAATAATTTTGAGATTTCATGGATGTCTCAAAGTCTTTGTACTGGATAGATTTGCATAGGGACACCACATCAGACAATTCCTTGCAGAGCCAGATCAGCTTTGGTTCCCTTGAGAAGTCCTCTGACAGTCTTCGGGATATTTCAGCCTCTTCATCTTCATCTGTGACCTCTCCTTCTAATATATCCTGGTCACAGGGCAGTTTCTTCCCCTTCACAATTATCTTCATTTTCAGTTTCTCAGGTGATGGGAGGTAGGCTTCTGAGGATAACGGTGCCTCTGTGTACAGTTTGTTTCCAAAGATTCTTTTCATGTGTTGCACCACCACCTTCTGCTGCTGTACAGAGCAGTGGTTCCCCAAGCATAGAATAAGAGGGTATTCTGAGGCAAAGAAGGCCAATTTGTTTATTACTTCGATGACATTTCGAAAGGCAAGTGGCGATGTCATGTTGTTGCGGTTACAAATAATGGGCTCATTATCTGGGCCGTCACAGACGTCCAGCTCAATACTCCGGCAGCTCATCTTTAAAGCTCTGACATAACCATTGATATCAGCTGGCCCTCTGAGCTGGTCTTCTATTAGATATGTATTGTGGGATGCATTGATGTAGTAATGTGACAAAGGTTGTGTCATGTCTTGGACAATTCTTTTGTGCTCTGGGTCAAAAATATCACATTCTGGGGATAATAAGTATTGAGTAAATCCATCAATTGCAAGAAAACCTTTCAACCGCCCCTCTTCAGAAAGCTCATACCTGCGTATAATATCTAGACACATTTCTTCTGTTATGTGGGTCACTCCTTGCTCAGCCTCTAAAAACAGCATGAGGTCATTGGCATCCAGGTACTCTTTGTTCTTGGATATCTGCACAAGTAGGAAATACACTTCAGGTCTTGTGCAAAGTTCACTGAACGCTTCACAAAACTCTTCTTTCGTTACTCGTGTTGTCAGTTTCTCTTTGCTCTTCTGAATTTCCTTAAATTTTAATCTAATCTTTGACTCCTTTAAGGTGGGGTTAAGCTTCTTTATTAGCTCCACAGCTGTATCTTCTAACATTATGCCATTGCCATCAACGTCTGCTGCTTCGAATACAGCTTTTAACCAGGCAAACCGTGGGGTGTTATGGCTGCTTTCCATCAAGTCCAGGGGTTGTTTGCTGCGAGAAACTAAGTACCTTAATCCTGATACCCAAATATTGGCCACATCAGCTGAATTGGCAACCAAGTCAAGGGACTCATAGTTCTCACCATGAATTACCGACAGTGCACAGTCCTCAGAAATCTGATCTGCAAGTCCATTATTCCTGAATGTCTCTGTGTTCTTCCCTAGTCTGATTTCTTTTATAGCAGAAATATCAAGCTTGGCTTTGTCCAGATCCTTCTTGGAAGGCTCCCAGCGAAGAGCCTGCAGGTCAGGATCTAGAGTAAAAAACCGGTTATAAATCCGGGAATTTGGACGCACTTTCTTCAATTCACACCCAGCCTGCATAAAGCTGATACAGTCGCTGGCACTGCTTATTTTCTTCTCTGATGGCATGCTGCTGAAGGACACAGTTTTCTTTCTTCCACACTTTTGGTTTGAAGGATCCTGTGGAATAATTACATTAAAAAAAATTAGCAGGTTTTCTTTGGCCATTTCACGAGTGCATAAATAACAGAAAAGGTACGTTTATGTAAAGATAATTAATGTTCTTCAGACCCTCAAAACACAACATCTTATTCCTTCCCGTGATTCAGTTCCCTACTGAGCTATAAAATATACTGAGCTATAAAGCGACTTGATTGACTGTGGCATTAGAGATAGCAAGTTTTCACGAGTGACATTTGCAGCTATTAAACTGTCTTCCAGATCTCAGCAACTTGCTACAGCTGTGAGGAAGCAGTATCCAGTTGTATATGTTATGTCCAGTTTCAAAGCAGATACATCACAGTCTCTTGTCTCCCCGCTTGTTTGGAAAAGTAGTTATTCTGGTCATTTCTGTGTACAACAACTACAAAGCACTGCAGGAAAATGGACAGCCAGACAAGAAATCCAAAGCCTTTGTCTTTAGGATATATATTCTAACTCCTCTTGAGAAAATACTCAGCCAGACATGTGATTGTCTTTTCAGTATCAACTACTTCTTGTAAACCCAGCTGTCTGCAAAGCTGTCTGTAATGTTAGTGCAGCAACTAAATTTGAACTTTCCCCTGCATATTATCAACTCAAAACATCTCACAATAATTATGAAGTATAAGTAATTCTTTTCTCTGCATGATTTCCATCTACCTCATTAGTATGTAAACTATCCAACAGCTACCAAAAATATTTTTAAAACATCACTTAAGACTGCAATTAATTGTGAAAGACTTGTTAAAATTGCTTTCCCTCCAATTTCCCTAGCCACTAGTAGTACTTCCTTAGTTCTCTGCCTTCTGTTGTTGAAGGGACCTCAGCTGCCTGGATTTTGAATGGAAAAGCAGCCCCAAGGCAAGGAAATGTTGATGCTGGGCCTAAGCACTCAGCCCTCCACCCTGCTGCCTCAGGCCCAGACATCAGATGTGCACCAGGCACCAGCTTCCCAACAGCCCCTGGGGATCTGCTTTGAGATGCCAAAACCCCAGACTCCCAAACCCTCTGCAGCCTGGACTTTCCTTCCCTATCCCAGCAGCTGGCTCCTCTCAGCTGCAGTTTATCTGCTGTGTCATTCAACCTCCCTCAGGGGATACTCCTCTGCAAATCCTATGAATAAGCCCTGCTCTAGCAGGGCCCTCCATCCACCCATCTCTGTCCTTTGATGCTCTGCCCTGTCTGAGCAGGACCTTGTACAGCTCCCCAAGCCACAGAGCATCAGTTTTGGTGCTCCTAAGAATCTCTCCACTCTTCATTTGCATGTCTGTATAGACACTTCCAGCAAATTAGTCAGTCTGAATGTTTCTACAAAATTGCTATTGTCATTCACTCACTTCATTCAGTAACATCCAAAATATTTCCAAACCCCCAGGCCCCTAACTACTGAATTTAAAGGCATGGGATCTACTGGGAACAAAATAAAGACCTCTAAACTTCTTATGACAAAGATTTCTCATTAAACTAGTACAGAGACTTCTACTGACAAGAATAATTACTCTTGCCATTTATTTAGTACTTATTAGGAGAATGGGTCTCAAAGAAACAGGAAGAAAGTCAATGAAGCGAGTGCCTCAGGTCAGTTACTTTTTTAACTACAGTTTTATGCTAAAATATTCTGTTCCTGCATTAACATACTGTGTTTTAATACACAGCTTTGGTTATGAAAGTCTTCAGGCAGTAGATGCTAATGAATACAAACGAATGTAGCAGATTACTCCATGGGTTTTAGAAGAGCCTCTTCTTTTTTATTTCCTTATGTTTACAGGAGCAATATTTAGATTTAAGATTGATGATTAATTAGGATTATTTTTCTCATATAGTTAGATGTATTAACGGCCTTGCAATCTGCAGTGATTCATTCCTTGATGGAGGTTCCTCAGGGCCAGACCTGGAAATCTCATCAGAGCAGCCTATCTGATTTATCTACAGGTCTGACAGTTTGTCTTAACTAGGGAGGCACAAATGTTATGTAAATACTTTATTTTCTGCAAAAAATAAAAGACATTTATTTTTAGTTCCAAGATACCTGTGTCTTTTGATCAAAGTAAGTCAGGGAATTAATCACCCATTTTCAGGTATTCAGGTGAGAAAAAAAACCCTAATTGACCTCATGGACAAACAACAAAAGTTTCCTTTTAACACTCAGTCTTAACCCCTTAGGGATTTTGGTGGGGATAAGATTATCCTCTGTGTCATCTTTACCTGCTTTTATTTTTGATGGATACTTCTGGTTTTGTACTTAGTGGTACTTAAGGAACATCAGAATTCTGTAACAGCACTTCATGTCAGAGTAGAACTTCCCCATATCTTTCAATCAATTGAATAGAATTCAAGCTTAACCCACAGACTAATTGCCTACAATTAACAAGATTTAATTATTATTGACACTGAAGAATTATTTTAACTGATACTAACAATGTCCTCCATCTAATGAACAATACACACAAACCCCACAAAACTGCAATTGCTAACTGAGTTTACTACTGCATCAGATATTCCCCTCTTGGTCTCTCCAGACTAGGAACATACTCAGTCTTTCAAAGTGAGAGCTGTTGCTTTAGATATAATGTGAAAGTTTTCACTCATAATTATCACAAAGTTAATTATTCCAGTCTTGCAAAAAGTCAAAAGGTGTTTCTGTAAGTTCCAATGCTGTCTTCTCAGACTGACAGCCCAGGCACTCGCCTTTGCATTACCACACTCCTAAAGCTTGAACAAGCAACTCTGGATCCTGACACCATGGTTCAGCCAGGCCACACACCTCCAGATCCCCAGCGACCACCCTGGGGAGCAGAGGAGTTTCTTCTTCAGGAAGTCTCCTCCCACCACTCAGCCCCACTCACATCAGTGCCTGGAGAGGACAATTTCTATAGCCTGTGCCTCCCCACTGATCTTATGCTTGTTCACCTGAGACTCCAGACTTTGTGTTCTAATTTTAGTGTAGCTATTGCATTCTTTAAATCTCTACCTTAATCCAATTGCAACAGATAGATCTTCTAAAACAAGACATCCAGCTAAGAATACTGTGCTGCAGTGTCTCCAGTGGCTAAACTGCTGCTCCATTTTACGGTATACTAAGAACAGGAACATGTACAGTCACCTAGCAAACTAAAAGCTGCCAACATCTTACATGGATAAATAAGAAACCTGCTCTCTTGTGCTACCTGCCAAGAACATTCCCGCTGCAAGTTATCAAAAAACCTCTCCTCAGTGTTCACCAATGTTCCCCTTCGTTAACCAAGGCAATCAGAAAGCAAAATGAGACACAGCCCTGAATCTTGGAGCTGGAAAGTCTATCTTTCTCCAAGATGCTAAGGGCATCAAAATTGATCATGCCTAGTTAACACAACAGTAACTGGGCTAGGACTGCCCTTTACCCTCAGGCACTTGTACTGATGGAACTGAATTAATTGTGGCAGTGAAAGATGAAAAAGGATGATATTTGCTAAAAAGAGAAACCTACATCAAGGTTAAAATGAGGAACTAACTTGAAGATTTTCCATTCTAAGATCTTTCCCACCAGAGACAACCAAACTCTTTACAAAGCGCTTTTCCTGAAAACAAACACCATCAGTTTGCATGCAATGTGCAAGTCCAAAAAGGAAATCCCCACTTACATGGGAAATCTTGTGTTTCTGAGGCAAGACACTTTTTTCAAATTGACTCAAAACTAGGGTTTCCTTCAGTTCTTTGATTATCCCCTACAAGTTGATCTAACAGGATGACTCCACCTCCCTCCTGCTCCTGAGCCTGCATAATATCAATTATATAAAATACCTCGAGACGTCAAAGACAAGACCACATGAATATGCACTTAGATTTCAGCATATGCAGCGCTGCTCTGAAATCATTAAGGACCAAGGAGACATATCTGTGTGCTGGCCTGACTGCATCCTAACATTCTCTAAATGCTTCTAAAGGAGGCATTCAGAACACCAGTCTAAGCATACTCCCAAAATAGGAGAAGCTCTCCTGTGGAACACATCATCCTCGTCAGAGGGACTGGATACATAAACAGTAGGATCACTAAGCCATCAGCAGTTGTGGGAAAACTCCACCCCATTCACCCTGACCTTTGACTGCTCAAACTTCTGCTGTTTAAATCAAAGAGCTAACAGAAATAAATAAGTTGGATTTTAAAAAAAAATGAGTAAACATGCTCTCCACCTCATCCCACCCTCTTTGTCAAAATTATAGGACATAAATTGCTCATCTAAAGTTAGGAACCAGGGCAATAATAAGAACTAGATAGCAAACCTGCACACAAAGGTCAATCGCATTATTGAGCTTAAATTATTATTTGTCTGAAATTAAGTTACCTGAAGGCTCTCTAAAGAAGCCTTCCAGGATTCTGCTAAAGAGGACAAGAAAGGCAAAAACCATCACCTACCCAAAGACACCAAAAACCCTTAAAGACCTGCAGGGCTCCTGTGAAAGGCTATGAAATTCAGTAATACTCCTGAGAGATAAACCCTTTAAGTGTGATTATGAGCTATTTCCCCAAAAAACAATTCACATTTTCACCAGTTTGATTCTAATCTTTGACATTTCTCCTGAACCTAGCACTACAAAATCAGTAATAGACAGCTTAGTCTGTCCTCACAAATAGACTGTAATAAACAGTCCTAAAAGCTATCTGCTCTGGAAACTCCAGATGAAACAGTCAACTGGCCAAATGGTTGGTTACCTGATTTTTTGTTTTCTAAGAGAAACTAATTAGCTCTACAAGATAATTTTGGAGGGGATACTTTTAGATATTTCAGTTATAAAAACACAGAATCTCAATCTCTAAAAATCTTAAGGCTTTACTGTACTGTGGTGGAAAAATGCACCTTTAAACAGAAAATAAAGAAGTGAGTCACTAATGGCACTCAAAGCACTGTGTAGCAGGTTGACAAATGACAGTGTAATTTTTCTATAATGAAGTAAGCCAGAGCAGGGAAGATTTATATAAACCATCCAAAACACCACAAAGTCAAAGCCTGGGCCAGGGCTGCAACTGGATCTCATACACATGTGAGGCTCAGTCCACTTGATCAGATGTAGACCAAAGCTTGAATCCACAGTACCAGCACACGGTTAGAACAGGTAGCAATGATCACTGGAAGCCAATATTCATCATTAGCACACAAAGCTTTCTTCTGTAAGTCTCAGCCATGTTCTGACCATCCTCAGAGAGTATCTTTGGACAGCCCATTCAGCAGATTTTTATCAACTCTTCTCACAGCCCCTGCTATCACATCAAATGAAGGAGCTAAACTCCCTCTAATCTTTCTTGGCAAGGCCTGTAGGATCTAAGTGTCAGATAGATACCCACTGTGACAGCTCTCATGTCAACAAAGAAAAGGTTGCCTACTCGAAATTCATCCAGGCTGACAACTCATGGCACAAAGCAGCTACCTTTGTACAGGGGCTGAACTGCCAAACCACCTTATCCCTGGTGTGGGCAGCTATGGGGATGCTGCCAGTCACACTTGGGCTAACACAAAGAAGATTACAAGAGCAGATGTTACTGCTGTGAGATCAACCTTGGTAGCCTCTTCAAGGCAAAATTCCTACTAATTCAGGGATTTGTGCACATGGGGAACAAAGACCAGATCCAAAACTTAACATACGCGCTGTTAAATGCTGAGCTACACACAGAATGGAACAAACAGAAAACTTAAGGCTGACCAAAAATACAACATGGACACATACATGAGAAACAGCTTCAAAACACAGCATCCAACAATTCTCCAAACACCAAAACAGTCCCACTGGCATGTCTGCAAAGCCAGCAAGTTGTCACTACCCAGCAGCGTAACTCAAGCACAAGCTCCACGCAGAAGCCTCAGCACTATCATAATTCATAGAGTACAAGGACTAAGGGAGCTCAGACACGGGAAAGAAAAGTGTCCTGGGGAACAGTGAGTAATATCTGTATTTACAGCAGGCCTTCCTCAACTCCCCAGGATTACTAGGCCATTGGGTGTAGGCACTGGGCTGTCACCAAGACCTGTAATAATAACTACAGTCAGCTTCTCATGAAAAAAATGACCCTGCAAAATGGGTACTTCAAGGGCAGGAAAACTGAGTGAAGACAATAGCTTAACTATTCTGGGATGCTGAATAGTCCCCACTGGACAAGCTCAAGAGGAGGCAAGACTATAATGGCTTGTCTGATCTCCTCTTTTGCTCCATTACTGAAAAAAACTCTCAAGTACTGTTGTGTAAGGCTGGAAGGAGATACAAAAGAATGCCTGGAGAAGATCTTCAGGAAAAGCACCTGAACCAAAATGATTTGCTGTTTAAGAAATGCTTTCTTGTGTACTTGCTTTTTTCCTTTTCTTTTTTAAATGACTAGCACTACCAAATTTATTCAGTTTTACCTTGGAGAAGATTTACCTTTGCTGTTTAAATGACAAATTAGAGCAAAAGAAAAAACCAGCAGCACATAAAGACTCCATCTGGAAATTCTTCTTGGAAATGAAAAGCAAGAAGGGTTTATTTTCTGGCATGATAGCATGCTGAAGTTACTACTTTTCCCTTCTTTTTTATAAGTAGGGCCATGAAGCCAAGGTTGAAAAGCTTCCAAGAGCACAAGAACATGAGAGTCTATAATGAGGCTACCACTTGACAGAGCTTTCTGCCATTGTTGAAATTTCTGGTTTCCAGGAGTGCAAGAAGCAATCCCTTCATGCATTAAGCATAAACACATCTACAGTGAAAAACAGATTCCTGTATGACACTTCAATACATACACACAATGTCTTCATATAAGCCTACAGAAGATACCACCTGATGAAAGTTTTTTGTGGATACTGTCCATTCTCCCTGAGGAAAAAGCCCCTTCACTAAAGACACCCCAAGTCCCAAATCTACTTCCAACTGGAAGGAGGCTTATAGTTTGTAAGGGACTGACCCAGCTCATTGGATGTAATGTCTCCAACCAGTACTACTCACAAATACTCTGTTATTTTCAAGTGCTTGGGTTGCTCACAGGCTCTAATCCTTCTTAGTCTGCAAGGGCACCTTGGACATGGATTGAATGCATCATCCTGCAGGGAATATAAAGCTGAGAAAGACAGAAAGACACTTTCTGTCTTCAAGCAGAAGTAGTAGCAGCAGCAAGGTCTGGAAAAAGGGGATCTCAGCTGCAGCATTCCCAGGAGAACTCCATTGTACAAATCCTCATTCAGTTACAGAACCTTCTTAGAATGCATCTGAGACAAAAATTAAGACAATAAGAGAATGCCAGTAGCAACTCAGGAGGAAAAGCCAAATAAGTTTAGAAAGACCCGGCTAAGGAAAAACATGCCCAATTAGTACTCCCCTTCATTACACCTCTAAATACTTGACTGGCACTGCATCTATGAGTGGGTAATATTCACTATCAAAATAATGCAAAAGCTGAAAAAAGATTTGATTAAGAATAAAAAGATGATTAGCATTACCTAATTCCAGCATTATGGAAAACACAGCTTGCCAGACTAACCTGATATCTATGCTTTTATGATATTAAAAGTTTGGTTGGTACACATAAAGTCATTGTAATAGACTCTAAGGTATTATGGTTTCTGCAATATATTTGACTTCGTAGCGAATGACATTCTGATTAAGAAGATGCAGCAATAAAAATAAACTCAGAAGACATTAAATGGATCAAACACAAGATAAACAATAATTTTCAAATGCAACAGTAAACGTGAAACACTTATCATGAAGAAATGCTTCAAATGGGATCCTGTGGGGACCCATTCTTTAGCCCAGTGCTATTTAGAATTTTTAGAGAGACCTGGAAGAAAGTATAAAATCAATACACATGGAGTCTGGAGATGACACAAAGCCAAGTTTCAACAGTGATGAATAACAGAATGTGAGTCAGCAGTCAAAAGACTGCTTGACAGGCAATACATAAAAAAATAAGTATCTTCCAATAAGGAGCAAAATACAAGGTCATAATTCTAAAAACACAAGGGCCAGTCCTTATTTACAGGACTCTGATGCGGAGAATAATTTTGGGTAAAAAAAGCCAACTTTGTCATGGATGATCAGCATAGAATATAACAAAAAAGATCACACACAGAACAGTATACTTGGTTGTATAAACACAATATCTACTCAGGATAGAGAAGGTCTAATGTTGTTGTATTTGTCCATCATGTGATGCTCTCAGTTTAGGAATTACCTTGAAAATTGGAAAGTTCACAAGTGCCACAAGAATCCGGAAGATTTTGGAAAACACATTAAAGTAAGAGATTACAGATTCTTTTCGTTTAATACACATATTGTCTCTATTGATAATTATTATATTAGTATTAATAAAAATGTGCATGAATAAAAGGAATAAACTTAACAGACACCCCATACCCTAAGGGATATCTGGGCACTTTTATTCAGAATGTAATGCTATCAGTTGAGTAGTTTCATTAAATCCTTAATCAATGTACTTTAAGAAGTCCTTCAAATTACATTTCCTTATAGATCCCCTGGAAACTCAAAATGTGGACTAATGTTGTCACAGATTTTAAATCACAGAATATTCTGAGCTGGAAGGGATCCACAAGGATCATTGATTATGAAGATGATTATATAGAGATCATCTGAAGATCAGTACTATCCGGTGATACATTCTTTTAAATCCTGGAAATCGATACATTCAAATTCAAGCCAAGACTTTAAACAAGAAAAGCAAAACTGACAATGGTCACAATCTCCCAAGGATAGCTGGAGAGTCTTCATCACTTTTTCATCAGCACCTGATTCCTTCCAAAAGAACATCCCATGAGATCAAACATGATTTCATTTAAGCCCTATTTAATGGAGAGCAGACCAGACTTCAGGGCTGCTTTTTGGCCTGATTATTTAGGTATTAACTCAAAAATTAAATCCTGTGTTTTTCCAAGAGAAAACAGTTTAATGGGACTGTGCCTTCTGGTCTGGTATCATGGCACTAGAGATTACCAAGCACTGGGGGCCCAAAATAGGGTGACTAATTTAATTTCATTCTGAATCTTACAGCAGTCCTCCAGGAATAAAATGTGTAATCCAATAAGCCACACAAATCTCAATAGGCTAATCACATTATTTTAAACCCTTTTTAATCAACCTAAATTATTTCTTCATTAATCACATTTACACCGATTCAGATCAGCCCCTATACCTAAAATTAGCAACGAAGTTACAAAAATCAATAAAATTAGGTAATTAAATTGGTTTGATGGGATTTTTTAAAATTCCAACTGTCAGTCATAATTGAATTATTAAATAGGTTGAGATAAAATACATACACCCGAATATGAAGTATATGGGTGTCCTGAGTTGCAAGATGTGGAGATATTCTATTTGCCATCTGTTAAAGGTGGGGCACTTATCTTCTGTTTATTGGGCAGTTTTCTTTATCTCTTCCACAACCAATCCTCCCTCCAGGAGGTATCTGCTGTTCATGGGCCATTGAGTCTCACTACAGGGCCGATAAAATTACATCATCCCATTGTGAGGTGCTCCGCCCAGAGGGAGGAGTCACACATTCCTATCTGGATATAATCTGAGATTTAGAACACCAGAGACAACCTTTTCCCACTGGATTCCCAGAGGAGCAGCTTTCTTCTCCACCAAATTCCCAAAAGAAAACCAAACCCATCTACACCACCACTAGACCTTCAAAAGAAAACTACACCCTTCGACAAGATCAGTGCTTCAACAAAACCACACCTATCACTCCAAGAAGACTACAACCACCATTTAATCAGACTGCTACCAACAGGATGTCAAATGGTATTCTGACTCTGTCAGTAGGGGTTTTTTTTCTACTTTTTATACTATTGCATTCGTATTTCTTTTTAATTTTCCTAGTAAAGAACTGTTATTCCTATTCCCATATCTTAGCCTAAAAGCCTCTTAATTTCAAAATTAAGAGGGAGGAGAGTTACTTTTTCCATTTCAAGGGAGGCTCCTGCCTTCCTTAACAGACACCTGTCTTTTCAAACCAAGACAATGGGCAAGACAGGGCAGTGTTTCATCTGACCTATAACACACTTGGGGGTGAAATTTTGCCTCGTGCTACCTAAAGGCCCTCGTTTTCTTCGAGAGAGAAGAGCAACTTTCAGCACACCCCACAAAGGCATCAGAGCTCCTGTGAGGAGCCTGTGTAGGAGCTGGGGAGAGCACCCTTGGGGTGTAGGAGTGTGTGCGGCTGGTGCGCGGGCTGTCCGCGGGGGCACCGCACAGGACAGGTCCCGGCACCCCACAGCTCACCCGCTGTGCCTGGAGCTGCCATCCACCTCCCTGCACGCGTGGCACTGTCCCCTTCGTGATTTATTAACCCTTGTGCTGACACCCTGCATCACACAAAGCAAGGATTAGGGAAAGCTTTGTGATTGCTCCTCTACAATATGGGCACCGAAATGGGGCTGTGCTCCACCACACGCTTAAAAATTCCTCAAGTATTTTTTACTTTTAGTTTTATTTTACTCCCATCTATGGCTTTTTAGCTTTGCAACTAGGGGCACAGTGCATACCAGACATCCCCCTTCACTATCCTTGGGCTGAAAAGCAAGGTTTACACATAAATCATGCCTGTTGGTATCAGAGCAGTTTCAAGCCATGGAATGTGCTCCTACACCGCTAAAGGAGTTGGCAGGGCTGAAAACAACATACAAGTGAAACAATTATTTCAGTGGTGCACTTAGCAACAGTATGACAAATTAAGCAATTTGTCATACTGTTGCTAATTAAAATTGCTCCCTTACAAGCAAAACACAGATTTCTCCATTAATAGAATGGAAAGAAGTATTCAAGAAACAGCTGTGGTAGCCTCATTGAATCTTATTATGTTACTCTCGTAAGTAGGCATATTACAAATTTTTACCAATGCAGACACAAGGTTTTCATTATTCATCAAAATAAGCAGTAAATTAGGCAGGTTACAAGCACCTTGATAAGCTGCAAACTGCACCATCATAAACATCCAATTTATTTAAAGTATAATTGATTTGCTATGGAGATGTGCTACAATTTTTAATCACATTCCTTCAAAATAATCCACCTTCGAGGGCAGACCTCTCCCAGAGCCCACATCTTAGGGAGAAAAAACACCCAGTTGCTCATTTGGTTTTGGTTTTTTTAACAAATAAAGAAATGCAATTATAATGTAGTTTTATCCTGGTCATACATATATTTGCTAAATAATCATAAATCTTTTATCTTAGAATTAAACTCTGTGCATGACTGAGTATTACAATCCCCTGGGTTTTATACATCCATTTTTACAGTTTAAGTGTATCACCAATCTGGTGTAATTGCCTCCATCCAGTTAATATTTAAACATTATGAATTAGTGGTTATAGGAGTTTTAGAAAAAATTGAACTCTAACCACAGTATAACCACACTACAGCTGCAACGTAACTTTGCACTTATGTGGAGAAAGTAACACCTTAAATCTCAAATAGTTTTGTACAACATTCAGAAAATGTTGAGCAAGAAGAAAAATGTTGGATTTCAGCCAAAAGAGTGGAGACCTCCCGGCTTCTAGTTCAGCTCAGAAGCCCAGGAAGACCTATCTGCTTTGGATTTGTCTCATGGTTTCCACAGGACTCAAAAATGTTTCTGATGCACAAATCTCAGTACTTTCAGAGAAAAGGCAGCCTCTGCCAGGGTCTTCATCCATCCCCTCACCTGGGGGGGATACATGGCAGAAAAGGGGGTGTCTAGCAGTGGGGGCAGGAGCAGCTGGGCATGGGGTTTGGAGAAGCTTTTTGTTTTAAGAGGTCCAAGTTGGGTATTTCCCTTCTCGAGGACAGAAAGCCACAGGCTTCACTGCTAAACCACAAGCTTCCCTTCTCTTGCACAGTTGGCATTAACACCAACACAGTCTGCCCAGAGCAATTCGAGAGGGCACTAAAGGACCCTACCAGTTTTGCAAGTGTGAACAAGTGGTGGCAGAAGAGTGACATTAGTGAGCACTGGGAACCACTTTTGCATGGACAAAAATCAGCTCAGAACTGACAGTTCATTCAATGGGCCCTTTAAAATAGATTATGCTTTGCAACAACTGTGTGATTCAGTTGTTGCTCATTTTAAGCTTTAATCTTATGAACACTTACACACATGTAGTCCCCACAGTCACACTGTTGATTTGTTAACATTCTATTTAGATTAAAATACGTGTGACTGTGCATTTGTTCATCCAACAGCTCCTCAAGTCCTTTTTAAACCCCAGTGCTCTGGCTTTTTGAGGCTTTTAAAGGTAATCCCTCCCACCAGGAAAACATTCTAAATTTAATGGTGTGTTTTTTACGTAAGCAGGTACAGTGAAAAGACAAATGTTGAGAAAAAAGTCAGTTTCTTCTTGAAATATTAACTCTCTCCTTTCTTCTTTCTTGTTACTTTTCAGCAGTTCCTTTAGTTGGACGTATGAGCAATGAATGCTCCCGAACATGTACACTTTTCTCCTTTATTCACCTTGGAGCAACATCTCTGTTCAGCTGCAGGATTTGCTAACTCTTGGAAAGAAGAGGCCTGAGGTAAGCAAGAAAGCACCCTAGCAGAAGCCAGCAGCAGTCAGTGCCCCAGACACAGGGGAGCACACCCACTCTCAGGCTGGACTGCTCCAAACCCAGCATACCTGCAAAGAGGCCAATGTCTGAGCTCCATTTTTACAGATGGCACTAGCTTTTCCTAGCTGGTTGCCTCAGGAAAACAATATTGCTGTAAATAGACCACTTAAGTTTTTCAGTGTCTGTCTTTAAATGGAAGACTAAAAAAGGACAAAAATTAAAAAAATTATAGAAAAATATAGAAGCCATTTGCTTTGCTAGTCAGCTTTCCATTTCAAAGCTCTTGATGAAATTTCTCATCTTAACCCTAAAGCAAAGACTTATGCAATGAAGGGCCAACATATTTTATAGGTGTTTAATTATAATAATGAAGACTTTGGTAATGCATTTAGAAGAACTACAGTCTAATCAGGGCTGTAACCAGAGAAATGCTTTGTTATACCCAGGAGAATTTGTCTGTCTTAATTAAGTCTCCTCTCAGAACACAGAGGCTCTTTCATCTGAACTACCTTATGTAATTGCAGAACAGCTCTACTTGCTGCATACAGCATGCATTGTTTGCAGTGCAGGTTCTAACACTATCATGTTTCCTAAAGCAAAAATACAGAAAAGATAGAAAACAGTCTAGACAATGTCCTTGGGTATGGTAAATGGTATGCACATGCTTCTGTCTTGTAGTTCAGCAGCAGAGGCTGCAGTAAAATATGAATGCCCTAATGCTCACACTGATCAGAATCACACTGAATTCCCTTAGTTCACACAAGGCAATTGTTGTTTACTTTGCTCAATTTAATGAATGCAGAATCTAGCCCACAGGAGCAATGTATGAGATTTGTGGAAGTCCCATTCTTAACTGTACCATATTTTCTGGATATACTATTTTAAGGCATGTTTGGAGTCAGGAGAAAAATATAAAAGCACTGTAACAGTACCAGATATTTTACACAGAGATTAACAAAAATTAAATCTTTTTAGCATAGACACCAAAGACATACCATAGACATAAACTCCATACCTTATTAATTTCAGTGAGTTTTGTCTCTGTTGTTTTCTCACTTTGAATCAATATTGAAGCTTTTTAAAAATATGTTCCTCCTTATACCTATATATAAGCCAAATAAATTTCTTTTTTTTTTTCCCATAGGGTGTTTTCATCTGGGATCATTAGTAACTAAGAGAAAAATAATCAACTCTTTGTATGCAGTAAAATGGCAAATGTGTTTTTTAACTACATACTCTGGGAAATTATACATTTCTAACTCATTTTCCAAGACAATGAAAAATTACACATTACCTGTCATTGAGTTCCTCAGCTACTAGGTAAATTGAGGCACATCAGATACTCTGTAATTGCTAAATTACTCTGTTGATCAAAGCACACTCTTGTAGCTCAGCAAACTGAAACAGCATTAGTGCCCTCGTGTAAAAGGAATGCTCCACCCTGCTACCATTTGCTGGTATTTTTAAACTCAAACACTGATTTCAGAGCTCCAAGTGAAATGTGGTAATTCAACAAGCACTGCACTGTGCACCACCACACCAAGACAGAGATTTTGGTTGTGAAGTTGGCATAACCCAACCTCAATCTGTGGTTCCTTCCGAAACTCTCACAGAAAACTGTTTTCTCCTATCAATAAGAACGTGTTCCAGAATAAACTCAAGTGCAACACTGGAAAAGTGTATGAAACCATGAAAACTACACCATCCAGAAATCACCCAAAATACTAAAATTACAAAGGACAAATTTGGAAGGGGTCTGAATATATGCTTTGATTTCAAGGTCAACGTGGTTATCAGAAGCGGGAGAAGTGATGTAACTAAACCTGTGAAGAACTGAAGGGTAGAACACTTTTAGAGCATTAACTCAGCTGGGCTGTTACCTTCCACAGTTTAGAGCTTACTTTTGGTGACACTCATTCTGGATACCTTTATGCTAAGCTTGGAGCTTCCTCTTTCTCTGCTGCTTGAAAATACAGGGCTTGAAATTGAATTCCGAAATCCAGCAGGCAACTATACAAGACTGCACATGAAGCAGGTTTTCCTTGCACCCTGTTTCTGAAAAACTCAAGTACAGATGTCCCATATATTGTACACAGCCAGAGGTACCTATGTATCAGCCACTGATGTTACAGATCTGACTCCAGAGTCACATAAGCACAAGTTCCATTACTTTGTTTTGGACAAAGCACAGATCTGATGATACATCCCTAGCTTTTGCTGAGTCAACAAAGTATTTAAACACAGATCTACTGTATTCAGTGAAACTTAAGAGATATTTTAGTGCTTTGCTGATCCCTGAGGCATCCACAATCATGCAGGAAACAGAAGGCAGACATGCTGTGAATGCTGCTGACATGTTGTAATACCGAGCCACAAAACCACCCCCGTTTTCAGAGACTGCCTGAGCTCTGTATCAAACCTGCATGTTTTGTGAATCATATCTTCATGGTAGGAATGTAGCAGCATGCAGCAGAAATAAGTCAAACCGTTGTCTTGGTAAAATAAAATGTTTCTTTTCAGAAAAGACACCACACATCATTCCTGAGTGCTTTTTCAACATGATTGCTTGGAATATCTTCCAGAAAAAAGAAAGACTACACACCTGAAAAACAACCCTTTTCATTTCTGACAATAAACATAATCTGAGGGCAGGCAGGAAACATGGACTTGAAGCCTCTTAACCTAAACCATACCCCTTTCACCATGAGTTCCCCAATAATTAAGGTATAATACACGGCTCAGTTTGGATGATACCATATACTGGTTCCTTAGAAGTTTCATTGTAACTGTTTTTCCTTTTTGTATTTGAGAGCTCTTATTCATGTAATACCAGAAAAAAAATATATAAATATAAATATATGTGTGACACAGAAGTGTCCCACTACCTCTGCCATTTCCTTTTCATAGACATTTACAGTGATGACATGAAAAAATGTTTGTTTCCACAGACCTTGTGCAGAGCTGCTCCTGCACAAACCCAAAACCAGGTTCCAAAGCAGTCCATACACATAGCCTCACCAAAAAAATTACATGCTACCCATAGCTTAATCAGAATTTTCAGAGACAGAAAATGTCTCAAGTTGATTAGATGCAGGTGTTTATTCTACAGGGAAAAATGGGACTTAAGGCCTGGAAAATCATCTTGTGTTTTCTATTTTAGCCTTTACAAAGAGACAATGTTTGGCAAATAGATGTATTTTAAATACACATCCTGGACATGTTTATACTCCATTTGTGAGTAACATAAGGAATTGAGAGTAAAGCTGTGCTAAGTCCTGTGGCTTGAAACAGGACACATGGGCATGAGCGCACAAGCACGAGCGTGCAGCTGTGTAAGAACACATCACACACTGACACACAGCTAAGACTGAGCCATGAAGGGATTCCACCAACACCTTTCCAAATGTAACCTGCATAATAAAAAAACTTGGTGCATTCTGAGGCATTGCAAGAGCAAACATTTTCTCCACACAAGTCTCTCCTTGAAGCCTAAAGGGCAATCATAACTTGTAGGGATGATTACACAGCATCCAGAAGGAGACAGAGAAGCAGAACAAAAAAAGAACTCTATCAGAGAGAAACTGGGAAAACCAGCACAAAGCTTCTCTCTATAATTATCTTGGTAGAATAATGGCAGAATTATACAAAAAGAGCAACTAGAGCCCCTTCCAGCAAACATTGCTACTGTCTGGATTACTCAGACAGAGCTGTTCCTGAAACTGATACATAAATTGACATTAATTCAGTCTGCATGTATAATACCAATTCAATCTCATTTTTCCATACCAAATTACGTTGGATTTTAATTAAAATCTTTTAACTGAAAATTAAAATGTCAGTGGTGATGCATAGATGCTGCTGAACCAATTTATCTTGTCCCTAATGAAAATAAAACAAAAACTAAAAAGAAACACCTAAGAGCAAGAGTTTCAAGCAATAGTCTGCTCAGCCAGCAGCAGGGACTGGCAGCAGAGAATTAAGTTTCAGGGGTCTATTTTCTTTCTAAATTCACCTTTCACTGCCAGTAACATGCCAGCAGGATTAGGGACTGCCCAGCTGAACTCTATTAGTCAAATAGCAGGAAAACAAAAGCAAATAGCTCCTAAATGCAGTATAGCAGTAATAATACATGACTCAGGAAACTCCAAACAGCTTTTTCACTCACCAGGTGAAAAATGGCCCCTTAGCAAAGCAGAACCCTTGAACTCCACTAGCACCCCACACAAACACACACACTGTGTGTGCAAATCTGCCTCAGCCTCCCCCAGCATTTGGGTGGGACTCAAATGCAGTGGCTGAACACCACCTCCCGCCTCTCCAAAAGCATTCACCAGGGGAGAAGTGGTAACAGGGGAGCCATGCAGTGCATCACCTATTTTCCAGAGCCACTGCTCTAGAGAAGCCTAACCCCACTTCTTCCCACTGCTAATTGCTTCACATGAGCTAACGTGGTTTGACACAGCAGCATTCGTCTACCAGCAGCTCCCAGGGGGTGCTCCCCAAGGTCCCTTTCGGACCTACTCCTAACTTCAAGCTCACAACAATTTTAATCAGACTGTTCAATCTACATCCAAGATCCACAGGATCACTGTCATGAAGTGAGACCTGCAGCTCTTCTCTCCAAAGCTATGGTTTCTGATATTTCCAGAGGTTCATCTGTTTGGTTGAAAGAAGTCAAAGTAACAAACTCTGTCCTCCTCAAACTAGTCACCAGCTTCAGCCTGAATTTCTAGGTGAACACATGTTTTGGGCCCAGCACCACACACAACCAGGCTCTACTGATGCTGCTGGTCATCTGAAACACTTTGTCAGATTCCACAAATAAAGCCCATTCCATGACTTAATTTCATTTTCTAGCTATGAAATAAGAGAGACAATTAAATGTTGCATATTGCAATGTAGTCTTACAGTGAGTGGGGAGCCCTAAAGGAGAGTGGGAACATAAACAAAAATTAAGGCATGAGTCATAGAGTTCAAGTCAAAGAAAAAAAGGGAAAAAGACCAATGAGAATAGTAATACACAAAGAGGGTAAAAAAATTACAAAGGACAGAAGTAATAACCAGAGGCCCATGTAGAAGTGGCTGTCAGGCATCAGCAACACACTTCAGAAGGGGATGAGATAGAGCTTCTGACACTTCGCTCAGTTCAGCTTTCCATCCTCATTAAAAAGGCATCTGAAAAAGAAAACCTTGGTTCTCCTGGGAGCACATTTCCTTCTCAACAAATCTTACTGAGAGCTGCACTATTCACATCAATAAAAGGAGGGTAGTTTAATCACTAGAGCTAGTTTTGGGTTGCTGATTTGATGGTGATCTGCTGCTCAAGCTGCTAATGGTTTAAGCCTAATTTTGTGGTAACCTGACTGTATTCATCCTTAGGTTCCTTGCTGCTGAGGTATCTAACATCACTCTACCTGTCAGGTCCTGGGAACTGAAAATTATTTCTCTGCAGTATGAAAACAGCTGAAAAAAAATGGATATTACCAATGGGCAGCACCAACACTGACGTTTGAAGAAAATATGGCAGTTCGACAGAGCTGAATTACATTACATATTTGCACAGGGCAATTTGTACAGGAAATACTCTTCTCCTTAACTGAGTCTTGCTGTTAAAACAGATCTGTCTGGAAAAGAAAGAATAGAGGTCAGAATGGCAGAAAAGCCAGCCTGATCTTTCCATCTGCCTGCAGAGCACCAGCACACCCCCAGGCAGCCCTGCACGGCAAAGACTGGGGATGCAGAAGGCAATCAGCAGTTCTTATCCTTAAGACTAAAGGTCGCACTGAACCAACCCTCCAGTGGCAGCAGAGGCACGCGAACGCCCAAAGGCAGAGACACACCGGGGCAGCCAGAGACACTCAGTATGTCACCACTTTACCAGCAGTGGCTCTGCCCTAACTTGTCAACAAACAAAAGCATTTTGTGCGTGACTGTTTCCCAGGGTTGGTTTTCCTTCTGCCCGTCCTTTGCAGACCCGAGGCAGGTTGGCCAGCTGGGTACGCCCATCAGCCAGCACAGAGGCAGCAAATGCCTGAGACATGCAAGACACCCTGCACTCCTGCGTGCACATGGTGACTCACAGCATCCACTCCAGTTGCCAAAACTGTTTAATAAACTCCTAGTAGAATTGAGGGTTGAAATTTCACAGGGATGTTTAGACTGAGAGTTTATACAGTGACAAACTTCTGGCTTTGAAAAAGGCTGTTAAAACCTATCTTTGGTCGTTTACACATCCTCTCCTAGTGCGAGACCTGCCATCTGCCTACCGTGATTTGCCAGTTATGCTGCCGTATCTGCAGCCACCACGCTGCTAAAACACGCAGGCAAAAACCTCTCTTGGTGTTCTTACCCACACGCTGCTTTTAGACTGTTGCCTGTTGCAAGTGGCTTAGGGTTAGAGGCAGAGGGCAGAAGGACTTGGTCATTTATACCCTAAGGACTGCCACACAGGGAGGCTTTTCCTCTCCAGGAGCAATGAGAAGCAGTACTACCTCCAAAGACCACGCAGGGAATCCCAGTGAGCTGACACCCCTCTGCTGCCAGTGCATTGCACTGTCTGACAGCAGCCCCTCCATCACAACTGCACCCACCCCTACAACTCCACCGCCCTGCTTTTTGGACACCAAGCAATGCCAAGAGCTCATAAAATTGTCAGCCCTCCCTCAGACCCCTCATTCGACCTTAGACACAGTCAAATTCTCCCCCCCCCTTGCATCAGTTCATTGCCCACAAGATCAAAATCACTCACATTTCCATTCCTGATCCAACCCACGGAAGCTGACCTGGAGGACCAGCACATGGAGCAGGCAGCAGTTGTGTATTCAAATAGGGGACTTATCCACCTGGCATACAATAAACTCATGTCCCCTGTTCCTTCCTCACCTGCCTGAACCCAAATACATACAAGTACACTGTTTTAGAGAGAAGTAATTTGAATTAAATAGCAGTCCTAGCACATTCCAGAAGCATTCCTGAAAACCAAGAATTTGGATTAATTTTCTTCAAAAGCCTCTAAACAAACACCCAGCTCTGCTGTAACACTGCTGCTTTCCCCTTACCTTAGTAACTGTGGGAGGCTATTTATCTCATTCCCCTTGAAACATAAAAGCCATTTCTCCAGTCAAGCCTCTACATTATAGATGGTTATTTTTTCCTTTATCATGAGCCCGCTGATAGTCTCTTTCATAGGGAGGCAAAGCACCTCGCTGGGTGATGAAGGTGGCGGCAGAGAAGCAATCACGCTCGCGCAAGGGACCTCTCCCAGGGTTTTATGCTGTTTGCAAAGGCCTGACTCCAGTGCCATGCTGGCTGTACATCACTGTGATTACACTGACTAGGTTATTCTGATTTACAGCAGAGACAGACAGAGAGGCAGGAAATTGGCCCAGCAATGATGTACTAATGTCTACTCTTCTCCAGAAGCTCAGTGCCTCAAAATAAAAAAAATGTTTAAACCATGTGTTTGATAAGCATGACAAATCATGTAAAGTCATTACAATTTTATTAGAGGAAACATTTTCAAATGCATTGATTAAATTAGGAATAATGACTCGGACCTGAAGTTATAAACCTCTAATCTCATCAGCACTAATGACCTCCTGAAATAAAAGGGAGGAAGTCAGCATCCTCATGGCTGAGACAAAGAACACACAGCACACAACAACAGCTCTTCTCTCAGCCATGCTACAATGGATAAAACTGAGAAGACAAAGACTGCAGAGAGCCAAATCACAACATACATGTTAAAAATAGCTTCAGCTATCTCAGATTTTAAACCCTGCTTAAAACTACTTAATTGTTGAGCTCCAACCAACATTGAGACAGTTAACGTAGTCAAAAAGCAGCCTATATAAAAGCAATGTTACTCTGTCCATATTTACAATGAAGCATATGGAAAAATATGCAATGTGTTTGACCTATAAGTGTCTTCCCAATGCAAATGGCTTCTGACATGCATATTCCAAAGTAAGTTGCATACGAATATCCCACACACCAAACTGCTGATTCTGAAGGACATGCAGCAAGGAGCTAGTCACAAGATGGCATTCACCTTCTCACTCTTCTCTTACTGGAAGTCCCCCTCCTTCTTGATACTGACACTGATCTCCCTCCACAGTCTACTGAGACGAGAAAGAAAAGGGAAGGTGAAGGTGTAGACTTCCACTGCATGTAGAGACTAAAGATCGATCCAGTTGCCCCTTACCTTCCTGGTGCCGACTGACAAAGTATTGTCACTGAACAGGCCTAACTTGTAACCTGTATTTTGGGGTGCCATTGTCAAGATTAGGGAGACCTGAGCTTGATAAATAGCAAGGAAAAAAACAAATATGACATTGCATTTTCTTAAATCTTCCCCTGAGTCCTGGAGGTAGTCAGGACTTGTTCTCATCCCTTATTGACCAGGGTCATGTGAAACCCTAACTCGACTCTAAATGCCTGCACACACTCAGCAGAGCAGGTGGAAAGCAAAGCACGGTCCTCACGTCCTGCTTCCAGGGTTGCTGCAAAATCTGAGAAGTCTCTTCACACTGAAGGTACCTCCTCCTGGTGGAAACAGCCAGCTAAAACTAAACGGCTCATTCACTAGTGTATGCCTAACTGAGGCCTTCTATGCTGAATCTTTTTTTTATCCTCCCCAACAGCAAACATTATAAAGGATGTTTATCCATTTTCTTTTTTTCCCCTCACGTGTTTAGCCCTTTCTCTCTCACTCTATGAAAATTGGAAGCAAGAGGAAACAGTGGAATGAATGTCAAAATATAATGTATGGGGAGAAAGCAAACTGGTCTTCCCTAAACTATTATTAGCTCATGTGTCTTCTGAAACACCAGCAAATATAAGAAATCGGTGATGGGAAAAGGATTGTTTTAATGAAGTTTGCATCTCAAAACTTAACCAGAAGAATAAAATAATAAACACAGTAAGAAGAATGAAATAATAAATAAAATAAGAAGAATAAAATAGAAAATCATACAACATTGTGGAAAAGCAGCAGAATTATCTGAGTGCTTTTCCTCATCTTGCCCCACTTATGCAGACTTTAGATTTATATACTTCTCTTTTTTGTAAGGACTACATCACAAGATAATGCATGATTACTTCATTTATTCATTAAACTTCATCAGCATTGTTTCATCTGTCAGATAAATGGAGAATAGTGGTAATACATAGCTGTGCATTAACACTATTTTTGCCTGTCTCACCATGAGCTCAAATCCAAGAAACGAGCTGCACCTCAAACAGGGAACAATTTAGTTTAACTTCCTTCCAAGACCCAAAAAACTCATCTTGCCCCTTCTCCCCCGCAACTGAAGTAGCCTGCATAGTGAAAAACTGAGTTTCAGAACTTTGGATCTGAACCTCTGGGACCTTGCTGGCTACAGACGCATTCCTGCTTGGTAGAAGCTAAAAAGATGCTCTTTTGTGCACCTTTGGAATTTCCAGGAACACAACACAGAAATAGTCTCACTTGTGCATCTAGGAACAGCAGGGAAAGATTCACCTTGCACACTGTATGCAAATTTGCTCTAAGAGTGCACACAACTAATTACTAGAAATGGATCACTATGATAAGATTCTTTTCCTTAAACTGAAATTCCAGATTCAAAGTATGAGTTTGCTTGCCTTTTTTTTTTACCTTTCCTTTATTACAGGAATAAACTTTCTATTATTAGTCTGTTTCTGTCATTAAATATGTAGTGTGTGCAAACATTGATGAGTGTTTCTTTACCAAATTGTTCTGTTCTAACAACTGAGAACAACATCTTTTACTGCATTACACATAGGAAATATTTAGAACAAACAAAAAGAGAACACTGGCTACCCAGAAGCATTAAATATCTGATAGTAAAGTGAAAAAAATACATGTGCTAGTGCAGCTGCACAACATTAGGATAATTGAGTCTGTTCTCCAACTCTCCAACCACTGAGTTTCAGCCCTTTTTCAGTATTCTTGAGTTATCTTTTTTCATTGTAAATAGACTTAATTTCCAAACTCTTCCCATCTTTATTTCTTCCCTTGAACTCACCTCTGAGAGACTTAATGAGGACAGAAAATTGATCAGCGAGTACATTTTATTCCTTATTTGAAAGCACATAATGTTTCTCACAAGTCCTCTTTGTAGGAAGATGTGTCTGGAAGTACTTCTCTTCTATAAATATATTAAGAAAGATGAAAGAGAGAGACACAGTAAAACCCAGTGACTTGGTTAGCACAGATGTGCTCTTGAGATACCAAGACTGCAATACCCCTTCCAGCTGTGCACTGCCAGCCTAGATGGTTTTAGGACTATCTGAGAGATTTTGCTTACTCAGGTCATGAACCTCTGGTGCCCCAACTAATTTACCTAGGCTGAAACTTGGCTTCCTTTGTGCAGTATGAAGCTCAATCCTATTCTGTCTTTTCTTATTAAATTAAAAAATATTTTTATTAAAAACAAGTCACAAACAATGGTTGGTGTTCAAACACAAATTTTCATCTGTTTATATACCATTTTTTACATGTGGGAGTTTTGTCTCCCAGAGCTATCCAATTCAAAATTAATTTATAGCCCTGTCATCACAAAAATAACAACAACCACAGCCTGACAAGACCTCAGCATGGGTGATATAAACAACCTTCAGCAGAACACACTGGGGTGCAAGTTAGCTAACATGCAACTACAAGAGCAGTAGGAAATAAAACCAGCTAGTTATCCTTAAAAACACCAACACAGTATGCTCACCATTTTCTTTTCTATTGTCGAGGGCTGTAATTAGTGGTTAGTAAACAGTTGTGTGATGGCAGCAACCAGATGTTGCAACAGGACGCTGCACAGCACTGGTAGGTGTGTGAAAAAAGAGGCAACAGTTGGCCTAAAGAGTTGACTGTTAATATTGCTTGCATTAGTCTAATTTCTAAAAAAAAAATCTTAGAAGGAAATTTAATTTAAAAGACACTCGGAAAATACACTGGCTCATTAGTCAGGCTATTAAAACAGAATAACTGTGTTAATAATAATTAAAAATAAATACTGTGTTAACAATAAAGAGAAAATACACAGAGCAGCAACAATAAATTATATCATTTGAGATAAAACCTAGTAAGAGCAGTGATTTTCTTCTCTGTATTATCAAATATGTTCTGTGGGGTGGTGGGTTTAAGACACTTCCCATGTTATACAAGAGTAATTTTAAAACTGAAATGGAAAAGAGTTTGTGAAAAACAAAAGTATATTTAATCGCAAAATGGACTCAAGACTTGCATTAAATGAACTGACCTTATCAGGCTCCATTCATCAGTATTTTTCACCCTCAACTAAAATAGAAAGTGGGTGGGGAGCTGTTTCAAGTGCTGTTAGGCTTCCCACTGATGTGAGCAGCTTACTTTAAACAAAAAGTTCAAGGTTTCTGTGGAAAGAGTAACAAACCCACCAGGACTTCAAGGGTGGATTTTCCCATGAATCCCTCTCCATTCTCAGTGCTGGGGCTGTGGGAACACAATGGCCTGTCTCACTTGTGGCTCCTGTGTTTAACGTGGCCATATGCAGCACTCTCCCCATTCTCCCCCGATTCATGCTAAATTTAACACTTGTACTACATTATTCAAGATCTCCTTTGAAACTGCAAATTTTTATATTCATTTGCAAGATATGAAAAACAGAGGTTTAAAATCATTAATCTGGCTATGATCATTAGCCTGCCGTTGATTTTGCATTTAAATCTTTTCATGCACCTGTTACATTATAGACTAGAACTCCATCTCTTGAGCAAGCCGAGTGTGCCCACGGTCAGTCTCTCCAGCAGACGCAAAGTTTTCCCCCAGCCACACAGGGAGGTCAAACAGCAAAGCTTAGGCACACACTATAAATAAGTGGTCACGGTCAACAAGGTGAATATTTTAAGGAAGGAGATGCAAGCCTCTTCCCCTGCCTGGAGGAGACAAGGGAAGGAGAAGGGAGCCTATGGACCCACTGAAGCTAAGGAAGGAAAGGCCCTTGCTAGCTCATCATGGTGCAGCAGGAACACCACTGCCAAACCAATGGCAAGTCCCTGCCTAAGGGCTGCAGCTCAACAGGGATGAGGGAGCAATTGCAGGAGGACACAGGAAGGTGAAAGGTAAAGAAGGATGCACCATCTCCTTTCATACAGATGAAACGCAGCCCACGCGCACAGCAGTTTCACCAGGCACACTGCCAGCGCACAGCGAGGGGAAGGCAGCCCTTGGCCCACACAAGGGCCTGCGGGATTGAGCCTTCGGGAAACACGGGCACTGCTCCCACCCATCTGCCATGGAGTGCACAGCCCCTTCCAGGGCCAGAAGGGAAGCAGGAGCCCAGCCCCGCCACAGTGCAGCACTCGGGCAACAGCTGCTGCTGGCCTTCCCCGGGGCTGCATCCAGCTGCACACACCAAGACACCTTGCTCTTGGCTCTGCTCACAGGGAGATCTGCCAAGGGGAAGGCAGCTGGCAAAAGCTAGTAAATCCTTCAGCTCAAACTAGCAGAGATCCTGCTGTGCCCCTGCCAGCTCTGACGGTGGGTCAAATAAAGAGCTCTGCACTCCAGGTAGCTCATAAAAAAAGATTAAAACATCACAGTCAATGAGACAGTTTCCTTCTATTTGCCCACTCAAGCAGAACAATTTCCCCTAGAGATTAAATTCTGCCTTTCTCCACTCAGTGGAGGCACCAGGGTGCACAGGTGGGAGGCAGGAAAAAGGCACACCAGAAGAGAGAGGGGCATGGCTGGGAAAGGAGGCCCTGTGTCCCTCCTCTCCACTTACTCTCCCAGCAGTGGACCATTCCTATGGGATGAGTACGCTTCCTGCTGTGGCAGCAACACGGACCCATAAGCTGCAATGCAAATAGAAGTAAGCCATTACAAAAATAATTTTAAAAGTATTTAGTTGTCACACAACTAAACAATTATTTCCATGGCATTTAGAAAGTCCATCCAGACTGACTGGTCTGGGTTGGTCCATCGGACTGGGATGTACTCTCTGCTCCTTGCAAATGTGGCTTTAACTGATGAGGGATCACAAGACAGAAGCATTAGCGACATGCCTTGTTAAACACCACCAATAATGCAACAAGGAAACCAGAATACACAGCTAAGGTATGAAAACAACAGATGGATATTCTGCCAAAGCACTACTGCTTTCCTCCACGGACCTACCATGACCTACTATGGTAGGTAGGGAGGTAGCCATGACCTACCCCCAACCTCTGGGGACAGTCATCTATCATATCAGCATCCCCACCTTCCCCAAAAAGGGCAAATCTAGCTCCCCAAGGCTCAATATCCCTTAAACCTCTCCATCAGAAGGGATAGAAGAGAAAAAAGCAATTAATAAATGTACATGAAGTCCATATGAGCTATTCTTTTCCATAAAATTTGCAGAGCACCACCCAACTGAAGTCTGTATCAACAAAAAGCACTTGGCCATCTGGTGGAAGGGAATTCACTGACCAAGTCTCAGGTATGGACCTGCACAAACATTTTTAAAAGATGAAGGTCTACAAAGGAATATATACACGTACTTTCACCTCCGTGTGCCTAAAACCTATGTAGTGCTTCATTCCAGGTAACTAATTACAGCAGAACAAACACCAACATCATAGGTTACCAACTCCTTAATAAATTGAAGTTTTGTGGGTGTTGATGTTTCTCGGAAAATGCAGTGTACTCCTGAAAAGCAGGGTTACAGAATTCTCTTCAAAAGCATTCAGTTTGTTCTTCCAAGCTGACAGGTTAATACTTCTAATGCACTGAAAATATCTGCTGCATAGTCCCCAGGAACCCCTGCTCCCATTAGCACAGGCTGAGGTTTCTGTTACCACACTGGGAGTCTCAAGACAAGAGCAAGATAAAGAATCTACATTGTCCTATCTAGAGCATCTCTACTGTAACTGCTGCTTACCACACCCAGCACAGTGCCTCGACACTCTTACACCTGGGGTTGCATTTACTCTAAGTTCTTTACAGATAGTAAATCTGAACTTTGCTCCCTGTATAGGAACTTTAATCTCTCAGTCTGATTCAGGCTTCTACTAATTGACAGTACAACATCTGAGGCTTGAGGTCAGATTATTAAAAGCTATTTCAAAATTGTGTATAAAAGAAAGTATCAGCTTTTAACAGGAGCCTATGTGAACAAATAAAAAGACAAAAGAGCCTTTCTCATCTGTCAAGTGACTATTCACGTTTTACTTAGTCTGTTTTTTGCTGCTGTTCTGAAATTAAGATCAACACAATTTGCAGACAAACATACTTCTATAAAAAAAGTAACTCCTGTTGAGCTGCACAGGTGTGCCAATATATTTGGGCTCACCCCACAATAATAATGGTCTGCTTTACACTAAACTCTGCCTAACACCATGGTCTTCTGCCATGCACTTAATTCAGCTGCTCCTTCTGGAAAGGGCCATGATGTTTTTAATATACTTGATATGGTTCAGACTCATTGAAACCAGCCATAGCACCTCCTAAATGGTTCATCTTTCAGGACTCCATTCCTGTGAGAGCCAAAAGCTTTGCCTTAAGCTCCATCTGCCCCATGCTTGTCTGGAGATACTTCAGTGCTCTCACAGCCACATAATATCCTGGGCACAAGAAGGTCACTTTAATTAGTGGATGACACTGAGATGATTTCAGAAATGGAGAAGTCTTGCTCTCTCATTTTCTATTTCACAGCCTGTCCCCAGGTCTCTAATTATATATATTCACACCTCCACATGGAATTTAATGGGGGTAAAAAGAGATTGTTCATCTGAAGGCAACACATATTTCTCCAAAATGTGGAAAGTTAAGTAAAATGTCACAAGGAAAGAAATTCCAGGTGACTTTAGATTATTTAACTGTCCAGAAAAAGTCTTTGCACATACCTTGAAATGAAAAGTTTCTATTAATAAAGTACATATATTTTTAAGAGTTTGGAATTAAAAATGCATCAAGCAAATATCCTGTCTCCAAGCTGGTGCAAATCTGCATAGCTCTGCTGATTTCAACAGACTGGAGTACAACAAAAATATTTTTAAGTGGAAAAACACCCGTTACAAAAATATACGTTCAAGTCTTTTATTTCAAAGTTGATGGAGAAATACTTTTCTCACACCTATCTCTCAGGAGTTTTGCTAAAAAAAACCCCAAGAAAACAACAAAAAAACCAAAAACAAACCAAGGCATGAGGGCAGCACCAGCTTCAGAAAGCCTAAGACAGTCAAATTTCATCAGAATTCTGTTTTGCCTCTATCAAAATAAAATCCATCAGTCATTCTTCTAACAAATAATTCTGGTCAGGTTACTTACTGATGTTTCTACAACTCAGTACAAATTTATTTTTTCATCTAGAAACATTTAACGGATGAGACACTCAATAGATCTATCAATGAATTTCCATTTCTTGGTAATTTGCTAAAGAGATAATTTCAACCAGTTACAGAAATCTGAAGTTCACTTTCTGAAAGCTTTTCAAATTGGACAGTTTTATGCACCTCTGCCATCGCGGAGGGAACACGAGACTTGGCAAGACAACATCAAGCAAAACAGGAAGTTTTCTTTACCACAAACGAGTTTCTGACATAGGCTGTTGAAGAAAAGGGTACCAAGTAGGAAGACCTCACCGATAAATTTCATTAGTAGAACTTCACTGAAAGAGAAAAGAAAACCAAGGCTCCAACATGAAAAACAAACGTGCTACTTCAAGCTCCACCTGGGACTGGGGAAAGGAAGGCCTGAGGACATTCAGTGAAGCAGGACTCAAGGCTGGAGCACTGCCGAGTGCATTTTTCTCCTACAGGCAGGGCAGCACTCACTGCCAGACAGGAGCCACCAGCACCCCACCGTGACCCTGCAGCTTCCCACGGGCCATTCCCCACCCTGCCCAAGGGTCTACTTTGGTTGGGAGGAACATAAGCTGCTTCTTCCTCACTCAGGTGCTCCGGACTGCGTCCAGCCCACTGTGTTTCCCTGGGGAAAAGGCCACCACAGCCTTGTGAGAAGAAGGGTGGTCTCAGCCCACAGCTGAGAGCTGCAGGTCCCAGACACCTGCACAGGGTGGATGCAAAACTAACACATGCCCCCAACCACTTCAACACTGGGACATTCAGGTGCGATGCATCAACTTGGCAAGGATCAGCTGGTTTGCTGATTCTTTGGTTGGGTTTTTTGTTGCAACAGCAGGTTCTGTAGGTCCAGCTTCCCTCAAAAACTCTGCTACCACTGAAAGCTAAAAAAGAACTGCAGTTACTGTGACTGTTAGGCTATTCACGTGAATACATGTTCTAGATGGGACATCCTGAACTCTGCAAGCCAGAAATACATTTCCAGTGCTTTTAGTTTATTCAAAGAAGGTCAACTACAGTTCTGTAAACAGAGTATACCTCCAGCACCAAAGGTCTGAAGTCACAAACTGAGCTGGAATATCCATCTCGTTATTGCAAATCCTTTAGTAATCTCAAAAACAGGAAATGAAACAAAAACCCACAAATAAATTCTATTTCATTTGCTGATCAAAATACCGGACGTTTCTTCCCAGAACCTCTGACCCTTCCTCAATATCTCATGGAAAATAAAGATTCGAGGGATTTCTACTTAGGATCACATTTTCCTCTCCTATATGTATCTTCAGCCATCAGGTCAAAGAAACCTTGGGACCCAGAAAGAGAAGAAACCACAGCTCCCTCCGGAGCTCGGCTCGCTCTCATTGCTCCTCCAGCTGCATGGAAAGTGACCCCTTCTCCCACTCTCTCAGCAGGGAAGCACCATGTCCTGATCCTGGGGGCTTCCCCTCAGCAGAGTGCTGCTGCTCCCCTTCCTCTCCTGATGCCGGCTCAGCAGGATGAAGGCAAAGGTCACCCATGAATCTTCTACCATGTTCATGCCCTGCCACTCCATACCCAGAGACAACAGAGCTACCACATCAATCAGAGCCTTCTCCATCCAAGTAGTGTAAATTATTAGAATTATTTTACCTAGTTCTTGTCAACGTCTACACTGCAATATGTCACCATACTACTACCAATCCATAGGCTCATTTTCCAAATGTTCAGTGATTAAAGTGAACTTGCCCCACCAGCCTCCTCCTTAACTGGGGGAGAGCACTTCAGTTGAACTTAGTTTGGGCTTTGTACTCCCTACTCCTCTGGCATGTTCTCCCTCTCTTTCAGTTTTTACAGCAAACAACAACCACCTAGCGCTTCCTCTGTGTCAGAACAGTCTCTCTGCATGCCATTAATGCTGCAGCTTCTTTCTGTTCATGGCAAGTGCCTTCCAGGGCATGTCTGTAGAAGTGAGAGACAAAAGCTTTTCTTTGTGCTAATAGGGTTGGCATCTACTCTTCAGGCCACCACTTGCTCACAACTACACTTCACAGATACAGCTCTCTTGCTCTCTTATTCCTTCTCACCATTGCTGACTCTGAGACACATTCCCCTACTTAAATTCTGCTTGAGCTCAAGTTGTGAAGCATTAAAATGTTTCTAATTTCCCAGGAAATGAAGATTTAGACAGACTGTTCTCACTTTTCCAAATCACAAGCACACACAGAGCCTTCCCCTGCTCAGTACATCATTCATATGTCTTTCAAAGAATTTCACTACTTGCCAAATATACTATTTTCAGGAAAATATGCTTGGTGTAAAATCTTGCATGGAGGTGTTCATTAGCCAAATGCCACTCATTTTGCATAGTATTTTTTTTTTCTAGTTTCAATCCTTAGGAACACCCTGAGAGGCTAAGATATGGATAGGAAAGATTTGTGTAAAATAAACCACACATTTACTATGAAATACAGACAAATAGGCATAAGCACCAGCTGCCAGGGAGGGATGCAGGCAAACATGGACATGGCAGCACATGGAAGGAACACGAGGGAAGTGCAGCTCTGAGCAAAAGGCATCTTCAGGAACACCAACCAATGTCCTGCCAGTCACATCCTCCGATATGGATGGGACAGCTACAAATTGTATCTTCAGCAGATAAGGAGAAAACAGTCTATTACTGGGCTGCTTCTGAAACAAATTAACCCACAGGCACAAGAAAAGACATGACTTGAAGAAGCTTTTTCTGCCATTCTCATTCATACGACTTTCTGACAGAAAATTAAACTCTCAACCTTATCCATTTAAAGATAGGAAGGAATAAACCCTATCTTTCAGTTAACAGGAAAAGCCACAGTACTGACCACAAAGACTTGCCTAACTCTGCTTCTTCAGAACTTATATGTAGGCAAATTGGTAGTTTGTTACACAGAATATTGCAGCTTTGGGGGTAAAAAAACCAACCCCAAGCAACACAAAGATCAGGATTAGTTCAGTTTTGCTTTGGTTTTACACAAACGCAGGGGGAAAATTTAACATAGACGTTTTCACATTTGGAAAGCCAAAGCCATACATCTTAGTCCATGTTATATCCCCATATTAAAACCACAGACTACAGCTGGTGCTGCAAATATTTGAAGCCTTAAAAAAAATCAGGTCACTTATTCAAATTTTCATGTTCTAAGATCCCTTTTAAAGTGATTTACCAAATTCACACAACACTGGAAAATTGTTTTAAAAAACTGCTTGTTTCAGCCAAGATTAGATTTGACTTCAGAATCTGCTCACATACGTAAGACTACAGAACGATTCAAAATTTGTGCATCCCATGGCCAAACCACCCACAAACATGAAATTATTACACTGCAGCATAAAACATTTCTTCTAATTTATAAGCCTTATCTTAGATAACATAGTGACTGATGCTAGAGTAAGGAGGTTCCTCCAAATTTCATTTGAGGTTAAATATCTGATTTTCACCATATGCAAAAGAAGAACAAAAAAGTGTTCTGGTTGGAACATGAAGCTGATATTTTTGAAATGCCAGCGGACTGGTTTCTAATTTTTGCTGGAAGAAAGACTACCAATATGTCTTTGCCTCTTTCAGCATTCCTAAATTTTCCCTGTCATCATTTTGAAATAGTGGGAGTCATCCCTCACAGTACAGCAACCCCCAAGCCTCTCTGACACCAAAAGTGACAGCTATGTAGCAGAAGCTGTGAAAATTGTTTTCTGTCAGGTTAAAAGCAGAGCATAGGCATCTTAAAATAGGGCAAAAATCCAGAGATAGTGAAAAGAATTCCGAGTGTCTTGAGAAACACCTGAACCAAACCTTTTAGAACAGTCAACAAATATGCTAGTTCAGATACGCTGAGCATGTAAATGACTGGTAATTGAACCTAACCTAGAAATCCTCTGAAAATTAATAGCTACTGTGCTTCATATTCACAGACAGCAGCAGCAAAAAGGCCACGCATTTGCCCACAAACCACAACAAGCTGGATGCTATACCAAAGGCAAGGGAAGCCCTCAGTGGAGCTGAGAGAGCCAGTGTGATCTGTCTCTTCAGTTTACCCAGCTGACAAGTCATAAGGGCAAACTGTGCATCTCCTGCAGAAATTATGTGAAATTGCAGTGTACAAAAGCACTTGAGTTAGATCAAGGGTGACTGAAAGAAGCTGGGTGATTAAGAGTGAGTTGCATTAGGCACTGAGGTGTTTAAACAGAGATTAAGAAAGAGTACATATGTTTCAGTTGGGAGAAGTGAAATAATTAAACATCACTAATCCCACTGCGGGGTGCAGCACAGAGAGCAGTGCTGGAATATGAGGCCACAAATGGAGACTGTACTAGGACCAGCTGGCACAGAATATGAGAGTTACTTTATGGGCAACACACTATAGCTTAAGTTTTACCTGAAAAAAACAGATTAAGAAATATTGTGTACAGGTTGAAGAAAATAATCTTCAGGGTACTTTCTTGGGCATTTTTCCATACACATTGGAAGAAGTTAAAAACATAGGCTCTCAACAGGTTCCAGTGGCTCATGACATTCCATTCCCTGGTATAGCACATAAGCACAGAGGGTACCTCACACTGCACCTCCACTCCCTCACATCCTCCCCAGCAGCACCCAGGGCCTTCAGTCGTGGGAGGGAGGTGAAGGAGCAGCAGGGAGAGAAGTGAAGGCAGAACTGGAAGACTGGAAGGAGAACCACAGTGACACCAGAGAGCCACGGAAGGGCTGCAGTAAAAGGAGAGTGAGCAAGGGGAAAGGACAATCAGCCACTAACTGAATTAAAACACACAAGAATCTGCAAGTTACCAAAAAGTAAACTCCAAGTGAAGGAACAATGCTGTGACACCTCTGTCAGTATCAGAGACATGGAAAATATCGAGAGGTTGGAAAACAGCAGGTGGTTTTTTTTTTTTTTTAAAGAGCTCAAGATTTACAGTATTTCCATTAATTTGTCCCACAAAAATTTCTCCTTTGGTTTCACCTTCAATATGGAAGATGAGGAAAAACAGAATTTGGAAAAGGAGGAAGATTAAAAAAAAAAAAAAAAAGAAATATCAAGAGACAGCTAAGGAGTTTAACTTACAAAAATAACATCAGGAAGGGGTCTTTCCTATGACCCAAAACACATCCCCAAAAGACCTCTTCCATCAGCACAGTGAAGCAACAGTCTGTTTTCCAGCATGGCAGCAACGCTGCTGCCCAGTTTATTCTAACAGCAAAATTACTCTGTTAACCAAAAATCCCTATGGCAACACTTTGCTACATAAACTCTCTTCCTGGANACTCTCTTCCTGGAAAAAAAAAAAAAAAAACAAACCAAACCAAACCAAACAAAAAAAAACCAAACCAACCAAAAAAAACCCCAACAACCAAAAAAACCCACAACTTTAAAGACCTTTTCCCTTTATCTACATGGTATTTTAGTTGAACTGATGAGTTTGATGTTGTAATTCCTACACTCATTAGCACAGCCTACATTCAGAACCAAGACCTGCTCTGGAAGCCATGGTTCCTGTACATGTACGAGCTGTGTTTACCACAAGGAAGGTGGAAATAAGAAGAAATTCAAACCTTTCTGTGTTCATTAAAACACCTAATGAGAAAATTGCTGCCTAGAGCAGTTAATGGTAGCTTATTATTGCTGACGAAGACAGCAGAGGTCCTTTGTAAATACAGTAAATGCTATTTTAGCTACTCTGGACCTGAATAAAAGAGCCAGCATATTGTTTATTCCCAAAGAAAAGTGATGGGATTTGTATGGTCTGCAAGTGCCTGAACATTGTACTTATTCCACTGAAGTGCAAAGCTGTACAGAACAGGATCCTCTTCTCACTGAGGAAAACTTTTAGCTCAACTGGGAGCAAATTAAAATCTGGCACCACTAAGCTGGTAGAACAGTCAAGAGGACCTATCATGTCCAGCGATATAAGAGCAAAGACAAATCAAAAAAAGCTTGAGTGAATCACTACGTTGTGCAATAACACAGAAAGGAGATGTGTGCCACCATGGCTGAAAAGCACAGCTACCAAATCCAGACAGACTTACAGCCTGACACCATTTTTATTGCTCTCAATTTCTTGAACCAACCAAACCTCAGAGACAACAGGAAAGTCATGCAGATTTCAATCAGAATTATTTCTGGAACTACCAAACCCAGAAAGGAATATCCTCTCCCATACACTTTTAATCAGCTTAGAAACAAAACACAGGAGTGTTTTCTTAATGTCTCGTATCACTGAACAGTAACACCTTCATCCCAAAACAAATGATGCTACAGGAAGGTATTCACCAGGGTGATGGAAAGAAAATATTGCTAAGCTGCTCCTTACTCTATCAGTAGAGCCTATAGCATCACATTTGGGCTCCACCACACCAGTGCCCCAGGCAGACACACAGCACACATTCACACTATACAAGTACCCACTCTTGAACAAACCAGTCAATACTGCACGATGCTTCTTTGTAATTTACAGAACATAAACTTCAACATCTGTGAATGCCATTATTGCCATGCAAACCACTCCAGGCTGTAAAACTGGAACCACCGAGCCCTAACTGGAACTTCAATCTGCTATTCTTTTTTTGTACAGAAACTTTTCTAGCAAGATCTGTTATAACCAGTATGGTATAACTGGCAAGGGACAACTGGCAAGGGACAGCAAAGCAAGCTCTGAGGAACATTCATATCGACCTTCTTTAAGACAAAGACATCTATTTTACTATGCTGAGTTTAATACGTTGCATTTCGTCTGTTGCATTAAGCAAGGGAAAGGCCCTTTCCCATACTCGTGGCAGTAGAGTTAAATTATGCATTCAGAGCTAATTATGTGATGCACTGTTTAAAGCCTGTCATTATACATCTCACATAAGGAGAATGCAAAAATGTAGCTCCCAGGCAAGTAGGAGAGACATGGGATGTGTGTGCAAGACAAACTTCCCCTGAAGTACTGTCATGCCCAAGAGACCAGCTGTCTATGTGCACCATCTGGACAGAACTCAGGTGTATGGACAATGAAATCCTGATTGGTCTCCCAGCTGAAGGTGAGGTATTTTGGCAGATGTGGCTGCCTGATCTCCCCAATTCCAGGTGTTCTCTTAAAGGAGGCAGGACTGATGAACCATCTTGCAAGGCAGCATGGCAGGCATTAGTTTTTCTCCTCTGGTTTTCCTTGTTATGCATGTTTTCTGTAGTCTGGAGGAATTGCTAAATTTTGAAAGCCATGGAAATCATGCAGCCCCAAACCTTCAGGGAGACTGACTCTGGCACATACCAAGAATAATCATCAGTGACCAGTTTGGTTCTCAGCCACCCTCCTGCTCCCCAGGGGCAGCAGGAGCATCCCCACAGCGCCTCTGGAAGCAGCACGGGGAGTCTGCCTGGCAGCCTGCCGGCAGCCGCCACTCCTCTTCCACAAAAGGCTGCCAGGGCTGCAGAGAGCGCTGCTGGGAGGAGCCGGCAAGGAGGAAGCGTTCTCTCCTAGCATAAATACAGCTGTTTCCACAGATCCCACAAATGCCTTTAAACCCACTGCTTCATTCCAGGCAGGAGTGCAGAATCTGACCGGTCTTGCACATGCAGCCACTGTGGGTAACCAAGGCCAGAAATTTTGAGAAAATAATTATTCTTTTTTGACCTGGAAATGTTTGTCAATAAGTGATGGCAAAATCAGGCTTCATCTGTACATAAGAATCATGACTGGCAAATTTAATTTAACTAAATCATAGGATATCCTGAGTTGGAAGGGATCCATGAGGATCATCGAAATCCAACTCCTAAATGAGAATAAAGAAACTCAGGAAAGCCCCCAGGAGCAAGCAGGGACATGAAGCACAGGACTGCCTTGTCATCTGCACTGCGGAATCTCTATCCCGTAGGAAAATAAAATTCTGGCAGTGAAATAAAATGAATAAAATTAATTTAAATAATAAAATTTATTTTATGATAAAATCTATTTATAATAAAATTTATTGAAATAAAGGGAATTAAAATTCAGACAGTGCTGTCGTGGCTCCTGCTGATGGCTGCTCCTGTCAGGCTCCTTGCTGCTCTATTCTAAGCCTCCCAGCCAGCTCACAGTCAGTGCTGCTCCTCTCCTTCCAGAAGCAAGGGAAAGCTGGTCCTTGGCACAGTGAGCCTGCACCCTCCCAACAGCCCAGCCTGGAGGGTTGTCCAGCTGCAATGAAGCCACTGCAGCTCCTCTTATCTACATTAGGACTGACACCAGGCTAAAAATTGAAGCAAGCTTCAGGATAACAACAAATAAATGGTGTCCTTCAGGGGGATGAAGTTGAACTCCAAAATTAATTTCATCCAAGATAACAACAGTAATTTATAACAGTCCAAAGGATGTTGTACCTCCAAATGCAGCCCTTTTAAAGTTACTTTAAAAAACCTGAAAATGTCTGCGTCTTTGTCACAGTGGATATGTAATATACTTGATTAAAAATCTGAGCCACCAGCAGGACACCAGAACTGTTTGCTGTGTCCTGGTTTGTGCTGTGGGTCCAAACAGCCACAGCCAATGTGATTACAGATGGCCCAGAGGGTAACAGGCACCGTGCAGAGGTAAAACTGCCAAGCAGCAAAAGTAGCCAAGTTCCATTCATCACTGACAAAGTGTCCTGATACTAAATCCTTCACGTTCATCTTTTCCTGAGCTTTTCACTTTACAGTTTATTACAAACAGAGCTTGGCTCCAGAACCTCAGTAACCCCCTCCACAAAGCCACATTTTTCAAACTGTCATCCCAAGCTGTCCTTCCACTCTTCTGATCTCCCACAAATATTACTCCATATTTACATTACATATATTAAGAACATTTTTAGTTATTCTTCCAGCCCAACAAATAAGTGTTCACAATAATTTGGACACTGGCTCTGTCTGCCTGCAGCAGGCAGATGCTACTGCGCTCAGTAGAAGAGGAAGCTATTTTTATTTTAGCATGAGAGCAGTAAAAGCTTTGCAGAACAAGCAGACACAAGTGAAATTGTTGCTCTTTTTTTTGCTGCTCCTTGCCCCTTGCTCTTTGGGAGAACAGCACTGCTCCCGTTCACAGCAGGGAGCCCTCATGGGGAGATGCAGTGCCAAAGGACAGCTGCTTTTTGATGGTCCACACATTTTTATATGAAAATTACATATTCCTTATTACAAAGCCAGACTGCACGTGTTGTACATTTCAGTATTTTGAAAGCAGCATTTTTAAAGGATGTCAGGATCCTCTGCTTCTATTAAAATGTTAGCTATCCTGCGGATCAGCTGCAATTATCTTATGACTCACCTTCCAGTGGTGGTGTGAATTTTGAACAATTACATATTTTAACTAAGTAAGAAGATAAGAAACTTTTCATTTTCCACATAGCACTATCATTATAACAAAAGCTTAATAGGTTTTTTTATCTTTCTTTCCTCCCCATCACACGATTGGTACCACCCTTTTCCTTAGCTCTTACACTAGATCATTAGGAGATACTCACCAGCAAGCACTTAATTTCCTTTGTTCTTCTATCCATGCCTCTCAGTACTCCTCTGCTTTTCCCACGTCCATTGGCCTATGGTTACACAGCCTGGCTCTCCCAGGATTTCACAGAAGGGACCACAGCTTAACATACAAAATCTCCTGTGGGTCCTTGTCAACCTCAAACAATGAATGCTCAGACCATTCTCCTCACCTGCTTGAAGCTTTCAAGCCTGCAAAATGCTCAGCAATTGCTTATATCCAAAAGAACTGCCCAGGAAAACATGTAAGAGTTTTAAGCTGCTACCAGTGAAAGGGGAGCTGGAAAGACCCATGGATGGGATACAAACACCTTGCAGTCCAGATCCCTGGGGCAGATAGAAGATGTGCTCACCAGCTACTCCTTAAAGGGTACAAAGACAACCCAAGTGGTCTATACAATAAAAGGCCCTGTAACTACAGCATTGCTCTACCAGCTGAGCCATGCAAAAAGGGCTCTTCAAAAGCCACTCAGGCTCCCCATCACCATGTCGTTTCTCAGCTCCACACACAAGCTTTACTGAATTACTGTTATTGAATTAACTGGCACAGCCCGACAACAGCCAAGGATGGCAGATATCTGACTTGTCAGTAAATGTGGAACTGCAGCCCAGGTAGGTCTCTGTTCACTGGAAGTGCTTGCACCATTCATGATTGATATGCATGGCAAAATTGGTCCCCAAGGTCCCTGACATGAAGGAAAAGTTTCCCATTGATATTAGACAGATTAGGCCAGATAGCAATCTGCTACCTTAGAGTAACTTTGAACTGCAAAGTGAGACTCAGCTAGACTGCCTTACTGTTATCATCCAATTATCTTTATTTTTAGCTACACTTCTCCTTATCCTCTTCTCAAAACTTCATCTCCTTAGTACAGAAGAAGGCTGTGAGAGCTGAGAGAACATGAAGTACCTTATGACACATCTGTCTGTACATCTTCATGGTGAGAAAGTCTTAAATGCTGGCTGTAATGTCAAAAAATTACCAGGGCAGTTCAAAAGAAAAGACATTCCCGTGCCAGTGTTCAGAGGCTGATAGGATGCTGAAAGGTTTCATAATTTTCTTGCCATTCAAATGCCTCAGCTGTGGAAATTCAAAATCAGCAGACTGCAGCAACTACAGATAAGAGTCAATGTACCTTGGTTTCCAAGTCAGGGCTATTTAAATTCTAACTCAATAAACTACTTGTGCATTCAGCATTTGGAGATTCAGTGGGCTGCTTCCTCTCCTAAAAGTTAGTGCTTCCCCAGAAACAGCCTCTAACTCACACAGTAAAGGGGGAGAAAATCTGTTTGCTCAGCTCTATAGAGGCCAAAAAATTCCTGGTTTTGCCAGGAGAAGACTCTCCAATAAGGACACTAAAACAAGCAACAAAAAACATCCCTTTTGAGGACTTCTTATGCCCTGGGGCAGAAGTTACCACTGTGCAGAACAACACACTGCAAGGCGTGTGTAAGTCCCCAAGGACTTAGGTGGTTCTGGTTCACTGTGGTTTCTGTACTCTGCCCAGAATCGGCAAAGCACAAAAACCTCTTAAAATAATCACTATATCTTTATAAGTGTCTTCTTCCAGGCTAAAATACAACCTAAGGCCTTTTAATTGCTCTCTGAACAAACACCACAGGCAAAGTCCAATGATCCTCTTCTAAAACTCCAACTGCAGACCACAGACACCTTCCATCAGTGACCACTGAACCCTTCTGTTTGGCTCTGAAGAGACACTGCATATACTAAATGCCTCTATATTCACAATGCAAAGTATTTCTCCAGGCTGGAGCTTCAGTGCATGTAGTAACAAGCTGTAAAAACATGTCAGCAGAATTTGAGTGGACGTTGCCAAGCGTCAAAATAGGATAGCATTTAAAGACTTGCAAATTTTGCTTATGATACAGCAGCACAAGGCAAACATATCACCATTAGCATTTCAAAAATAGTTTCTGTATGAAAGGAAGCTTTAAAAATAACTTTGCTTTCTCCTGGCATCCCTATGCTAATATATTCTTCTTTTAATAAGGAAAGTCCCCTGCATGCAGGCACCAGGCATCATCATCTACTTAAGCAATTCCAGATCCTCTAGCAAAACAAATCAGAATGTGGTGCACCTCTCACTTTCCCCCAACAAACTTGGGAGATTTTGTGCATAGGCTGGGGTCTCATCCTGCTCCAAATGTCCACATTCCACTCACAGGTGACAGCAAACTTGTGGTGATCCCTCCAAGACAGCTCTTTCAAGTAAGCTACATCTCATCACATGATTAACTTCTCCTACAGATAAATCAACTGAGCCAGAGACAAATGGATTTGTTTATCCAAAGCCACCAGACTAATGTTTGTACTGTCATTAGTATCATAGCAGACAGTAAAGTATTAAAGCATCAGGAATCAACATAAAATACAAGGTTAAAAAAACGAAAAAGTGTGATTTCTTCTGAAAGAAAGAGTGGAAGTATGTAAGAAACAAAAGTACCATACTGCATAACAGCAGAGGTGGTGAGTTCCTTAGGCCTTCCTTACCCATAGGATGCCTTGCTGGGCAGTGCCAACATTTTTCCAGACCATTTTATGCATGTGTTGCAAAACACATTGAACTGTTTAATCTACCTTTTAGTACATTGTTTTTCCACTTTGCTCTCATCAGCTTCTTAAGTACCCAGCCCAGGTCTGGGGTTTGCAAACACTGGTAACTAATCCAAGAATTATCTACCTGGAAATCTCATTAGCTAAGATACAGAAAGCATTGCTAAAATAAAGATGATTCATTTTATTTCTATTTGCTGAAAGGACAAGAGAAAAAGCTGAGCAGATCTAAAATTACACACTTAACATGAACCAACACTAAATCTGAATACAGTACTGAAACAAAAATGATGAACAAGCAAGAATTCTGCAAGCAAGGTCCTCTGGAAAGCAAGTTACTAACTGATTTTTAATCTGTTTCATCCAGTACAGCTTTGGTGGTAGATACAGTACTCTGTAAACTGTTTTCATCCAGGAATTTTATAGATTTCATCACTCCTCTTCCCTAATAGTTATTTGCCATAGATCAAAAGATCCTGTCTTACTAAATATAGCCTTTTACTTCCCAGCTCAAAACAAGCAGACAGACAAAAGCACTGGCAGTAGCCACAGCTAGTGAAGAGACTGCAAAATTTCACACTATTTTGGAGCTGGTCGTTTTACGGAATTTCCATGTAAAAGAAGGTCATCCATGAGACTTTGACATCAGCTGGGGGAAGGAAGTATTTTTCTCTTACTATCCGAAGAAAGTTAAGTTGACTAGCAGGAAAGGAAGGGGACTCCACTGTAGAACCAGAATTAAGATGTGCCCCAGTGACAAGGCACAGCCTTTCCAGGCTATCATTCACCAATTAGCACTACAAACATCGTGCCTAGTTTTAGCTTTAAGGCTTCTTGTAACAATATCTTTATGCACATGTTTAAACATTTGAAGAAGCGGGTCCCAATTAATATAGACTGATTGAATTACCTAACTTCAAAAGTGATGGGCAAGTTTGGGCCTTTTATTTCAAGATAGCCTCCCTGTCACACTCTTGCGGGTGAGGGGCGGGGGGGGCCTGATTTTCATGAAGTACCACTCACCCTCTCTCCAGGAGATCCCTTCCTGCCATGACTCAGAAGAGCCAGCCAGAAGTGCAGGTCGTGCTGGAGAGCTCAGGGTGAGCTATGCCAAACACCACATTGCTCCAACGCTCATCTTCAAATCCTGGCCAACTCGTTTCCTTCTCAAGTGTCTGTTCCAGAGCACGGAGGCTGAATCTCTGTACCATATGACACATATACCTTGTGCTCCGGAGTGTGGGATTTAGAGAGATCTCTGCTTTTTGCTGGAGCACTGACACTAAATCCTCAGTGTTCACAAGAGGACATTCCCTTTCCAGGCTGCAGTCTTTCACAGCCAATACTGTGTAGAAAAACCATGCCCTGACACAGCACAGCTCCAGGTGTCACACCTCCAGCCCAAAGAATACTCACCCTGCCAAGAGTGTATGCTTCTAAAGGAACTGGCTGCATAGATTTGAAACCCTAAATCAACTGGCTAAGGAAAAAAAAAAACCAAAAAACAACCCACACAAAGAAAAAATCCCCATAAACCCAAAAACAGTTCCAAGAAAGAAACACAGCATAAGCAGGAAGGCATGAGCTTTACTCAAATCATGTGAGCAGACTGTACAGACACAGAGAGATAAGGAAAACCTACCTTTTACATACAGCAGGGAAGCAGGTCTGGGTAGTGGCACCATAAACAGTGCTGGCTGAAGATACAGTGTACAGCTCAAAACAAGTAGATTGTACCAGTTCAGGTAATGAAGAAAGCTATGCCAGGAGCAAAACAACTTTATTTTTTTCTTGGAAAGTATAGCTCCATTCCAGCTAAACCTTTTTTCTATCAAAAAATATCCAAACTAAAGCTAAAATAAGCACATGCCACCAACAGCTGCAATACAGCAAATCAACACAGCCTGGGTTTGTACATCTGTATCTTATAGAACCAGACTCATGTAGTCAAAATCACGTAAGAAACACATCAGCACATACTGCTAGTTTTCTATTTCACTCCTAATCTAGGAGCAAGGCAAATAATTTCAGAGGCCTGTGATGCTCTCAACTCCAGAGCTGCTCTAGGCTCCCCCCAGGCTCTGAACAGTGGTGGTGCCTGACAGGAGCGGTCACACTCTAGAGGCAGAAGGTGCAATTCCATGTGTGGCTTAAAATTGTGTCCAAACCCAAACTCTTCCCACAGAGCATGTTCTAAGCCCCAAACCAAACATTTCCACACACTCACTCTCTTGTCAGCAGTGCAATCCTAAAACCACACAGTAATGTAGGAAACTGATCCAGGTGTGTGCTAAAATATGTAATGTAATGTAACGCACGTAATTATGGATGGTGCATACCTGTACCTAAGAGTCAGCAACATCCCTGAAGGAGTATCCCCCAAAACACACAGAATTTCTCTAGAAGTTTCAGAAATTATTTTAAGTTTAAATGTATTTAAGTCATCTTCCTACACATTAATACTCACAAAACACCTTGTCAGTATTTATCAATAGATTAGACAACCCTTCCCTAAAATTGCCAAATATTGGTATTGTCAATTTTCAGGAATTAGCACTGATGAATATGAAAGTAATTCTGCATAGCACTCTGAGCTATGGCCCTCATTTCAGCAGAACCAGTAGAAAAAGTGCAGGGGGAAGGACTTACACTATTACACAGAGTATGTGTTACACTATACAGTACTTATGTCACATTGCACAACTATTGCATAATAATATATTAGATATTGTTACAAAATGTTATATAGAAATATTACATAATTGGTACCCTCAACCACATCCCACCACAGTCTAGGAAGAAGGCAGGGAAGACAAGGAGAATTTATATGGAAAATACCCTCCATAAAGAAAAGGTCTATTCTGAATTATAGAAAAGAGTGATCTCTTTCCTCCTCTCTCTCCTACCCAAGAACTGGCCCTGTTGGTCAGGTCACCCACCATCCACCCAACAAGACACACAGCCAGCTCAAGAGAAGCCTTGGAGGCTGCAGTGCTGAGCCCTGCCAGCCTGGCTGCTTTTGGAAGGACCTGCTGTCTGGAGCCACAGATCCTGGGCACTGTGCAGCCCAAACACGGGGCTGCAGCCTTGGCTGGTGCCTTGCACATCAACGTGCCCTGTTCAGGGAGCCACAGCCTCAACCCTTCTCCACCACAGCAGCCTCTCCCCTGAATGAGTGACCAGCACAACCCATCACCCTTAGAAGGCCCAAGCCCAGGTGGCAGGCAGAGCACAAGGGCACAAGGGGCAGGGGAGCTCGGACCCCCCACCCTGTGCTGTGCTGGATGCTGCGGCGAGAGACAGCCCCGTACAACAGAAGAGATCCAACGTGAGGATTACGGCTCTGCTTTCATGTCTGCTCTTTAAACGTCCCCAGACAACACCGGAGCAGTGCTGAATTGAGCCTCATAAATGTAACTGCTGAATGTATTTTATGGGCATAATTCCCAGGGTCTGTGAAAACAATGTGTTCTGTCTCAATAGCATCTAAACGCAACAGGCTCTTTAACCACCCAACAAAGGCCTGTTTGATGTGCCACATTCCAGGAAGCACAGCTCAGTATGATTTTATCTGTGCCTTGTCAGGCCCCTTGTGCCTTTTGTTGAAAAACTAATACAGCTCCACAACAGGGGAGAAAATATTCCTCTCAGAGTATGCAGCCAGAACAAAAAAGAAAAAAAAAGTTAATATTAAAAAAAGAACCACCGTACCAACTTTCTCTGGTGTCACGCTGTTTTCTTCCTTCAATGGTCAAACGCTCACCTCCTAGACGAGGGCCTTTTCTCAGGCCACCTGCAGTGACCAACATTTGTACTAGCCCAGCCAGTAAGACAAAAACATAAATGTGTTTTGTTTACATGCATTCTCTTCAACTTCCAGTATCTGTGCATCACCTAGTTTGCTTATAAGTCATCATGATGATCATCTCACTAAATTCAATGGGAGGCCTCACAGAGAAGAATGCTTGCTTTCTCCTGAAGGCAGGATGCTTGCTTAGGATAAATTTCATTTTTTATATCCATGTAGGCCTACACAAGCAAATAGGCTATGTCCTTCTCTAATGACAGTGCATATTCATGAGGGAAAAGAAATACCAAAGGAAAAGAAGTCCTACCCAACCTCTCAAGCACTCAGAAATCTCCAAATGATCACATAAACAATGGGTGAAAGAGGTGAACCAACAATCTGCTGTGCTTTTTTTGACAGTTGTGAACACGGGAGAGCATTAGGTGGTGACCTTTTTCTAGCTCAGGTCCCCTGGACAAATTTTAGGTATCTATGACCAAGAGACTCCCAGGGCCAACAATGACATTTTTAATAACTCCCAAACATTTTTTTCATTATGATTTTGCTTTTTTGAAACCAGCTCTGCTTTTAACATTCCCACCAAAATATGTCTGACAGAGTAGTTAAGCTTAGATATTTCTTGTATGAAAAGAAGTATACTCTTTGGGCCTGAAAGTGCCACCTGACAGTTTCACTTGAGGTATCTTTGCTCTATTATGAACAAAAATAAGCATTTGTTTCCAACCTATTTTATTCATACTGCTCCATGTTTGTAGAGTCTGTATCTCCTTTCTGTATTCTTTTTCTGGGATGAAGAAGCTTCATCTTGAAAGTCCATTGTCATTCAGAAGACATGCCATACCTGGGACCATTCCTGTCACCCCACACTGTGCCCTTCCAGTACCATTTAGACTAGTCCAGCCTGGCTGAGATCAGCAGCTCTGCTCACTGAGTCACTGCTTCAGTAGATTCCAAAGCACGGTGAGAGCTGACAACTCATTTCATGTATCTCAAAGCAACATTTAGCAAATGCCTTGGAGTTATTACTAATAGCTGAAGGCAATCAGCATCTGCCAGCACCTGCTGGCCACATTCTCTACCAATCTAAAGTTCCAGCTCTATTAATAAAGACACACCCCTGACAGGCTGGATTGTTCTTTTTAATGATTTCATAGAAGGCTACTGACTAAAAGTTCATTCCTGCAAACAGTGTGCACTCAGAGCATTTGCACACCTTGGCACGTGGGTGCCCAATGCAGGCGTCACAAGCGAGTGAAATTAGCCTTCTTTTAATTCACTCTCCTTTTTTTTTTTTTTAATTTTAATTTATATGTCTGTACTGAGTCCAAGAATGGAAAATTTAATTTGCCACTGAGGCACCCACTGAGCTGCAACTGCACCCATGGCAGCCCAGCAGCATGCAGGGCTTCGCAGTGTTAAACACCATGAAGCCCCATTGCTGTTGCTGGTGGCATCCAGCTGTCAAAGCAGGCAGGTGGGATGGAGGACTCTGCCAAACATCTCCCCACTGCCCTGCTGACTGGCACAGGGAGCTGTTCTGGAGCAGATGCTGACATAGCCCCTCCACAAATGTCCCCGGCAAATGAGGAGAGCAGATTTACAAAAAAAAAAAAAAAAGAAAACATCCAAGACAGTTGTGACCATTTTGTTCCAGGGCAGCAAGCTGAAAATCCCTCACATAAGAGAGGGAGAAAATGGGGGAAGAGGGGAAATGTTGAATTAAAGCTGGCACAAAAGGATGCTGCTCTTCCAAGAAGCTGAGGGGCTATCAGGGCCTCAGAAATGACCACTTAAAAGAGAAACTCTTTTTTAAACACTTTCCCCAGAGTTTGTGCACAAAAAGAAGCCATTCAACCCATGGGCACTGAATCTGTTGAGCTAAGTAACAGTACAGTAACAATTCTGCACTCCCACATAACTGTTTTATTCACAAAAGATGTACATATTAGGCAGCATGCCTTTGGAGCCGTGGTGGGGTTGTGAAGCAATCCTGACCTCATCAGCCACTGCTGCACTGCCAACCATTAACTTCTGCCCACTGTGAGACCCCGCTGCCTGTGCTGCTGCAGCCTTTGCAATTCAGTGGCTGCTCCGAGAAGGGAGTACATGTGGAGCCATCTGCACATTAGAATTGACTTTCATGGTTCTCTACACTATTCCATTTCTCTGTGGTAGAGATGTGATCCCTTTTTGAGCCCAGCACCTCTCTCCCTTCATTTCAGGTTGCACTTCAGGCTTCACTTGCTGGATTGCTTAGAGCTGATTTTTTATAATAACTCAAGCTAGGCTTGGTTGTAATAGCTAAAACCAGCTTAATATTACCATTTAACAAACACATAATTTCTTACCTATTTGTGTTAAGTGGGGCTCTTAGTTCCTTGCTATATTACCTTACTTTTGCCTGAATGAAAGCAAAAGTGGTTTACATCATTCTGTAAGCTGATGTCCTCACTACTTGCACTTCCATGTGCAAACTCTACCAACAAAACCTGCACTGTCAACAACAGCTATGGGAAGACATGAACAGGTCTCATTGTTTGTATGTACATGCTAAATTAATTTCAAAAATCACAAGTTTTAAATCCACTTAGCAGGTTAATTCAATATTTTGTGAGGTCTCTGGATTTAGCTTTTAATCAAAAAGACACATATGAATAGTTCAAATGATTAAGAGAAATCCAAGGCTATTATATAAAGGCTGTTTTTTTATCATGAAAGTATGTAACCCTACCAAAAGAAAAAAGGAGTTGATAAATCTACCAGTGGTTAAACCATAATAAGTAGGAATTATATTTTTAGCCCTTAATACTTTGGAGTTTTGAATTAATACAGAGTCCCAAACAAGCTGGCCCCTTTATGCCTGTACCTAATATTAAGCCAACCTAACCCGTGCTCAAGGGTTTTTCAGCCCTTTTTCAACACCAGAAGGGCCTAAGAGTCCCACAGGCCTTTGGAATCTTCCACGTTTTTACAGATTTGTTAAGAATCAATATGGTTTCAGAGACTACTGGAACCAGCCTCCCAAACTCTCCTGGGCATTACTTCTCAGCACTGAAGGATTTCAAAACACCTGAGCAGACACTGCCTTGCCACCTCTGCTCCCACACAGAATCCCTTTCCATGCACCCCCACCACAGCACAACAGGAGACATCCTGCCCTTCAGCCTGGCTGCAGCTTACACCAAGCCTCTCCCCTTACACAGTAATTAGCTCTCTGGAAAAGCTTATAACTAATTCCCACCTCCATCTTGTATTTACTTAAATATACAGCAGACAAAATAGTTTTCAATATGTAATTTTTATAAATACTACCTCGAGATACAGCCACTTGTGTACTGGCACATTACCTTCTTGTGTAGGCATAGTGCATAAATGAGCAGGCAATTGTGGCTTCTCACATATGGATTTGGAAGAAGAGAGAGAAACCCAGTGCTCATTAAGGAAGAGACTGCTTTGAAGTGCTTCATGAACACACTTAGCATAATGCAGTTTGCTGACTGAGGCTTCCAGCAACAGCCAGAATGTAAGCAAATTATATAGATAAGGTTTCTAGAAATTATTTTAAGACTCATGTTCTCTGTTTTACCCAGCACCAGTATTTTAACCCAATGACCTGGCATCTAATCTTTCCAAAATGTGACATTTAATTAACGTTGCTTCCACGCATCACTTCCTCTTGCCACCACATCAGAAAGCTGCTCCCTGCATAAGAGAGCTTTAACCTTTGAGTGTGTGTTGTTTGCACACACATCCTGCAGAATTTGCATGCATTATCCTGGAGCTTGATAAAGGACACTGAGCCACTGCACTTTGATGATCTCTCCCATAGCTGTGGTCTCTTTGTGCTGGTTTGCCAGGTGCTTGGCTAGGGGCCCATGGAGCAGAGCTCACCCAGCGTGGGCAGGGGACTGATCTGCCCTGTGTGACAGGGGACCTTGCCCTGCCAAGTGGGAGCTGCCTGGTCAACTATTTTGAGCTGATTATGCCTCTTCCCCTGGGTATGGCTGCATGAGCTACTGCAATCTATGCTCACAGATGTTGCTGCCTGATGCCTTTAATGGTCATTTGTGGTCTAAAAAAATTTTAAAGGCAGCTAGAAGGGGCAGCAGACATTTGTTAGCTCTGCAGAGGAATGGGAATAAATAGTAAATAATGCATCAGATTCCAGACCCATTTTTTGCATTATGGAATAATCAAGACTCCTTTCTGGCTCCAGAGAACTTTCAGTCCCTCTTCCATGCTCCAAAATAGCAAGCAGTCCACAATAAATTTGAAGAGTTGCAGCACAAACTTAAGGATATTTGTATCTGTCATTTCGAAGATGGCAAGCAGTCTGCCCCTACTGTTATCATTAGCTAGATCTGTGCCTTCTACTTCTCGCTTTCCATCCTCTCTATTATTTTCCTTCCTCTGACTTGGAGAGGCATACTGAAACTCCCTGATGTGCTAAAGTAAAGCTGAAAAACAGTCACTATTTAATAAGCAAAACTGTGCCTGTTTTATTTATTTAGGGATCTTCTGTGAACTCACGGTTGTATTTGCATGAGTGCTCCTCATTTTGACTAGTTGGATGCTATAGAAAAGCCCTCATAAAAAATTGATATTTCATGAAAAACATACACTTTATGAGCTATTCTGCTCCTAGAGACCTTTCCTCTGTTTTTATTCTCTTCTTTATTATGAAGGACGTTTCTGGACAACAGGATCGGGGCTTCTTAGTGAACATCTGCTATTAAAAGCTATCTCCCAAGAGAGCCAAATCATGCTTGCCTTGGCCACACAAATAGTTTTATCAACTTCAATAGAACTGTGTATGCGAAGCAGACAGGACTGACCTCTGCCAAGAACTATGTGCCATGTCCCTGAAGGTTGCTCCTTCTACTTCGGTGATCTCGCACCCTAAAGTCTTAAAGTACCAGTACTTTAAACAGAAAGACATCAAAGAAAATAATTTCCTGCTGTCATAGGTAGCTCTAAAGAAGAGAGAAGACAATAAAGTTTAAGACCTTTTTCTTACCAAAATATTTCTATCATATTTCAGTGCCTGTTTTGCATAGATGAATTTCTCCCAATACTGTTTTTCTCCCTAGTGCTTAAAATAGGAAAATGCTAGAAACTCAACCCTCTCATGTGGGGTTTCTGATACCAGTTTGGGGATTAGTGAATTAGTCATCACTGTGCTGTGCTGGGACATGGAGTGGAAAGTTACCGCAAAAAGGAAAACAAGGTGAGCCAAATCACACCAGCTGGCAAATCTGCAGTGTCTTGAAGGCTGTTACAAAAACCAGGTTTTACACCAAACGCTCCTGCCACAGTGCCTTGCATAGATACATGACTTCATACATAAAAGTAACATCTGGCAATTTTTGAAATATCTCAGTTTAAAGCTACACATATGCAACAACTTCCTACATGCAGCTCAGGCTGCTGCAACGGGCATGCTTGGGTGACACTGTTACTGCTTCCTTTGCATTTGTATAACTGGTAAGTGATAAATATAATGCTTAGGAACGAAGAGATTAACCACACAGTATGCAGTGCTGAACTCCTCCATTCAGCCATTAACCACAGCAGTCCTACACTGACATCTCAGCTGTAATGACACATCATGTCAGAGCTGGACTCCTTTCTATGTATGTTTTAAATCCAAGCCTACTTTTTTGTTTAAAGAACTATTGCAAAATAACCCACTACTGCCTAGATGGGTCCATACAACATATATATTTTACGTCTCAAAGTGCTTTTCTTGCATGGCTGATTCATCCAGAAATTATCCCAGGATTCAAGTGTGCTCCAGTCACAATGAGGCTAATTCCTCACGAAGTGACAGCAAATCCACTAAAAAGCACAGTCTTGTGCTCAGCCTTGCTGTGAGGGAGTGAATCTGTTGCTAATCCTTTTAAAGACTATCCATCACACATTGACTAGTAAGGACCAGTGTCATTACAATGAAAAATGTAATCTGCAAAGTATTAGCGGCTTTATTTCTGATAATAGCTGTTTTCATACATGACACACAAAATAGGCCTTATCTAGGTTTTTAAACCACTTAGATTTTTCTTTTAAGTACAGAAGTTAACACTTACTCTAGAGTCCTTTTTTCTGGTAGTTAAAGCATTTTCAATTTAATTTCCTTAACTGATGAACTGCGTCAGAAAGAGCTATTTAGGACACACGCTTTACATTAGGACCTTAATTTGGTTGTGTTCCTCCTGGGGACTATTGCACTGACACTACTTAAAAGATGCTGCAGCAGCAACAGCATCTTTTACCTGCACCCATACATCTTCAGCAATCCACCCATAATAACCCCTGGAGGAACAGGGAAAACCCTTTCATTCCTAGGGAGAGATACCTTATGTGTAAAATCACCACAAGAAGTGGGCTGGGTTCTAGCGGGGCTGCCAAGTGTACCTCCACCTGCGGGGCTCAGCAGCGCTGTACCGAGTTCCCTGGACAAGGAGAGCAGTGGTGGCACCAGGCTTTCCACAGGCAGGTGGCCCCCGTGCACGCCCTGCCCACGCTGCCTCCAGCCTGAAGGCAGAGGCAGCGACCCAGGCACCTAATGAGGGGAGTTGCAGGAGTTCCAATTATCTCTGCAATCAGTTCTCTCCCAGTTCCCTTTATGGCATTCTACTGTCCAGCTGGTACCAAAACCAGAAAATGCAGTGGGAATATCTGGAACACACGATATGATGCTGCTGCTAGTGGGAAATTACCAACTCACTGACTGGAATTCTCTATACATCTTTAAGGGGATTACCAGTAGTTCTGCTGAAGTCTAAAAACTGACTAGACACTTGGCTCAGAAAACACATACTTCCTTGGGAAAAAAAAAAATATTTATCACTTTCTCATCCATGTCTTTTTTTTTTCCATATTAGTAAGACAGGAAGGCAACATAGCTGCCTGACAATTCATTTGCTCTACTTTATTGATTTCTCACATGAAGCCATGTCCCCCAGACAGTGATGTCATTTATTTCCATAGCAACTGTATAACATCAGAGGACTATACCTAAGCAGGTGGAGGAAAACCTTTAGGGAACAAGAATATATTATGTCCCTGCAAATCTGCCTACACCACAAAAGGGCTTTTAGAAGACACCTGAAAGCTGGTTCTGAATAGTCTTATTTTAAAAGAGTGAGCAGTAACAGTAACAATTATTATCCATTCTTCATTGGCAGTGGTCAAATCAAATTCAGATGGGCAAAGCCTACTATTCCCTGCTCTGCCGAGCACTGCTCTGTCCTTGCCACATTCAGAGAAGTGGCAGAAAGACACAGCTTTCAGCAGCCCACTCCAACCACCATAATCCCCTTTCCTCCTGCTCAGAAAATGTTCACCAAGTTACCAATGAACTCAGGCTGGCTACCAGCTTTTCAGAAGCAGGACTCAGCTTTCCAGATCAATACTTACAACTTACAAGTCATCCAGTGTGTGCCAGCCATCTCTATTGCTCTATGGCTTTGCAACACAACACAACACAACACAACACAAACTTGTGCAGCAGCTGGCTCCAGCCACACAGTGGGCTCTGTTCTGCAGACAAGACAGCACAGAAGCAGTCCAGGGACAGCACCATTTGATTAAAGGAATCACTAATTATACTCATGATCTCTTTCAAAAAGTAATTTTACCCAAAGTAGCACCACGAGTCCTGGTCATCAAAGCCTCCATGGCTCAACGAAGTCCTAGGCAGGGTATTGGCTCTTCTTCAGCAGCCACAGTATTTGAGCCAAATCTGATCTTTCTCCTACCAAGCCGGCCCATTTCTCCCCAAAAGGCACAGCAGCTCACACACAGCCACAAGAAAACAACCCTGCTAGAGTCCTTTCTTCAGCAGGCACTGCAATGTGCTGGTGTCAAGAGGCAGCACCTGTCCCGAGGTCAGGGGGCAGAGCGCTGCGCCCTGCCGCTCCCGCTCATGTGAGTTAGCAGTGAAGGAAGGGACAAGGGACACAAATGGGCTCAGATTACCAGGTGACAGCACCTGCATAATGCATTGAGGCTTCTCAGCAACACTGGGTTGGGCACAGACCTGCTCCCTTCCAGTTTTCTCATAGGCAAACACAGGACTCGTGACACTCGTACAAATGACCGGATGTGATCAACTCTTCCTACCATTGGTAAACATCAAGTAAGCAACTCTACTTCCATCACTGTAAAACACTATAATCTATAGTATTCTATAGATGATAAATAGAAAAAAAATCTAAATCTGTAATCTATACTGATCATGTATTCCAGGCTGATTTCTGCTTTGGACAGAAAAAGTGAAGCAAGATGCTTCACACGGCAAATAAAAAGTAAAAAATAACTATTGTTACACTTTTTTTATCTGTGAAAGTCAAGAGATCAACACCTGAAAGAACATTCAGCTAATGAATCTCTCGTACAACAAAAGCACTCCATGGTTAACAGTTGCCTATTCAGAGGTTGCTAAATCCGTTACTGTGAACTCCTGATCCAGTTCATTTTAGCAAAGCATAAACTGAGGCTTTTGCTTTTAAAAAATTGCAACAAGAAGCTGGTCTTCTCTTTTCCTATTAGCAAAGCAGATAAACTGAAAAGAGATGCTTTGAATAAATGCAAGATTTGAATTATTCATTAGCTTGACTAATTAATCTGCAGTTCAGTAGAGTTAATATTTTCTTTAAAGTAGCCTCAGAACTCAGGGAGATGCAGAGCAACAAATGACAGTGCAAACAGATTTTTATTTTTTCCTATTACCACCACATTAGACTATGCATAAAGCTCTTTTAACATGCAAATACTTTCCCATTGAGGTAACACAGTGTGAGTTTAGATTATTACTGCCAGTAACCAGTATTTTCCATTTTTATGCTCTCCAGATCCTTCAGAGACTTCCCTCTGCTTTATAATTCCGCTGCCCATCCATTGTCAGTTCTATCCTGCATCTGCAACCTGTTGCCAACCATGATTTGATTTACTTTGTCAATTATGCATCTTCTTGTGCCCTTTGGTCTGTGCTTACACGTAAACTATACTGACAGCTAGAGAGACTTGACTGACAGCTCTGTGCTTTTCCCTTTCAGAGTTTAGCCTATACATGCTGGGTATGGTCTCATGAAGGCACAGAGATGAGGGGTGACATCACTGAAGATGCCTCAGTGGCAGGCAGCCTCCCTGAAATACCCCACATACATTCCCACACCCTCAGATGGGCCCCAAAGACAACATGAATATTACTCAGCTGATGGTGCCTGCATGGTTGCATTAGGGAACATATAAAAAAAATTAAATAAACTACTAGTCACACAATGAAATGCAGTTCTTCCTGCAGAATAGATAATTCTCCAGATATACACATGGATCAATTTAATGAGTTGATTGACAGTTTCCTACATTAACTCCTTCTTTTGTATTGAATTATACCAGACATCCTGCACGCTGAGGTGTTTAGCCTGTGCTGTAGTGCCTTATTGCTACTGTACAGCTACTGCAAGAAGGTTGATGGAAAAGCTTGCAAGGCTGCATCCCCTTCCTCCTGTTTCCAGATACCCTCATGAAGGAATTGCTCATCTGGGAGCAGAGACTGAGAGAAAGAATATCAAACTAATCTGGAATCTCTTTCTAACCCTAACTGATATTGATATGCACCACCATTACATCTACCACATAACAGCATCTGCCCAAGTGTTCCAAGGGCAATAATGAATTTTGCAATCTGATATTTGCTGATATTACCTAGAACAGCAAAGTGGAGCATTTGGAAAGTATTTTCAGTTCTCCATTTAAACTTCACGTGGAAAACTATTTTTGTTCATGCAATAAGCTACAACCCTAATGTCTTCCTACTGAATTCACTGAGCAACAGCAAGAGCTCAGCCCAAACAGGACCAAAAACAAAGCAAGCTGAAGCAAACCCATTTATGTCCAGTTCTGTTCCTTTGCCTTTTGTGAGCCAAAGGACTGTATATGATAGACAGCTACCAGCCTCTTAAAATCAAATCAGTTTCTTTCAAAGAACATTTGTATTTTGTAAACCAATTAAACCACATGAATAGTACAAGCATGAATAGGCTTTTGTTTTATTCAAATTAAGATATTTTGGATTTGTGAAGCTGCAAATAGATATGACAAAAAAGGTAACAAGGATACAACAGAAAATTATGGAGCAGGGAGAAATTTAATTACATGCCTCTTTGATTGAAAGTTCAAGGTTCTTTTTATATTGCTTTATATTTATAAATTCACAGATCCTGTCTCACTGTCTTCCAAATATGTTCAGGAAAACACATTGGTTGAAATTGTCCTTCTATGGCTTTTAATTTTAGTCGCTGTTCAGATCCTTTTATTTCTATAAAAATTCAAAAGCAGTTCCAAGCCATGAACTAATATGCTTCCTTTTAATGAAGGCTGGATTAAAATCTACAGTCCTCCCATAAGGGGAAAATCCTGCAGAATTTAACAGTGCACAATAACCCTTCTAAACAAAAAGTTTAAAGAAAATCTAACCCAGCCAGGCAGAGCTCTACATCACTGTATTCAGCAGCTGAAAGAGAAAGGCTCTCCATCAAATAGTTTTTAAAGCAGACTACTTCATTTCCATAAGCAAAACACTCTCACTACACTTAAAACAGAAACTCCTACTGACACAAGCAATGTGTTCTGTTTACAGCTCAGTTATAGCCTGACCCTGCAGAGCCGACCACCTTCACCCCATCACTTCCTCAGGGTGGAGAGTCCCAGCCTCCTCCAGCATCACCCACTAATTCCCATGCATTTGAATTTACTGGGATGTTTGTTTTCTGCTGGATTAAAAAAAAAAACAAACAAAACCACCCTATACCAAGATGCCAATTTACAAAAATATATGCATGATAATAGCCTTCCTCATTTCAGAGATCATATTCAGGATGATGGGAGTGGTCCACATACCTGGAGTTCTGCTGTATGAGTCTTGAACAAGGACTTCAATCATCTGGGCCTAATCATATTCCCATGAAAATCAAGAGTTTAGTCAGTTTTACCAAGGACTGTGTGATGTGCATGACACTGACAAGGGAACAAGACACCTATGGAAAAAAAAAAAAAAGACTGATCTGGGTCTTTATCAACTTGTATGAAATGCATGGGGCCACTGCTGAGCCCTGTGGGGCAAGTGAGAACAAGCATTAGGAACATGACTCCAAAGAATAACCTGGTGTCACGAAACACAGAAAACTGCCCCTTTCTTTCAGCAAAGAAAAACAGACTTCAGCCTTTGGGAGTATCTGTTTTCATTCTGCCATCCTTTTGAATGCAATCCACTGCTCCTTGTGGTCCCAGCTGTATAAACAAGCTGCCAGATGACCTAAAGGCATCTGCAGAAGTGGTAGCTCTATCCCTAAAGGTAAACAGCCAAAATATACAGTTTGTCCTGTGCAAGAGGTAAAAACATCCTGACTGTTACAGAACATGAGCCAAAGAAGCCAATAGTGCAAAGTGCCAAGTATCTCCAGAAAATTAACTCCCCATGTTGCCAGTCTTAGAAAAGAACACAGCAATACAGCCTGCTGCTATTGGAAGGACAGTCATATAATACAATTTTTTATCCCTCCACATGGCAGAAAAAGGTTGTACAAAGACTGACTTACAACAAATTAACTACATGAGGCTGATCTGACTTAGAATTCTGCAGAGGTTGGAAGTGACCTGTCTGTACAGTGTATTTGAATCCAGCTGGCAGCAAGGACACAGCCCTGATATGCTACCATGTCATTTGGACAGAGATATTTTCCAGAGAAAAGCTGCACTTGAAATAAACTAAGCTAAAGGAAAAGTGAGAGCACTGGGAAGTTATTCCAGTCCATTGGCCTGCACAAAACAGTAGCTTCATAAGAGCTCCTCCAGGGCAATAAATATGCTGCAATTAATACAAATAAACCCTGGAGTATAGCAAAGCACATTTGGAATCAATTGAAGCTGGTGGCACCTATACAGAAGGAAAGATTCAAATAAGAGAAAAGATGTCATAAAAGAAGTGAGGTGAAGTTTGGTTTCGGAGAAACTTTTATGGATTGCAGGGCTGGGTTTGAGGGTGCTGGCAGTGGTGCATTTGCTTGTGCACAGACCTTGTGCTGAGTTTGAGCTGTACACTGAACAGAGACAGCTGGGGTAAAGGTTTAGGATTAGGAGAAGATTGCATGAAAGTAATGTAAATTTTACAATTCATTTTCTTCTGGGCTTTCTTTCACCTATTTCATGGGAAAGTAACAGAGCCCATAATGAAGCCCCAATTTTTAAACCATACCAATCTCATTGTTCATTGCACATTATGAATGGGATTTCATCAGTTTTAGAAGAGCTCAAAAGATACAAATTTCTATGAAAGAGTAGCAAATGTAATAAATAATCTTTACAAACTGTAGGTTAAAGGTCCCATAAATATGAGGAATAAATATTAAACTTTAGCATATTGATGTTTCTGTCAGTTCTGAATTGTTATTCATACAGCCTGATATGCATAAAGCTCTGTATTTCACATAAACTTTTGCTATAAATTACTTTTTCATAAACAGTTCTATTCCTGGCAACTAAGAATACAACAGAAGCTTTCTCATAAAAACAAAGTTATTACTTATCATACTGTATTGGTTTGAAGTGATTAAAAAGTGAGCACATGACGTGATTAACTATTTAATTGAGTATAAAAGAAAGCCTGAGCTCTCTAGTTCCCAGCCTCATTGCTGCTTGATCTTGTGTTTTATAAGGCTTTTTAGCTATTATTACAAAAATCAAATCACACTATTGTTTTAGCAGCATCCATTAATTTTGCTTTTATGAAAGCTTAAAAAACACCTTGGAGCCTTCATGAATGTGTTTTAAGTGCAATACTGTGCACTGCTTTTAAACCAGTATTAAATGTATTACTCATCCTGGGTTTTTTAAACACAGCGGATTTTTTTAGCATTATTGCACAATGACTTGTGCTCTGTTTATGTAGATATGATATTTATGTGTACATGGTGTCTTATTTCCAGCAGGTACCACATGACCAATGTCTACTTTAAAGGCCCTTTCTTTAACATCTAAGATATTCAATACCCATCATGTTGGAGGGTTTCAGAAGCAGAAAAGTTGGACATTGCTAACCTTTTATGTCCTTCAGAAACTCTCCTTCAGTGACAACTAGTCTCCTTTTCAATTTCTTTTAATTCATATTGATTTGCTGCACATGAATTAAGCTCAAAATACTAGAAACGTACAGTTTTGGCAAGTGTTTCAAAAATGTCTTACCAACCTGATGAGCTGGGACTTCCAGTCTTCTTCCCTCAATTTGGGGAATTCTCTGCTTTATGGTGACTTCAGCTGCAGTACCCACGCTTCCTCAGGGTGCTCAGGAAGTTGTTCTGAAACCCACAGGTGATGAGAAACCCTACTTGAGCTAAGCTGTAGTGCAACCTGCCCGTGCACATGCCTATGCATTCTCATGCCATTTTCCTACAGGGAGGGACAACATTTGTCTCACTTGAGGTTGCCAGAACAACAGTTTTCTTTCCCTTCTTTCCCTCGCACAAAGTGGTTTTGTAAGATTCAAGATCTTGGTCTGCTTTACAATGTAAATATGTGAAATGGCCTTTCAACATTCCAGTCTTACAGCATGACACACAGCACAGTGCAGAATAAGGGGGACTTTGTCTCTATAGAGCCATTGGCACCTTTTTTATAATGTAACAAAATCTATGCACTGAATCTGAAAACTGCTAAGAATGATGGCAGTTTTTCCTCTGGCTCTAAGCCATGCCTTTTGGCACCTTCATTGTGAAGGGATATGCAAGTGCTGGCTGAAAATGCAGAAAGATTACATCACAATTTATCTTGACAAAATGCGTGAAGCCTGAGACTTTCTGGCTGATTCCAGCTGCAGAGTTGGAAGTTCATGCGTTCATGCAGAGTGCAAATATAGTGCCAAAGGTTCATGCTCAGGCATATGGGCTCCTTTGTATCTTCGTGTTGGTCTGTACAGCAGCAACAGAGCAGGGAAGGTGGGCGTGTACGTGTGTTAGTACAGCAGATTGGATCGTGACTGCAGAGAGGTAAATTGGATTACTTTGCAACTTCCATGAAGCAATCTATTCTATTCTCTTGCTTGCAAATCTTCTTTCACAGAAGTTTTGGTTGACATGTTTCGATTTTTGTCTTAGGTGAGATCAAAGAACCACAGGAGCGTCTGCTCTTGTCACAGCCAAGGCAGAAGAACATTTTTCCAACAGGATGCTGCATTTCGCTGCTGGAGAGTCTGCTGGGCAGCGTGAACTCCAGCAGGACCCTTTCTACTCCTCTACCACTGCTGAGGCGCTGACAGGAAATGAACATCTCCTGTTCATCCAGCAGCTCTTCAAGGTCAACATGAAGTACTGGAGGGAAGAGAGCTATGGGTAGGTGCTTTCTCAAAGACGCTTCAGCTTTCTGTGGTGGAATGTGTTAGGTATTCATCCCTGAGCACACAGTACGCAGTGCCTTTCTGCAATGCCTGCCCGTTACTTCCAGAGAAGCACTAATACATTTTTGCTCATCATTAGTCTCCAAAACAGTAATTGGCAGACAGAATTTTGAAAAGGAAGCTTTGGAAGGTCCTTTTGTTCTATGAAGTATGCAATAGCATTTCTTCTCCTTTTAAACCAGTCAAGGATTTGGGGATCACGTTAACACAGCACGCTGTGAACTGATGCTTCTTTCTCAGCTTTTCTTTGATTGTGAGTCCTCTTCCACAGAAGGGCTCAGCTGTTATATTCACAAATTTCTCTTGTAAAGCTGGGGGGGGATATGGTATCTTCCTGAAAATACTCTGCTCTCCTACTGTGTGTATGCTTTGGGTTTGTTTTTAAAGAGGGTTGTGGATTTTGAAATTTATGGTGCCTAAGTGATGTCTGCTTCTCAGAGGTAAGATGAGCTATTGGCATATCTGACTGTCACATCTGGCTTCTTAAAAGACAAGTGTGTTGGAGGCAACAGAAAGAGAGTTGCATCGTTTAAAAATGGGAATGACTATAAAATGCCAGAGGTATTGGAATGACATGTCGTGCTCAGCTTGGGAAGGTCTTTGTCATAATAATTAAAATTTCCAGCCTTCTGTACAAATTATAAATTTGAGCAGTCTTCTGGGGCTAGTGTAGAAGATCTGACTTTAATTGTCTGTTTGAATTAGACAACCAACAGTGATTAAAATTTTCCTAATAAATTTAGCAGGCAAACTGTGAGCACACGAACCATTTGAAGGACTGAAATTCCCTTACAGTGTTGCAAATATTAGGCTTGTGACTGCTTTATCAAATTTCTTCAGCTGGTGTCAGTATTGATGGAAACAGTTATTGTAGGTACTTCAGAAATATACTTTACCAAAATTACTTTTTAAGATACATCAAGACATGGGTTAAATTAGGCAAACAGCTGTGTGCAACTAGAGATTGGAAGGAGCCTGAACAATATGGAAGGTGAAAATATGTAAGTTGTGAATTCTGCTTTGCTGCAGGGAAGTCATGTAATTTCACTATTATTTCCTAGATTATAAATGACAAAATGAAGTAGAAGAGAGAATCAATATTTTGCTGACTACCCAAGTGTAAGAATGTTTGAGTGGAAGTGTGTGAAGTCACTGAGATGGAAACCATATGGACGTGATGGTGATATTAGGGTTGTCATTATTAATAAGACTCTTGACTAGAACTGCCCTTTTTGATCAGCTGCTCCTTTATCCAAAGAGAAGCTTTTAACTGGGAGGAGTGAAGAGAACTGGAATTTATATCCACAGAAAGCAGAACACCAACAACCTTGGGGCTCACAGCACTGCCTGTTGTACACACAGCCTGTTTGGGGAATTTAAAGCCATTAAATTCTGCAGTTACTGCAGAGATTGTTTTGCAGAAGTAATGTTCAGCTTCCACTGGGCATCCATCATGCTAGATTTAATAGGAAAGGAAAAAAAAACTAAAAAAGCCTTGCTGTCTCCAAGTTATTATGGAAATTAGGTAAGGGGAGGGGTTGTGCTGCTGACAAGAGAGCACTAGCTCTTGCTGGACCAAGCCTTGCAGCATTCATTCCAGCAAAGATTCCTCCCAAAACAGGATGAAATAATGATCCCACTGGAATCAGCAGCAGATTCCCCACTGATGTTGGTGGAGGCAAGATTTCACCCTGAGGCTACTGGAGAACTACTTGGAAATTTCTACAGGGGAATTAGGAAGAAGAAAGAAAGGAGCAGTGCTTGCAAATAAGAACTTGTACTGTATGCAAGATAGTAACATCTACCTTTTGTCTGTGCAGAAAGTCTGCAGATGTAATTGAAATAGAGGCTTTTTTTCAAAACCCTAACAATAACATCAATGTAGTAAATGCACAAACCAATAATTGTGGCTGACTTGACAGCGAAGTTTAGCACAATTCTTCTTCCCAATTCAATCTGTATCCTAAAGCTGAGAACCCCAGAATATTTAGCAGGAAACACAAAATCTCACTTGTGTGTTTTCAAAACTTGACCTTAGCAAACTTTAACTCCAGCCTTAAAGTACTCAGATCACCAGAAGTTATGTACAAGATAAATTGGCACATTCACCCCCCAGCACCAGCTGTCATCCCACCTCAGTGGTCCCTTCAAGATTCAGAAAGGGGCTTCTGTTCTTTTCCCACTCTTTCTTCACCACCACTTCCTCAGTGCCCACACCTACAACAAACCTAAACACCCTCTAGTCCCTCCTGCCAAAACCAACTCTCGTGCCACACTAACTGCTCCTGGAGGGGATTCAGCAGAAACCGATTACTGCTTTCTCCAGGGGAGATAAGGTGGCAGCTCTGACACCTGCCCACAAGGAAAAAGGGGTCCTCACCCAGATTCTGATAAATCTGTCAGTATTTCAGACCTAAGGAGGCAGCGGCTAAGGGATACTGCCATGCTGACCGTTCAGAAGCTATGCCAATTCTCTGTGCATTTCCACACGCTCCCAGGCCTTAGGCAGGATGATTAACAGTCCTCTCTCACAGCTCTGTGAATGGGAAGATAACGACAGTGACAGATCACTGTAGCTCAGACTCTCCCAGCTGCCGCCAGCCTCCGGAAAGTTATAAAACGCTGTGATTTCTTTACCCCGCGGGGAAGGTGTGTCAGCAAACCTCGCTCCAGTTAAAACCCACAATTACAGCTTCATGCAGGTAACTCTCAGCTGAGAAAAAATCCTTTAACAGTCTAGCAAAGCACTGATCAGGCTAAGAGAGCTAAAAGGTCAATCACCAACTAAGTCATAAAGGTTTCATCTAAATTTGAAAAAGTTTAAACAGTTTTTTAAAAATTCAGTTTTTCCTTTTTTAACTCTCGAACCAGGAGGACAGATCTGCTGTTTCTAAAAGGATGGAGAGCCTGTCACTTTGTCCCTGGCACTTCCCTTCCTGATTCTGAAAAGCTCTCAACAGTACTAAATCTAAGCTCCTAGAGGCATCCTGATAAAGGCAATAAAGGCAAATCATTCATACTGTCCTCTAGTAAAATCAAGCCTGCTTTGAGATGTCTTCCCTGCTCGGAAATCCTTGCAAATTCAATTTGCATGCTTAATTAGCATCTATGCCCTCATGCCACTCTGTTTACAAGAAGCAGTCCTCATTACACAGCTATGAATCAGTATTGCCTCTGCTTCTGAGCATACATTGTACATTTTTATTCTTGTATCTGTTCATTGGCTGGTTTGGGTGCAAGACACACTTCAGCACTGAAGTGCCAGCCTGCCACCTTTGTATTTGTTTTCCTCAGTTATATTTATGATCCAGCTCCTTAAGTTCCTTTCCATAAAGCTTTTCTGAAATACCTGAAATCCATCATAGTTTCACCTGTACAACTGTGAAAAGCCTTTTGATCTTAGAAGTAGAAATTACCCTGGAATCTCACACAAACTTGAAAAGTAGCTCATTGAAAGATGGAGGGCAGGGAAGTTGAAATCTGAGCGCTATATCAAAAGAATAACTTTTTAATGAGCATTTGTACCTGTTGTATACCCTTTCTATTTGGGCATGAATTTGGAGCACCTGTCTACCTGCAGCTCTGCTCAGCCTCTAGTGCCCTTTCTTTCACACAGAGAGAGAGGTTCAGCCATGCAAGGGAAATGACACCTTAACAGACGGGAATGGGGCAGACACCCACAAAGGTCCTGGAAGAATTAGAGATCACATAAGTATTGCAGCAAGATGCAATTAGGAACATGACTATTATTTTAACTATTAACTATTTAACTACTGCAAGATACAATTAAGAACACCATGAGCATATCCTCCTAGGTACATATTAACTGTCTATTTGTGTCCATGAAGGATCAACAAAAGTTGTTTGGGAAATGAATTTAACACAACCTGCAAATAGCCCAGATGCTGCTGGTGAAACAGCACCAGAAAAGCTTTATGACAAAATCATCTGAGCAAGACCGATTAAATAAATAATAATGATCCCATAAAAATAATAATAAAAAAAAATCCTATCCAGTTTATATCCTATGTCTAATAGCTAGCTAATAAGACACAGTATCACTTTAAGTCTGGGAACAGCAGGTTTATGTTCCATCACAATACAGTCCTTGGGTAATAAAAGCTTGGAAAACATTGTATTAAACTGTATTAAGAATATATCTCCATCTTCCAATACACAAAGCCACAATATGCAGTTATTTGTGCACTGGAGTGCAAGGTGTATGTTGCTACAGTAAGGGTGAGCTCCATCAGAAATGACCTCAACATTCTTTGGTGATCAAGCCCAAGTCATGAAGCTGTTTAATAAAAAGCACAGCATAACAAAGCTTGCAGTGCACAGCACTGTGTAGCCACTGTAAGAGGGATACCCCATGGAGGCAGGAGGTTTTCTGGCATTTCACTTGCCCAGGAGGAACACAAGCTCTATTGGGGTTGCTCTGTCCATGTGACACAGCACCAGGGCAATGAATGGGTCAGACTGAATGCCCATCCAGCCCAGACAGTGGACAGTCAGCAGCACAGAGCTTGGTCTGAGTACAGACTGAGCTTTTCTCTAGTGTACACTTTCAGTTTTTAGAAATCCACAAGTTACAGGCTGCCACACAGACTGAGAAAAATGCATCTTTATAGAGACTTAAAGAATTTTATATGCAAGGGTCTGTTAGTTACCAATGCTCTTGTTCCTCTAGCAACCAATAAAATATGTTCCTCACAAGTAGCAGCACCTTATAGCCAAATAAAAGGCATGACTCTGCCTCCAGCAGTTTTCAGTGGATAGAGGAAAACATGGTAAAAGGCAGGGGAAGTGGAACAAGAGACTTGATACAGCATAGTGTCAGGAGGGTGCCTGCTTTTGTGGTTCAAGTATCCTGCTGTCTCTAGCTTTTAAAACACTGGCACAAGCCTTTAGGACGGTGCCCTACTAGCACTAACATGCCAGCGTGGCAAGCCTAACTTTCACATGACTGATTCCCTTCTCTAAACCCTTTTCCTTTGCAATGCTATTGTTCCCATAAGATTTCATTACATATTAATAACCATTCACCCATTCATTCTGATTCCAGAAGGGAAATACCAGCTACATAGTGGCTGACAGAATGAGACTTTATTAACAGGTCTTAACATTTCACTCGTGTTTCCAACTTCACCATGGTTTTTGAAACACGGAGAAAAGAAAGTCTGGCACTCAGCCATGCTAACAATCTACTTGACTTTTTCCAGAACTACAATCTAATTCTCTGCCTGCTTAGATCAACCAAGAGTTTGACTCTTCAACTGTCATCTCATTCCTTTGCCAGTTATGTTTTCCAGCCAGCTATCCTTTCATGCCTTTTTGTCTCCACCTGTTTGATGCAGAAGAGAAAACCAGTGCGGTGGGTTTAATCACGACACAGCCTTCTGTGATGTACAGTCATCAATCTCAAATAAGGACACTGATAAGAAGCATATTAACCACCATGTGAGAATTTTAATCGTTTCACAGTCTTCTCCACAAGAGTTCTGCTTGGCATCTCTCTGTAAAACATAATGGCCCCAGACTGCAGCTTTGCAGCCCTGCTCTCTTCAACTGCTTGCATGAAATGCAAACATATCCCTGCAATTCTGCCACCACCCCGTATTGTGACCCTGGTAGTGAATAAAAAGAAACAGTATTTAGAGCTCAAACTCTTTGACCTGAGCATTTTTTAATATATTTTTTTTTAATTCATAAAGCCCCATACTGTCTGATTTTTCTACTGTTCTTTCTTTGGAAATGGAACAATAATCTATTTTCAACAGCACTGAAGGTAAGTCTGTGTAAAAACAAACAGCCATCTCCATATCACAAAGCAACTGTGGCAGTTTATTGTCTCAGGTCCCCAGGCACATCACCTATCTGAAAATAAGTTATTTACTAGCCAAGGTTTGAGCATACATTTATACCTTAGCTGTGCAAAATAATAATTCTGATTTGAGATGTTCTATTAAAAAAACCCTACCCTTTCAAACCTGATAAAAGTAGTTACCAGGACAAAGGGGTTATATACGTAGAAAATCACACCTTCAATACTATTTTTTGTTAAATCTTTTGTTGCTGTGATTTTGAATGGCATCATGTATACGTGCAAACATTTATCAGTATGGGAGATGCACACATGTGGAAACACACATCATAAAGAGAAAATTACGGTATCATAAAGAGAAGATTCATATCAAATCACATCTCAAAAAGAGAAGATTCAGGTACAGATAAATATATTTTCCACATATTATTCACTTCTGTTGGCATCTCTTAAAGCTTGAAGAGAATGTATTTTGTAAGTAAAAGCCAGCATGTCCTTTACAACTCTTTCCATCCTTTAATGGCCTGCAAGGTTTATTTAAGAGTTCATTATTAGGCTGACCACAAAAGCCACCTTCATTCTCACAGGCACTGAACCCCATGGTTCTTTCCCAGAGCTGGGCTTGTTTGTTTGCCTCTTGCACCCCTCCATCTTCAGTCCCACCAAACAGGTTGCTTATTCCCCATTTCTTAAAGGGTTGACCCAACTCTTTGCCTTGATATCCAAAGATGCTGATCCATCTGCAAAGCTATGGGATCAATTCCATTTCATCTGGGAGTCAGCAGGCATTTAAAACTTGCCCCTCTGTGCTCAAAGGACTTAATTTTCCACACATACTATACTGTACTACATACTGATTTTTAATGATGCCTTTTCACTCTCCCTGCTCCAAATCAGACCATTTTTCTACAACTGGAAGGCAAAATATCTCTCTACCACTGTCTTCAGCTTCCTCTACATACTTACCTTGAACTAAGAGAATATTAGAGAACACTGTAGCTGCTATACAGAAATCAGGTTGCCTACATGCTCATACATGCATAGAACAATATTATGGACAATAACCAATCTCTAGAGGTTATCACTATTTGCAGTTCTAAAGAAATTATTTTCTATCTTTAGGCACCACTAGATCATGCTTTCATGCTTCAGTTCACGAAGATGCCCAGAAAGACAAGGCCAATCAATATAGTTATTGACAGGTGATGTCAATTACTGTAACTCTCATTGCCAAGCAACAGTTTGCAGTTAAACTGCAAATATATCTCACCCTGAAAAACACACAAGTGCACTACAAAGAAAGGCATGTGTTCAAGAAAGCTCCCCTTAAATAGAAGCATTCCTTTGGCATGAAAAAAAAGCCCAACCAAACAAAACCCACTTTCTCAATTATCTATGCCTGGGAAGTCTCCTTTGGCAAGCCCATGTTTTTTTTTTTATATTCCTGCAGAATTTAAACCCTGCTTGCAAAACATGAGTTAATAATCTTGGGTGGATAAAATACAGGCAGTTTTCAAATTACATCAAATGTGGGGATTCTTCCAGAAACTTCTGGTATCCCTGGTACCTCCAAGCACCGCTACCACCTTGTCAATAGAGTAAAACTGGAATGTTTACAATTCAATCAAGCAGGATCCAGCAACACTGCAGAGGGATGAGACACACAGAAATAGACAAGAACCACATCAACTTGTGAGAACACAGAGCAGTAGCTGAGGGCAGACACATAAAATACTGCAAAATAAAAAGTAGAAAGAGCAGGAAGAGCAGCATGTTCTACCAAACCCTAGGATTCTAAACCCACTCCCAACTGAAACCAGGACTGCTGTCAGAGGGGAAGGAAGCAAAGTACCTCTTGGCCTCCAGCTCTCTAGCAGAATATTCCTACCCCCTGCACTCTTCTAGCACAAGCATTTATGTAACTGTACAATGAGCCAGAAATAACTCAAATACACAATAACAAACTATGGATGGAGTCTCCAAGGTCAATGAGTAAGAGCAGAGGAAAGAGAGGCCATTTCCTCCTCCTCTCCAGTAGCTGAAGGAGGAAGCTGAAATGCCTAAAGTGCAATCCCAGGGTATCCACACTCGGCTAACACATGCCATTTCTCCCTAGAGCCTGTAACTCCTCAGCACCCTAAGCACTGCCACTCATGAACAGGGGTTATTCATCAACCCTAACAATGCCAAAAATATTGACTAGCCCTTTACATTTAAAGGTTCAGATCTTCAATGCTTTGCATGCAAATATCCTGCTTTCAGCTGAGTTTTCAGTTGACTCCTTTGCACTACAATGCATATAAACAGCGATTGCATTTTAAAAGGAGCTGTAAGCAACTGGAGATACCTCACTGAGATAACTGAACAGTTGCCACCACTGGAAAGAAAAAAAGCAATGAAAAATCCAAGTGCAATAACATATGTTATTACAGCAGTGAGCTCTTTAACCTCTTTCTGACCAGTCCCTTCCTTCTGGCATTTAGCAGGCAGCCAAAGCTTTTAATGGGGGATTAATGGAAAACAGCTTTTCAGCAAGCATTGATCATCAGGATTCTGGCACATCAACTTTCATCACTGCCTCACAAGACAGACAAGCAGGCTTTATACCCAATTGTACTTTATATCATCTGTTTAAACATTTATACATGACAAAAATAATAGGTAGAGGAAAGTTGTCTCTGCTCATCCCAACAACAGCTTCAAGGTTTCTTCTAAAACAGTATTTCCTTTCAATCACCATTTGTGTTTCTCCCCCACTATATTATACCTTTCAGAAGCTCAAGTTCAGTCATTTACAAGCTTTTACTAAAAATCCACTCTAAGACTAAAATCTACTTTACCTACTAAAAAATAAATAATCCAGCTTCAGCGACAAGTGCCCAGTCTTCTATATACTTATGCCAACTTTAAAAAATGGAAGCTATTTAATACTTAGGTCCACTGGGACTTGTATACAAATAAATCCATCAAAAAGCATCATCGTTATTTTCCTTCTTCCTTATGCTAGGCCATCTGTGCAATCCATTGCACAGCTAGAGGGGAAAAAGCAAAAACAAACTGAAAGGAGATGCTCTAACATTAAAGAGAAACAGCTATTTGAGACAAGAGCATTTTTGCTGGTGGCAGTGTCTTCAGCAGATAGCACTTTGGAATTGAATGAGAAAGCAATGCTTGTTTCAAGGGAGGTTTGTCTTTATCCATATCCTGATGGAAACCTCCAGCACCCAACTTCCAGCTCCAAAAGGTTTCCATCACATTTGGCTCTTAACCACGCTAACAGATGTTTAGACCACTGCCTTGTTAAGAAGGGTTAGACAATGTCCTTGCACCTTCTCTGCACACAGACCATTATTTTATACAGAGCGCAAGACTTCTCTGTACAACTCACCACTGTAAATCAGCTCCACTTTAGTCCTCAGTCTTGGTGAAACAGTAAATTGAAAACTATCTTGTCTCTCAGTTAATAGTAAATCCAGTTGTTGTGAGACAGCACAGAACATTAAGAGTCTTTATAAGGGTCAGTGACTCATTTCTGCAAAGGCAGTTTGGGTCCCTCTTCCTCGTATCAATTTTTTTGGATGGGAAACAGCATCCTTTAAAACCTTAGCAAATGCACTACAGGAGACAGTCTGCTTGCACTACCTCAGGAGAGCACAAGACAGACTTTGCTTGTAGAAGCACATCCCTCCTTTTAAGGAGTAACATTGGCATTAACCTGTCCCTCACCCTTCCAAGTAGAAACGTCAGCCCTCCAGCAACCATTATTCACTTCAGCTCCCCAGCCCAGCTGTGAGAGAGGCTGAGGCATAAGAGGAGACTGAGCCCTGCCTGTTTTCCAGGGAGGAACAGGGTGGAGGAAGACCAACACCCATTCCCCCTGACACCTCCAGGCTTGGCAGACAGACATGCACTGAAGATGTGGAGCCTCACTGCAGGAGGGGAAACAACTGAACTGCCAAGTGACCAGATCAGAACTTTCTCATCCCTCTCTGCTCATTACATATGGATAGACCGTAAGTCTCGAGGACGCCTTATTGGAACTCTTAATAGATTAGACACCATGTTCTTAATTAAGTGCCTGATAGATCTACACTGTGCCTAAATCACTACATGTGGTATTACGAGTAAATCAAATATAAGAGTAACACAAATAAGACGGTCTAGCCATTTAAGCCCCTGCTTCCACTTGTAAGCAAAGCTGTGACTCTTCATCTACACAGCAGTCTTGCAGGAATATAAACTGCCACTGCAGAAGCAGCGAGTATTTTTTTCCATATAAAACAAAACAACCTTGTTATATGCAGAAAATATTCCAAGTTTCCACACTATGTCACATTTGTGAAAGCTTCCACTGAACACATCTTCATTTTATTATTTAAAGCCACAGAAAATCTGGAAACTGTTTTACATTATTCAAAAAACAAATACATAAGTTTCTTTAGTTTGTAATTAAAGTGAAATTGTTTTTCACTGCTCACTGTCATTAAATTAAGTTGCAGGCTTTATTGGAGCTAGCCTGTACCTTATCAGTCTGTTTCAGCTGTTCTGTATAATACACAGATTTCAATTTCCACAGAATCCAGTCTAACAGATCATGGATCTTGCCCAACTAACACAAGGCAATGGATGGACAAACTGAAGTGTGTAAGAGGCACGACTCTAAGGTGACAGCAAGTCTGATTGACCATTCCATTAGATCACTGCTGTTTCTGTGTTGTCTCTTTCCCACAGAACACTCTACAGTAGGAGATGGGCAGCACTGCAGCCTAAGAAGGGTTCCCAGTTCTCCATATGCTCTGTGATCCATCCCTAAAAGACACCAAGTGGGCATGGAGCCCAACAGGGGAGTTACCTGCACAGACCGGCAGTTTGTGCTCACTGACTCTATTTAACCTTTGTTTGCCACTCTCCCCTCTTTCTTCCCTCCCTGCTTGTCAGCTCAAAAAAAATCTGGAGTTTCATGCCATTTGCAGGTTATGACCAATTATTGTGGGACCTGCAATCCAGAAGCATTTGATATGACTTGCACCTCCTGCAGGAAGATAAATGTCTGAAGAATCCCACAAGATGACCTGACTCCAGCCCTTCTACTGATGCAATAAATGAATCCTGCACACGAAGGTCAGAGCAGCAAACATTTTTGCCTATAGCAAGGTTCTGGCATCTGGCACCACTGTATTCTTTATATCTGTTGCAACCCCCTCTATTTTTAACAGAAAATTGAAACCAAATTTTAAAACCTGCTTTTAAGAGTTACATGCAACAGAAATGTACTAGAAAGTTCCACATTTCAACTCTAAATTAAAGGCCAAAGCAGTTAGTTTGATAAGACCCATACTTTACATTACAGCATGCCAAGGGTCCAGACCTTCACTCTGCCCTGGGAAGACACGGCTGGCACTCCCAAGGCCTGGGAGGCTTCCAGAAAATATAAAAGAATATAAACAGTTCAAGATTTCATATTTTTAAAATAAACCACAGGGAAGCAGGGAGGAACACCAAACATTCGCCATACTTCGTAACAGATGGAAATTTTCTCCCATGAACATCTACTCAAACAAAAGGTTATCTGTCTTTAGAAGACATTCACCCAAAGATTGCAAACCATCTTTCTCAGTCGGGGCCCCAGACAGCTTTGCAGATCTTCAGTTCAGTGATAGCAGTAGTTTACTGAGTCAAAACCAGCTATCTATTGAGTTTGAACAGCTTATTAGAAAGATGTTTGCTTTTATCGTAATTTGTTTTTACAGTTCCATCGTATCCTCTGCCTAATTTATTACCTCATTTACTGTGTTTTATTATCCTGAAGTCTTTCAGTATGTATCCACCAGCCAGACCTACAATTATTCCCCATGGACAGTTCTCCCTAGAATGTTTGCTGACTACCCCATAACTAATCTCTAGTTGAATGGCTCAGAAGCCATTTTCAGCCTCTACAGAAACAGCCTGCTTTCTATGTTTGGTTCATTCTTCTCAGTACCACTCATAAGAAATAAACAAAAACCCCTAAAACTACAACATCTAAACAAAGCCCTTTTGCACTTTTCATTTCAAACAGCAACTAACTTAAGGCATTCCAACAAGAAGTGCTGTCCTCTAAGCTGCTAAGATGGGAAAAGGAGCAGCAGAGACTTGTGTTTTGGCCTGTATTATTTCTCAAACTGGTTTTTGAAACAAGCCAACCATATGGATGTCATTTTTAAAAACCTGAGTCATACTGCCACACACTCTTCAGCATGACCTACCATTATAAATGAAAATTACTGTCAATTTAATATAAAGTAGCTCTTTTGTTCAAAAAGTAGAGAGATGACAAATTGTTTGCTCCTAAACTAATATTACCCAAATATCCTCTATATTGAAATATCACTATCCCTACTTCTCACCATTACCTAGTAGTGCAAACTAATTATAAAATCCTTTTAATTGAGATCTGAATGGTTCAGGAACAGTAAATAGTAAATTTAAAAAAACCTATTGGAATAATTACATTAAGTACATAGATTGTGCAATTATTTCAGCAATTGCAGGCTAAAAACTGAATGAACAACTGTGGTTTTATAAAGCCTGCCAACCCTGAAGGACCTACAGGCTCTATAAGGCTACTGAACAAGGACTGTTAACCTTGGAATCTGAAAAACCAAATTTATATCAGCTTCAAAGGAAACCAGACTTGACTTTCAAAAACATAATTCTTCACCCCAGCTGATGCTACTTTCATTCCCTGGTCTGTGAGAATACATTGACTGGATCCTCAAGAGCAGCCACATTGCCATGAATGAACTTCTGTAAAACAAGAGCCTGCCAACACATCTCAGCAAGTCCTTCCAAACATCCAGTTTCAGAGATGTGGGCAGCTAACCAGCCATCAGCATCTGTGGGATTAACGCTGCGTAAAATATTTATGACCATTACCCAGATTTTGCAAACCTTCCACAGCATTTTATTTTGTGTCCTTTACTACATTGATACTGCATTCATCTGTTTCAACACTTCTTTTTTCTTAACTTCAATAGTGGCAAGAAAGAAGAAGGCTCATGCATATGCTAGTAATATGGGTATCAAACATGCAAAAGGAAGTCTTGCTTTCTCAGGCAAGGAAATAAGCCCTCGAGGCAGCTGTACAGCTGGATAGAATAGCTCAGTCCTGAGGTAGCCAGAAAGTAAAAATGCAGGGTGAAAACGGACTCCCTGTATTTTAGTATGAGGTACAAGGGACAAAATACAGCACAGTCTTAGCAGCTTTTACCAGGGCATATCTGAGGCATTGCAGTATTTTTGTACACTAGGAGCAAAGTAATTACAATATGCCAGACTTTGCAGTGTACTCTCTGCTGACACGGTAAACATGGCCTTTTCAAACAGTCTGAGGTTATTCAGTCCATTTTACTATTAATGCTGGATTGCTCTTGACAGGGTTTCTTCCCCTGCTTGATCCAGTTTCATTTCAGATGCCCCTAAATGGAATGTGATTATTTTACTTGGGAGATAATCCCCAAACTGAAGGGGTCCCAGTGTCTAAGAAGTAATTAAACCCTGTGAACCCTAAGAGAAATTCAACTTGGTTTTCCTGGTTTTTTTAATTTCACCTAATCAGTCTTAGTCAGAGCCCCTCATAAGTATAAACCAATTGTACCTGATGCTTTCATGATAAAAGGTTGTAATCCATTAGAAAGTCATCTGCAACCTCAAAACTCAATTTACGCATGACCTTTTAAGCCATCTGATCAAAATTATTCCAAGTCACTTTGGTTAATGTCAGGTCTGACCTGAAGACTAAGGAAGCTCATTAAGTGCCATACTCCACTGTACACACTGATGTTTCTCTCTGCAAAGAGAGCACATTTCTCAGAGCTTCCTCTTCAATTCCTATGCGAATCATGAGCCATGTCATACGTTTTATCTGCAGCTGACATCTGCTTTTGAGTTATAGGATCAGGAGAGACAGTCAAGGATACAGGCACAGATGCATTAAAACATTCCCTTAAGCCAATTTGTGGGAAGATCTAACTCTTCTCTCATAACTAGCATTTACGGCTTATTGTGAAAAGCAAGAATATAATGTGAGGGTATTGCAAACTAAGTATGGCATTAGACACAGAAAGAATCCCTAGGACTGGTTTATTACCATCACTATAAAGTGATACACCATCCTACTTAGCATCTTTATTTACTTACCTTTACATCAAATCCATCAGAGCAAACAATTACCTAACAGTGTTTCTAGACTGGTCTCCTTGAAAGATGTAACTGATCTTCTGAGAGCTCTGTCTGGCTCACAACAGGATGATTTGTACTTCTTTCCCTCGGATAAGAGCCCAAAGCAAGCTGCCTTCTTATAGCTCAGTTACCTGAGCTATAAAGGTATATATATAGCTCAGGTAACTGAGCTATAATATATATATATTTAAGCAGCTATAAGGTATATAGCTGCCTAAAATATTAGCAATTTAAGTGTTTATAGAGGCCATAGGACTCATAACACAAAAACTATATGCTCTGAGAGCAGGTCACCATTTAGCCTGGAAAGACTGAGTTATTGTCATTCTGCTGCATTTGCTAAGGAGGGCTCTTCTGCTTGGCTAAAATCTGAATGGACTCCACTGCCTAGAAAGAGTCTTAACGCATACAGTCACATCCAAGGGACTTCATAATTACTCAAAGCAAAAAAACCCTGCCAATAAACCAAAAATATCTTCTCAATCAAAGTAAGGATTAAGAAACTCCCAAGGCGAGGTTTTGGATCTGAAAAACACACAGCTGGGTTGGAAGCCTAGAGGGGAGCCAGAGTCCCCAAGATCCAGATCACCTCCTGCAAGCACACCACCTGAATGAAAATAAAGAACAGAAAAGCCTCCACCAGGAAGCTCTGCCCATGCTGTGAGATGAGGAGCCCATGAAGATAACCCAAATAGACAGAAAGGCAAGTAACAGTGTCTTTGTGCAGACTTACTCATTTCTGTTTATATCTGCCTTTGTGAAAGTTAAAACTGGGGCTGAAGTATCCTCTCCGTGCCCAGAGTTCACATGTTCTTCCCTGAAGTGCTGCTCACACCCTCAAGTAAGCTGCACTTGCCAGCAGGGTGACACTGGCTGCTGGCCTGTACTGGTACTGTCTCAGGTGAGCTGCGTTGGCTGGGCACACCCTGATACAGCACAGAGGGAAGGGAAGTGCTTGCACCCTGAACAGGCATTTTGAACAGGCAAACTGAAACAAAAGACTGGTCATGTAGATAAGCAATTGCCAATCTGTACAGCAAGACCACAAGAGGTAAAGCATAGATGGAACACCACACAGAAATGCATTTTAGGAGAGCTTGCCACACCTGGACTGAAGCACTGCAATCACACATAGCTGCTGATAAAGTCCACTTCACAGCTAAGGACCTCACAAAGGCATTAGAAAACACAAAGCCAGCAGGTTGGAGTGAACTTTGTACACTGCCACTAAATGTAAGAGGAGTTTGCACCACATTCACAGTTTTCAAAGAGCTGTGAATATTAATACACAACAGAGCACTTACTTGTAGGTTATGTTCAAAAAAACACCGCATCTTCAATGCAAACCATTCACATCTCATCCTGAGACAGGAATGCAGCAGGCTTGAAACCTGCCAACAGGTTAAATGTCAATTTGGATAAAACACAAGAGGATGGCTTTTGATGCTCCCCAGTGTCTGTGGCATCCCTTTCCTGCAGTTCTGCCCTAAGAGTCTTCCTGCCACTTAGAACTACCTATTTTAAGGCTACTAGGTCTAAAAAGGCAAGATGTCCTTCCTCTTTCCAGGTTCATTGGTCCACAGCCCCTCTGCATGCAAGAATGACGTATGTGGCTGAGAATGTAAAGAGGTACTGAGCTCAACACAGCAGCTAGCATAAGGCAGCTCACCCTTCTTAAACAAGAACTTTTCCTCCCTGTCTCTCTACCCCCACACTGCTCTGTGCAGCAGCCTTCCACCTCTTGCTAGCACAGGAGAAGATGACCTGTCTCAAAAGCCAGAGCCAGCCCACAAGTTCGGCACTGAGCTGCCCTGAAACACGGCAACCAGAGCCCAAGCTGCAATAAAGGTCACTTTCTGCTCTGTGTCCCCAAGCAGCTGGGGCCACACTCTGCAAAATGTAAAGCAGGAAGTGACCAGCGTTTCCAAACTATTGTCCCTACAAAGGGGTGCAGATTTATCATAACCAACTAACAACTAATAAAGTCATGTGCAATGAAAATAGGAGAATGAGGGACATGTAGAAGTCTGAAAGAGAAAGAAACTAGGACACAGGAGAGGAGATGCACTTGGCTTAATTAGCAAAGCAGTCAGAAAAGCTGGGCTATGGGAAGTCTAACACCAACCCTTCAAGATAGGAATGATCCCTCTCCAACCTGTCTGGGAAGCACCTCCCTTCTCAGTGCAGCATTTGCAGTACTCTTTTATCTAATTACCACCAACAGGCATCTGCTGCTGTTTGCATCCTCGCTCTAATGAGCAAACGCAGCAGCCAGATCTGGCTGGAGCTGGGGAGCATATTGTGACTGCAGAGATTCTTTTTTTCCTGAAGTTCATCAGAAGTACCTGCTCCTCAAGGAGATCCAGAACTTTCTCAAAACTGGGAGAGGGAGCATGAAGAAAGTGTACCAAAGATATTAAAATAAGAAGAGTTTTAAAAGGAGGCAGTGAGTGCAACATGACAGGTACACCCAGGGCTAAATGCAAACCCCCACTGCTCAAACCACAGGAAGATATTTTGGAAGGGATCAAAACCAATAGCTGCCTTTTGTTAAGGCTGACAAATTCAAGCTCGGGGAAATCCATGCACAATACAATCTGAAGTTGTTTTTTCTAGTACTCTACAAGGGAGCTGTATCCTATTTCCAATGTAAACATGGGACATGATGCTCCAATTAGAGGTGCCTCTAGCTCATAATATGACTCTTAAGTGACATTTCTGGTTTACCAGCTTTAACAAAGTCTATTTTAAAAAGTCTCACAATTCACAAGGTGCTCTGGGAATAACCTCTCAGCACCGAAGCAAAGAAAAGATGGCTAGGCTTGCTCATTCAAAAAATTCAGCTTTTAACTTCTTACAAACATTCCTTTTAAAAAATGTAGTTAACTACCCCATGAATTTGTTCAAAATGTACATTGGCACAAGGTTACTTACATTGCTGGAAAAACCAAGTCCTTGCCAAAAAAAATTGCTTAGGAAAAGCTATTACTGACCCTGACAGAAAGGCACAGATGGTGAATTTAGTTCCAATAAGTCTGATAAAATGCTGCACAGTCAATAGATGGAATTACTCTTTCTCGCTTTCACATCATTTAAAACGTCAGCCCTAGACAACAGATGTAAAACATTTTTTTGTTTTACAAAGAATCCCTTGTAAAACATGTTTTCCTATCATACAGACTGAGATTTCAGAGTAGGAGAGAAGTATAGGGATTTTCTATTTTATTTCATTAAGATAACTTGAGCTATTTCCTCTATGTTTTGAGAAGCTCCTATAGGCCTTGCCTTAGTAGGAGTTTGAGTCATTCAGTCACCTCAGGTAGGATCATTCCCATGCTTATGGGAAATGTAAGTCTCCCTCCAGTATAATAAATGTTTTCCACATAGTACTTGCTAAGTTCATCATTAATTTCTTTGTGCAAGAGCCTTGCAAAACTTAAGTTTCAGCACAAGCACCACTTTGAAATGCTTTGCCTGTATTTTTCCCCTTCTAATCATATAACCTAGGGGCACAAGGGTCCACCAACAATGTTAAGGCAGAGCCCTTGGCAGACACAAGGAATCTAAACTGTGGGGTTATGAAACTGGGGGAATTGCAGGGCTCTAACAGCTACAGAAGTGTCACTACAACACCTGTTTATGTCAAATATCAAAGTATCAAAGGAGACCTCTGGATGCCCCATAGCTGGATTTTCATTAATTCTTTTTTCCAAGATAGTAACATGCTGAAGTAGCAGCTACACTTCAGGTACTACTTCCAGTAGTAAGTCCAGTTCCACAATTATGAGTGACCATGACTTCGCTACCAGGAGTAAAATTGCCATGTATTTCCAGCATCACCACACTGGTTAGCAAAACTGCCCTTCATCAATACTTTAGGACACCTTCCTTCTTTGCACCAACAAGTACAAAGGAAAACCAGTCAAAATGCCTCCCTCAGAATGTAACAACCCCCACCCTGCTGTATTGCAGAGCTGTCACTTTGGTTTTTCAAACTTAGATGACTGTTCATACTTGTAACACACCTTCCTATTCTGTTTTCTCAAGTCTGCTTTACCCCCCCAGAAAAAAGAAAAAAGACTTCTTTTTACTGATGTGTCTAAAAATCTAGCCGGAAGATGTTTTATACCTTGACTTGAATGTTTGCATAAAATGCTCTCAGACTGCATACTCACTCGGAAAAGCTGTCAGAACATGATGAAACTGTTCTAAGTGACAATTCAAGAAAATGCAGAGATATTATCCTGCTTGTGCTGAACCATTCTTTATCCAAAAACAGATCATGGGGAGGAGACAGATGCTTTCCTGTGAGAAAGCAGCGTGGGGGGAAGACTAACTATCCCTCTCCATTCCCAGATGAGGGTGCTTAGGAAGAGTTGCCTCTGTGAGGAAGACCCCCCTCACACTCTCTCAGCAGAGCACCAGGCAGCTACTGGTGCAAATATTTAACTTTAGGCTGCTGAACAGAATCCCTCATCAGTACAACTTCAAACTTGAACCAACCACACCAGCATGTAGAAAAGGAAGTCTCCCCAAACACTATCAAAATTATGAATGAAAGCACAGGTATTAGCCATTCTCCAGTGACACAACCTGCTTCAGAAGCTGAATGAGGCTTCAGGAGACTACTGAGGCAGAACAGTGTTTTCTGCACAGAGATGCTGGGAGATCAGCACCACCCCCGCTTCCTGCTGCTAAGCACCTTATCCTTGGAAATGCATGTTGCTGAACACTGGTTAGTAAAGATACTTACATAGTGAAGTGCTCATTAAAGGGCTGGGTCCACAAAAATAGTCCTTCCCTGAACAGTGAATACATTCATTGCTTCCCAGGGGCAACAGTTGTGATTGCAGGATATAAGAAACATTCACAATTACAGCTGGATTGCAGCCATGCCCTTTGGATATATTCTTCTCCGTGAAGGGCAACTCTGCTAATTAGAATGCTACAGCTCTAAAGTAACAAATGTCTTTCAAGCAGAAACTTCTGATGTTTTTAACTTCTTCATGCTTTTATTTTAATGCCTGTTTCACACTAATCATATAGTATGCAATTTGGGTGCAAAACCACAAGTATTTACTTTTTAACCTAGCTGAGACCCTCCTCTCCTGAGACATTTGAACACTGTAAACCATACATCCCTCCAAAAGAAGTAAGATCTAGTTTAAAAATAAAAACCTAGAAAGCGTTCTGTACTTAGTTTGCTAATGAATCAGTGTCTGAACTTTAAAGACCTTAACCACACAGCTCCTCAAGCCTACTTACTGGATCATGCTAAAGTTTGACTGGCATGCACCAACTACAGTACCAAAGAGAGCTGCCTTAAGACATTTCCAGTTGCCTGAGTCAGGCTAGTTTTAGCACATAAGCTCTTCCATTCCTCACGTTTTGATTCTGCAACCTAGACGCTATCACTTAGAAAACCAAAACAAAACTTTTCATTTTTACAAGTGTTTTTAAACAGAGCCAGTTGATATTTTTTTACCAACAGTTCACTCCTTTAAAAAAACCACTTTGAAATATACAAAATTCTTATTTTAAAATCATACTTCCTTGCTAATTTTGGAAAAATTGTCTGGTTCACAGCAGGGTCACCCAGAATCCTGTAGGCAATGTAACAGAGATGCTGGCATGTCTTTTCTGCTGCACACCAGGCTCCTGCTGCTCCCCCTTCCTATGAGCAACCCCAGGTCCTTTACAGCACTACTGTTTTCCAAGGGTCTTCTTTCACAGAGTATCTGCATTTTAATGATTTCCCCAAAAATGTGCCAACTTGCATTTTTCCACTTTGAAACTCATTTTATTTCTTGAGTATGTTTTTAAGCTTCCAGAAACTTTCTCCCATTTACATTATTTCTTTGACTTGCCAAGCAGCATGAGCAAATAAATTCCACCGTCGAGTTCAACCACCTCTGCAGCTCACTTCTGCCTTTATAGAGAAACAGTGTTAAACAGCACATGCCATTTTATGGAATCACCCTCAGTCCGGGTCAGGCCTCTGCACACAACACCAGCTTACTCAGGCTGGGAAGAAGGCCCAAATCTACATGCCTGACAGCCTCAGTGAAAAATCTGCTTTTATTCTCATCAGCTGAACCCCTATGCAAAATCTGATCCCTGGATACTCCTCCCAGTACTGCATAATACTGTTCCCCACTCCTTCCCTGAGCTGCCCTGTTCATCCCACAGCTCAGCAAGAAGCTTCTGCAAGACTAATCCCTTCATTACAAAGCAGTTTCATCCTTTCCTAGATAGAGCAAGCACTTCATCACTTACTTGTGTAATTTGATCTAAAGTTTTGATCAAATCTGCCTGGCAGAATTTGTCCTTTATAACCTGACGTTGTTTATTGCTCCTTGATCTTCTCCAGAATACCCTTCCTAGATAAGAGCCAAGAAACTGTCTCATTTGCTACACAGCTATACATAATTTTGTGACTTTGAGGCCGGTTGAGTTTGTTTTTCCCTCCCCTAAGATCCTCCATTTTGGGGCACCTCTTCCTTCTTTTCACCCAGAAAAGAAGGCTGTGGGTTTACATAGCTCATCTGGCTGTGTATATATTAAGCATGGTTTATGCTTATTTTTGTAATTTGGCTGCATAAGGCAATTTTTTTCAGATTTCTGAAAGGAGGTGCTCCCTAGTCTGCATTATTGGATTATAGATCATTTAAGGGCCTGTTAACAGCTGCTTTGAAGCTCCTGCATTTAAGGGACAAAACTGACCTTGTCATGTGTGAAGAAGTGAGGAAATGCAGGTTATTATAAATACAGCTCATTCGAGCTACCTGTGCTAAAGCCATTGCCAGGCCATGCTCCACTTCCAGGACTGCCCTTCAACCCCTGGGGGGACCTGTTAAAGGTGCCTGCAGGGTGAAGGATGGGGGATCTCCACCAGACCAGAAGGAAGCAATGACCTCAGACCTGCCTCTCCCCCACCACATCCCTGTGCCTCCAGGCAGGGCAACACTGTGAGCTGCTGCTGGCTCCTGTGGCAGCTGATGGTTTTTGTGGGTGTTTTTCCACAGCTAGCCTAAATTTCCGTAGAACCACCAGTGAAATAGCCCAGAGCCTTCTCCTCAATATGGAGCATCCTTTAAAAGCAGACTCATACACTGTTGGCAAAAGGGGGTCTTCTTGTACAGATCAAGTTTTTCTTAGAGTTTTTCTGAGATCAGTTCACACTGTAGCTGTATCTGGAGACAGTGCTAACTTTTACTACATTCCACTGCACTGGAGATTTTTTTTTAAAGACACTAAAATGTAAACTTTTTACACTCTACAAACTCTGTTCTCTCTGTGCACATAAATCCTTCTGATGACAAAAAGTGTTATTTTTTTCACATATTTAAAGGAAAAGTGGCCTTGTTTAGAGGGTTAAAAGTGCTCTTATAAAAAAGGACACTAAGCCAATAGAGAAATTAGGAACACTGCTAAGGACAGTTCTTACGGAGTAATGTCACAAAATACACAACTTTAGCACTAATTGTATCTCATTCTGAGTGTCAGGTTAGTATGATATTTATGTCACATTTTTATTTTTTCTAACAAGGTTGAGAAAGACTGTTCAATGTCAGTAATACTTTGTGTTAACCACAGGAAGCACCAGTCCATTCTTTCCTTGTTGGTTGTAGCTCTGTTGAAAACACGAACCATTTGCATGTGTCTGAGCTCAGCCCTGAATGCCTCCTCTTGCCAAGGCTCATTTATCAGTTTAAGTAAACTATAATGTAATTTCAAACAAAAGTTATTTGAACTAGTAGCTGGAATATTTCAACAAATATCTGGAGTGCTTTCCATGGCTAGCTTGTAGCAACTTTCAAGACCAAAATTAGTACAGAGTATGTATTTTCTTCATAAAATAGTAATCTTTAAGAAGCTCTACTTTTTTCTGAAATTATTGGCCACATACTCCAGTGCAGAAAGTTGGCATCTTCCCAGTAAAAGCCAATGGAGCTATACAGCTTTACTCCAACTAAAATTCCCACATTCATTGTGCTGTATGTTTCATTTGTCAGTATATTAGTTTGGATTAATCATACCAGAACAGGATGAACAAATGCATTACCACTGTTAAAAATAACCACATGCCCTAACTATCTCCTCAATCTTCTCCCATAGCCCTGTTGATCATGTTGCTTTCTCTGAGCTAATGTACAGCAATCTGTGAGGGTAATTTTCTTCTAAAAAATGCGTGAAAACTACATTTCTTGGCTTATACAATACAGTGCAGGGGATCACGTGAAATGTTGCAACTTCCATATAAATACAGCTGTTCCTATCTTTTCCCTAGAATATTAACTTTTTCTAATACACACTTACATGAATCACAAATCTAACAATTTGTGCCTGCTGGTAGCAGTTACTTGGAAAGCAATTATTTCAGCAAAGCCAGTATAATTACTAATGATCTCATGACTAGTTAGCCCTTTTAGATGCTCAGTAAACCATCCCTAAATTCATTCCACCTACTATCTGTTTAACTTGTCAGGCAAGCTTACTGACAAGGGAGCAAGAACAGCTTTTAAAAGGAAGGAACCAAACCAAACACATACGCCTTTGCCCTGAGGGATAAGTGCAACCACTGAGGCAAACCCAAAAAAATCTTTTAATCTGCTGTCAAAAATGCCTGTCCCAACATCAAACATCACTCATGCACAGCAGCTTAAGTTAGAGGGTGGTTTTTTTGTTGTTGTTTTTGCACACTTCACTCTTTCCCACTTTTCGGCCTCTGAGCCACTCCTTGCCCTTTGCAACCTCTTTTTCCTTTTCCGTGGCTCAGCAGAGCTGACAGCAGCTTGGCTCCTCCAGAGCAGGGAACCAGAAGTCACCTGCAATTACGAGCTGCAAGAGCAGCTACTCCCCAGCTCCTACCAGATGGAGTGGATGAAGCACACAAAGCACTTTACAACTATCTGCTCTTTCCTGATCCATTTAAACACTCTGCAATCTCCTTTAAACTTTCCCACAGCTCTGCTAGAATATAAAACCCACTTGGACAAATGCAAGCTGGAGACAGTACTTCTGTCTGTTTACAAAGCACTGCGAGGTGGCAGCGCAAACCCAATTCTTCACCAACTGGGTGCTTCCAGGTTCTGCCCTTCTGCCTCGCTCCAGAAGCGTTCAGTGCTGCTGGCTGCCCTTCCAAACACTTGCTGGCATACACAATCTAAATTCATCTCCACACAAGTATGCAGGTTCTGGTAGCAAACAGCTTTTGAACAAGTTAAGTGTGTTGCTTGCAGTTTAGCTATTCGAATATGACCCAAATACAACTTGATCTCCACCTCAAAACCAATCCCATGGCAATCATGTTTTCTTTTAAATCGATTTAAGTCTAATGTTGTATATACTCTTCTCAGCAGAGCTACAACCATCACTTTTCCAATTATTCCATACTCCTGCAGGTTGCCTAAGTTGTACAGCTATCAAAAGCCCCCTTAATCTTTTACCTGTTTAGGTTCCATATTCTTTTGTGTTTATTTTTTAGTAACTCAAAGGAAAATTCTATGGGGTTGGTTTTTGTTTTGTTTTATTGTTTGGTTTTTTTTTAAATAACCAATGCTCCTGGCTCCAAGAGTTAGTCACAATGGGCTGCTCATTTTTTGGCATGTCTTCTGAGTATTTTTCAGCACATTCTCAATGGCATTATGCAATCATGCCATTAGTTAGTCTCCGCTGTTTCACTTGGCAGTAAGGTGAGTTATAAAATGATGTCAACTGTTGGAAAAATAGAAAAGCCAGAGGTCAGTTTCAGGGGTACACAAACACTAAAATCACATCCACCTGGAATTCAGAAATCTCCAGTTGTATACCTGTGATCTCTGTTTTTCACTGATAAGGCACATCAGCATATCACAGTTATCAAACACATATGGAGCACCACAGCTACTCCCATCACCACTCCATTAACCACCCCATCAAAAAAGGGCACATTTGGTTCCATTTTCAGAGAACCTTTTGGACAACCAAAGGTGAACTCGCATCCAGTTCAGTGCACAAGACAAAGCAGTGATGCACAGCCTCCCTCTCCACGCTCCTCACTGTTGCAGCTTGGTATGATATGCATGACATGACTCAGCACAAGGTAACAAAGCATAATTTGTCATCATCTTGCCATCTGACAACCCTACTGAGCAGTTCTTACTCCAGAAGTAAAGATATAACTAGATATCCCAGACGCCTGAATACGGGTAGTCTTTCACAGAAGATACACAGCATGTTCTTGCCTCAAGTCAGTCAGTGGCTTCTGGCAAGCCAAATGTTTCCAGAGCAAACAAAAATAAGCATGGAAATGGTGCTGACAGAAAAAAAGTTGTTTCTTGAGCAGGGAATCTCCTTCCCCCCCATCTCCCATGACATTGTATGCCAGGTAGAATTGTCTCTTCAGGGGCTAGGGAACTGAAAACTCCAAATGCTCAGAATGAAAAACTAAAATGTGAAAAACTTGATTTCATCGAAGTGCAGTTATCTGAACACCACCTGACATATTCAAGCAACTGCTGGCAAACATGAGACATGGGAACGGACATGTTTTGCCTCATCTCTAGACATCTACAATTAAACAAGTAACACAGTAGAGCTTCCCTCACACACAGACCCCAAAACAATCCAATACTAGTGCTGTTTCTGCAAAACAGGCTGCTCTGAGCATTTGGATCTTTTCCCAACTCCAAAGCAGCTGGCACTGCAGTCTGGAGATCACGTTGCTTCTGTCAGCATCAGGGCTTGTCATTAGCTGTTAGCACACCGGAGGGGACAGGGTAATCTTCACAGGAAGGAAGGGAAAAAGAAAGGGCCACATGGGTGGGGAAGAGCCTCACATCCTCAGTTCAACCCTCTCAACACAGCCTGACATAAATGTGGCAAAAAGAAGATGAGGAAAAATCCTATTGTCAGGGGAAAAGGCACAAACTGACAGCCCCCAGAACTGCATTGTGCTTTCTGATACAGCAGAGCATGCAATTTTATAAGGAACAATTAGAGCAATGCATAACACCCAGTGGAGCAAAGAACTGCTGACAAAAGCTATTGTACCTACATATGTCAATATTTTCTAACCAATATCTACAGAAGTCTCTCTAAACTCCTGTCAGAATGAAATACGCTGTAAACAAGAACTCACATTTTTAAACAATGTCACTGAAATGGAATACCATACATCAAGTGGATAAATAAGAGTGTACAAGTAAACTCTGTGGGGTAAAGGCAGAGCAACCAAAACCCATGCCTCATTTTTGTAGCTAGAAGAAACTATTGCTCTTTTTTCAGTGACTGCATTCCATTCTTAACATGTGTGAGACCTGAAGAAGAAATGATCCTGAAAGCCTTTAAAAATAAAATTGAACTACTATTTGTACTTTTCCTCTAAGCCAAGCTCTCCTCTGTCAAGCACTTGTGTAAGTATTTAATTGCAGTCTCACACATTAATCAGAATCACTGGGAGCACAGAGAAGGAATCCACAAGTATCTGCAAAGACCACAAAAGTCAAAGTAACAAAAATGTAAGTAGTTGGGCTCTGTTTCAAATGCACCTTTAAATACCATCATCATGAATACAAAATTTTTAAAAAAGGCTAACTGTATGAAAAGCCAAGAGAAGATATAGAAGTTATTTATGGCACTACAACTATTCTTTTTTTCTTGTTTTAAATACAGAAACGGCCCTAGATGGATAGTCTGTGCTTACACTGTCTATAGCATCCCACAAGTCCCTGCCAAATCTGCTACAGCAATGCATTCAACACACATATGCTGACCCGGATTTTCTTCTTCAAACTTTATCATTTTGCCTTCAGGGCATTTCAATTCAAACACTCTTCAGAAAACCACTACTCAGGTAAGCATTTCCCTGTGTTTCATGTAATGCTCAAAGGAGAGTAAAATAAGGCCCTGAGTAAGAATAGCCAACTACTTGTACATGCTTGGAGAACCTCACAAGAGCCATGGTTTGGTGCTTGTAGGGGAATTCCAGGGATTGCTGTTGCATTAACCAGTGCTTTGCTAGTTTAGAGGCTCTCACCGAGCAAATCTACAGGGGACACCCAAACTAAGAGAGACTCAAGTCAGATAGCCCACATGGTGAAGTGCTAAATTCATGGCCCTGCTCTGGGACTCTGCTTTATCATGGTATGTAGGTCTCTGTGATGGGCCACCCACAAAAGTCACAGCCAGCTGCAATGCAGGAAGAGGAGGCAACAGTCAGAAAAGGAAGCAAAGGGATGATCTGGGGCAAAGCAGAAATAAGGGAAGGAGAAAACCCCAAAACACTTCTCAGGGGCCTTGCTCCTCAGAGCTTTCTGTTCTAGGATTCATCTAAATGGAGTCAGCAGACACTTCTCTGCACCCACAGCTTTGATAAGCTCTCACAGTCTGGTAGCTTCAATAAAGCAGAAACAAAGAGTGAGTTTGCCTTTATTATGGCACTATGTGGTACATCATAAATAACTGCTTAGAAAGAATAACTAGACAAACACTTCAAACTGCATTTGTCAGATAAACTGGGTAGAAAACATTGGATGATCTTATCAGCCTTGCTATTGTACTTATTAATTTGCTTTTAAATCCAGCAAGCAATAGCACCGACAGCATGTCTCTTAGTCATTCATGACATCTCGTTGTTCTTTTTACTCCTCATCCCCCAGAGGCCCACTAAAAAGAATGGGGCATTAGAGAGAGGAAGGCCTGCTAACCCTGCCAAATCCAGGGAATGCAGCCCAGCCATCAGAGCTTGATCTCTGGGCCAAGGCAGCAGGGTGCTGTGGGCTCTGGTGCACAGGTACATCTCTGCCTGTCAGAGAGGAGACACCTCCCCACCCCCCCAGCAATGTGCACCTCCTCTGCAGGCACCACGAGGCAGTGAGAGGGGCTGTGGGGACAGCAGCCACAGAAGGATTTGAACCCACTGGTAATTTAAGGCTTATACAGGATTCCCCATCTATCAACAGCACAACTTGCATAAACATCAACAAATATAACTACATGGATAGAGTTGCTTAGCTGTTTAAAATTATCTTAAAACGTGCAAGAAAAAAACTTTCTAACAATCAGGTGTGCATAGCTGGGAGCTTATAGGGAATACTCCATGAACAAGACAGTTGTGAACATACATAAAGCTTCTCAAAAGTTGATGAGCTCTCTTTGCATATTAGGTAGCACCACAGTAGCTCTGCACTTCAGCATGAAGTTCATTCAGTATACATTGGTTTTAAATATTCTTGTAAGTTTCTGAAAATCACATTTGTAACTTAAGTCTTTTTAGAAGAAGTTCAAGAAAGCTAAACTTAAGCACCATCACTTTCCAGCAGAAACTCCCTCATCCCTTTTGGGTTGCCCTGGTGGCGGGGGGGGGAGGAATTTTTCCTAAAATCTGATCTACTATCCTCTATTTTTACGAGTAGACATACCCTTGGAAATATGAGTAAGATAACATTCCACCTTTTATCCAAGCAGCCCTGAAAAATTCTCCTTTCCAAAGGAAAAAACACAAGCCAAGTCATCTATTACCCTGTATTTCTGAGGTCTCATCTCAGACAGATCTAAGCTCGAACACCATTCCAGAGTGATAGTTGTCAATCAATGGTGTTATTTCTTGTGACTGCCTCCTGTTGGTCACGAGTCACTTGGAAAGGAAGGTGCACTGTAGCACTGCCTGGATATAGATCCCTGAGCATAAAAGGGTTCAAAAGTGATCAGACACATTTATGGAAGAAGCATCTACCAAGAGATATTAAACACGATGGGAAAGGCTGTGTTTAGCTTAGAGAATCAGAATGTCTCAAGAAGACTCATTCCCATCTCACACTTTTTTAACCTGTAAAGTTGTTGCTGTTCCCCATTCCCACAATCTTCTGGGTAGTGAGTGCACGTTTACTTCTTTCACAATGGTTAAGTTGCCACATAGGAGAATTGTGCCATCAGCAAACAGACATGTTCTAGCACCATTTTTTAAGCTATGTGGTAAATGTGCTGTGTGTGTCCAGGATTTTCTACTATAGTCAAGAGCAGTATTAAATAGGAGAGCACAAGAGGGTTTCCTTTTCACACCAGTGTTTACATAAAAGTAAACACAATTTAAGGAATTTATTTAAACATGGAAGTTGCAACCTGATTTAAAGCCTCAGCACAGTTAATTTTTTTTTCTATTGGCATACCTTAACATTTGAAAATGTGCCAGAGCAAATTGCAATAGAAACTGTCAAACACTCTCTCAAACCTGTGCAGTTAAGAAAAAATTGTTTCATTGCCATGCATTACTCTCTTTCACGCTAATTTTGTGAGCGAAAAACTGGTTAACACATCATCTTCTATGCTGAAAGGAGCCCAACTGGATTTTCTCTACTAAGGGAGCAGAGGGCACCTGGAGGACAAGCAGCAGTGTCAGGGGCCCAGTGCTCCTGGGGTGCAGCACTGCAGCTCCCCTGCACAACTTCAACAACACAGCTGCAGCTCTCAAACGGGTTCAGCTGCACCTGTTTCCACTTTGAAGCAGCTACTCCATCACTGTGCCAAAGCCTAGAGCTGCAGCCAGGCTAAAAAACTAAGCCTCTTCTTACAAAGATGGGATTTCTCCAAGACAGGGGTTAATTTTAATGATGGCATTAACAAAGTAACACCTACCCATAGCAATGCCTTAGATGAAAAGGTACATTTGTTTGACGAATTTACTCCCTGTCAACTGAGTGAGTTTTCAAGCCTTGGTAACTATTTATTTAGCACCAATCCTTTATGTGACTGAATCCAGGTTTCCTTTTCAATAATAACTTTGTATTTCATATCCACCTTGTGGAAGGAGCCACTTGACCACACTGCAAGCTGTAATGGTTTACTACCCCCTACACAGCTTTTCTCAAGGCTCAACAAAAGATGAGAACCTCTGAAAACCATCCCAGAGGCATTAATTTTAGTCACTCAAATCTTTTTAAAAGCTCATCAGTGCTAATGAGCATTTTTATTACATTTTCAGCAGTAAGTAACTCAAGCAATGGCTAGTAGTTAACTAATTGCATGTGCACCAAGAATGTAACACTTGAGTTTCTTTTAATAATGCATCACTATTCATTTACTAGTAGCCTAATAACACCATGACTATTATACTCAAAAAAGTTCTTCCCATAAAAGACAACTTGCCTCTACAAAAGAAAAATATCTGGTAACATCTCTCTTCTAATGGGACTCACAGGAAATCATATGTATCCCTGCAAATTCCTACAACAATTATTTTATTGCTTCAGAAAGAGGAAAACAAAAAAAGCACAAAGTTAAACAGCTATCATTTCTGCTTGGCATTTTCAAAACAATAAATATATGAGGTAACTGCTCATGCCTTCAGGCCACTGAGCTCTGACTTGATACCACTAACTAAAGCAAACCTACCTCATAAGAAACATCTCAGCAACAAGCATAGTTTGAATTATTACAATCCAAAATGTGAACTAACAAATTATCCTTTTTTAAAGAAAAAGTGCTAATAAATTATCCTTTTTTAAAGAAAAGGTGCTAATAAATTGTTCTATCTAATCTGGCATGGCAAGCAAGAGATTTTTTGTTGTTTTTAATGCTAACAGCCTTAGCTGAAGGATGGGATGGGCTAATCCTTAAACAAATGTTGGAGTTATCTTGGCTGTTTCCAAGAGCTCCAGAGTATTTAGTAGCATTTAGCCACAGTGAAAGCCCTGACAGAGTACAAGGTACTTGGATCCTGCAAATGCCATGGCAAACTTGTTTGCCTTTTGGGAGGTTTGTACCCTCAAATGCAAACATTTGGACCATGGTTCCTCCTATACAAATGCAGAGTGGTGGGTGGGCTACACTCCATGTGGCCACGTTCTGATCTCCTGGATTGCCAGCAATCCCCAGTCCAGCAGATTCCCTCAGCATATGCATAATTTTAAAACACACCACAACAACATTTAAACTATGGACATGCTTAGTTTATTGGATCAAGGCATGAGTATGTATGCCTGTGCCTCTACACAGATGGAATATTTTCTGTGGGACTTGCTTTGGGCAAAATTCCTAAGCTTTTGCATTGAAGGGTTTCTTTCCTGCACTGTCCAAAAACAGTGCAGAAACAAGCAACTGTGAAATAGAGTGCATAAACCATTTCTTCCTCTTTCTCTTCAATCACCTTGCAAGTCCAAAAAAGGCCTAAACACAGTCTGTTCCAACAGACACAAGTTTGGGTTTTTTCCATTATAAATATTTGTTTCGGCAGCCTATCCCGATTTGGTATAAATTTGATGTGATACAATCCTGTTTACTTCTGGTCTCTGCCAACATTATCTTCTTCATTATCTTTCTATTTTGGTTCCACTAAACAAAGCATTTAAATGAAAACCACACAATTTTTTTGTGTTCTAAAATACACACATCTGTTATAAATACCTAACTTTCTAGAGCCCTCGAAACACACACTTTATACACTCCAACATCCCTAGATCTCCCCTTGGCAATATGCACCAAACCAAATTGAACAAAGCTGATCCTGACATGAGAAGCTGCAGCAAACAAAAACATTCAGGTTCTTGAGTTTATTCTCAGCAGTTTCATCAGTATGAACTTTTTACACCCACTAAACAAGTTAGAGATTGCCAAGTAGCAACACACACTGGAAGTCTCAACAGAGTCTTTCAGGGTGGAACAACATCCTGAGGTCATGTAACTGCTCCATTTTTGAGGAATGTGAGGAAAATGTATGAACAAACAACAGGCATACCTCCTGTACAGCATACACGTTACTTGTGTTAAAAATACAGAAGCATGGGGGCAGGGGGAACTCAACCCAAACCAATGGTAACCACAACATAAACTCCTTTAACCTGAGCCATTAATAATTCATCTTTTATCAGCATAAATGATATGCAGTTCTGCAAGCTCCTAGTTGTTGAATCTCTGTGTACATAACCATGACTGCAACTGTTATTTCAAAAGAAAGAAACCAAGGAAGTGTTAGATCTCAAAGTCAGAAAAACAAGCAACTTGCAAAAAAGGCCAACTGAGTTCTCCTCTATGCATACAGGAGCGGTGATATCCCATTGAACTTTATGGACTACTGGATCTACAATGTCATCCTGCATCTAAGAGTTCTGTTGGTTTATGAGGACCTAATCCAGCCTAACTCAGAAGTGTTCACTCTGTTGTGAATTACCAGATGCTGGCAGCAAATGCCACATTAAGATTTTGCCAGTGTTTCCACAAGTAGAGTGGAGACGCATGAGACTGACAGCAGCTCCATCCCAATATCCTCAAGGTCCCCTTCCCCTCACTATGCTCATCAGAGACACAGAACATATTCACAGGTTACACCTACAGGTGATTCCCCACCAAACACTCTCCAGATCCAAACCAGAGTCAGCTGTCCTCAGTAGCTAATGGCATTTAAAACAATGCAAAGTTTCAGGGCAGCCCCACTTTTCTGGGCTGAGGAGGGGCATTTAAGGTCATGACAATCACTGGAAAGCCTTTCAAACAGAGTGGGTCTTGAGGCTCCATAAATTTTAAAGATCCCATTTGCACTGTCCCCAGATTGATCCCAAAACTGCTGTTACCCTAACACCTATTTTCAGGGGTAATTCTACTTAGTTTGTAGATGTCAAGCTTCCCACAAGACTAGAAGCAGCATCTCCTTCACAACCACAGCAATGGAACAGATGATTGATCAAAGTCAGTATCTCTTTCCCCTTCTTTCCCCAGCTAAATATACAGGGAAGTCCAGGTAGTGGTTAACTGCATTCCATTTAGCTGAACTAGTAAATGTACAGTATAAGGTCTCATTTCTACATAAATCTGACAGCAAGTGCATACAGAATCTCAGGCTGTGCAGCTGAATACCCAGTATGGGTGTTCAGATTCATACAGTGCTTCTCTCTGCCTTCCCAAAATGCCTTTTTTCCCATTTCTCTTTTTTCTTTGTAGATGACAACAGCGCAGGGGCTGTGGCAGAGAGACAGACAGGTGCTGCAGTTTGTTCCAAATACAGAATGGCTTCGACTCAATCTTATCCTGTAGAGTAGCTTAGCCAAGAGTCACTGCTTTTGGTAGGAAAACACACTTCAGGCTCTGCTTTCATCAGCTTCACTCCAGCTGTCCTAAAAGACTTTTTCAATCAACCAAGCAGCTCATTGTCTTGACCTCAACTGCAGGCAAGAGATGACTTCTCAGAGCTTCAAATATCCTTCTGGGGAGCAGAGGAGGGATGGGGATCACAGCAGTCTCCATGTGAGGCAGCATTACTCAAGCTCTGTACAGCACTACCAGACCAAAGATTAATGCACTGGTTTAGTTTCTCTACAATCAGATAATCAGTAAGAGCCTTGCATACCACAAACCTGGGTTATCTGAGGATCATGGAGAACTTGCTTCCTCTTTGTCCTCCTGAAGCTGCAGGTGCCTTTGCCACGTGGGTACAACGTTAGGGGCTCTGCCAGCCCTGTGCCTTGAGGAAGGATGTATGATGTAGCTGTAACCCAGCTCCATGAAAGGCAGGCAGTCTCAGGGGACCACTGGGTGGGTGCAGGCAGAGCCCTGCAGGATTCTCCAGGTGCAGCACCAGGAGCCCTTGGCTGTATCCTAGATAAACATTAGTGCAGCCAACACACAGTCTTTGGAGCCGGCAGAAAAGCTTGTTTGCTCTGGAGTTGGATTTCTTAATTTCTTTGTTTTGTTAGGAAACAAATAAAACCTTACCAGTGGCAAACTATGCAAAACAGAGAAAACCTCTTGGACCGCCTGAAGACTCACAGTCTCCACAGCAGAAGGAGTTTTAACATCAAGATTACTTACATTGCTAATTTAAATCAAGATACACTGCAACATAAAACTTAAAAAAAATAGAGATTTAAATCACTGTGCTATTTTATCAAGTCTGCTTCATTCCTTAATTACTTTCCTAAGGAAAAGCCCATTCAATCTATGAGAGCACAGCTGAGTTCAGTAATGAAACTGCAGCTCTGTACATCTAATCTAACCCTGTCCATTTTCTAGCTTATAAAGAAACAATAAAAAGAAATAAACAAAAAAAAACCCCACAAACAAGACAAAACTTTGAAAAATTAAAACAACATCAAGTATTACTTTCTGTAATACCATGAGTCATACCTGCTAATGTTTTTATGCAAAAGAATAAAAAGAAAGGCTGAAGTCTAATCTCCTGCATTTCCCAGTTTCTGCTTTTGGGGGGTTTTTAATCCTCATCTTCTCCATGTGATTCCTCTCTATATTTGGTATTTTATCATGCTCCTCTAGCTTAATTCTAAAGATAAACCATTTTAAACAGTGGAATTACTCTCATTTCAGTCTCTAGCAGCTGGTATTCCCTGAGCTTTGCATCTTGTTTGTTGCCTTCACGACTGTCTGCGCTCTGGCTTCATGCAGGCCCTGCTCCTGCAGTCTGACTTCTTCAGGCAGAGCCCTGCAGAGCCCTATCACAACAATGTGCTCACACGTACCCAGCAGCAATGCTGCACTCCCTTCCTTGCTATTACACTCAAATGGGCGTAGATTTATAGCTTTCCACAGTCTACACTTTGCCAAACTTAATCTGTACTTGCTTCATTCTTCAGACTCTCCTACAACATTTTAATTATTTATTGCTTTCTTATCTTAACTTCTTCCAGTTAATCCATGTCATTCTGACACTGAAAAGGCACAGAAATAAAACAGCATTTTAAATGCAGATACCACAGCTTTATAAACCAGGTCTGTAAGTTATAAGCAGGCACTCATTTAACTTTGACTGAAGTCTCCTTCACCACTGCTGCTTGTCAAATGTCTTGCCCCACTGAAATATCTGCTTCAGCTTTCTTCTACAGGGAACCACACAATACACGGCTGAATTTCATTGTCTCTTATTCACATTCCTCATGTCTCAAGCTGTCATATTTTGCTATTTTCCCCATCTTTAAATGCACTTGCAATTCTTGTCAATATGCTATGATCTGCAAGTTGTCTTGTCTCTGATGTACCAGCCTGGAAGCCAGATCTCCATGCTTGCCTTGTAGAAACCTCAGACAGATTGAGGACCTGGAAAAGCTACACAACAGCTCCCTTCCATTCCAGATGTCCATATTTCTTTCCAACACAGACAAGCATCACATTTGAAGGCTGATAGCCATTCTCCACTCAAAACATTTCCCTTATTATCCCCTCTAACAGGTCACCCCTAGTCCAGACTGACTTTTGCACAAGTCCTGTACAACAGTAACACCTCCTTAATGACATCTGTATTATTTACTAAGGAACAGTAGTATTCCAACAATTGCGATTCATCTACCCTCACCATGAGGCTCTTGTGCAGAGCTCTCTGTAGTAATACAAGTGCAAACAGACAAATTCTTCACAACACCATTACCCAAAAGTTATTAAGTCCCCCCACAGTCATTTTTCTGTGCTTTTCCAGACTTCCTCATTTACCAGTGCTGAGAATCTCAGCCCACACCAGCAGCACCCGTCACTCTGTAGCTCTGCCAGTGCAAGTGAGCACCAGGGAAGAAGATTTGATGCCTGGAATTCACTGCTGCTCAGCACACAGCCGTGTGTGCTCCTGCCTTTAAGGCATCTACTCCCTGCAAAGGCACAGGCCACAGATCTCCACAGCCTTTGTTCAGCATCTGTTGCTGAACACTAATCTTATGTCTGCCACCATCACTCTTCCTCACTCCTTTCAGCATGGCCAGAAATCCCAACCACACTCCTGTATTCTCCAAATAATTAGCAACCCATGTGTCACACAATGTAACCTGCATTACTTTTCTACTCTCTTTTCTACCATCACTCCTTACTGCAGTAGCTGAGTACCTTCCTGTAAAAATCAATGCTAGGGAAATCCCTAACGTATTGGTGGAAGCCTCTGGCACGTCTATTTTTGGCAAAAAATACTTCCCAATGTAGGATGTAAAACATTTATATTTTAATAATAGCAGTTTCTCATATCTTGGCTACATTTTATGTGGGTTTTTTGTTTTGGAGCTTTTTTTTGGTGGGGAGGGGGTTTGGGGGTTTTTTTGCTTCTCTTCTCCACAATATACTTTTTAAATAAACTTAATGGCAATTATATTATTTTAACTTCACTTGGAATATAGCCAAACCACTAAATCTACTCTGGAGACCTACTGATTTATGGTCATCTTTTACTAAGTTGTATTTGCTCTATTGAAGCACCTCTGGGTGCTATTGCAATGGAGCTATTTGCAGTTGCAAATGAACAGTGAGGCAGATTTTATAAGCCAAAGAAATCCAGAGGGCTGCAGAAAATACACACAAGAGATACAGTTTCGCCTACACGATTGCATATAACTCAGTGAAATGCCAAATTGCTACATACTGTGTTTGAACTAGACTACAACAGCCCTTAGGAAGAAAAGTGGTTTTTTGATTGCTTCTGTAGGCAAACCTGGACAAACCTGTGTCGCAGATGCATTATTCAGAAGATGTATAAGAGAACTCTAATACATTAATATTTTAACCCCTTAAGATATTTTTAAGCAATAAAAGGATTTAATACAGCCAGTGAAATTAAATCAGCAGTGCCAGGAAATGAGGCAAACTTGCAAAAAACACTAAAACTAACAAAGAGATGGTGGGTACTCAGTTTGTATAAAATACACAACAAGTGCTGGCCATACTACATTTACAACTTGCAACAATTTAGAGGAGGCTGATAGACCTCTGTCAAAGCTGGATCCTTCCCATCCTAGCATCTTGTGCCAAACCACAAGGAAACAAAAATAAAGGAAAGAGGAAATAAACGCAGAAAAAATTAGCAAATAAAAAGCACACCATGAATTGATTTGGCCTATTTCATCCTCCATGGTTTTTGGTTTTGCCTCCTCCTTCACATGATTAATTCTTCTGCAGACATTATTGCATTTTATGGTACAATGGGGATTTTAGAATCAAAGACAAACTGTTGTTACAACCAAGTAAACATTGCATGGGATAACACAATACATTCCACTGTATTTTCAAACTGCAAAATCAAGACTGCAACCAAACTGGCAAGATGATGAGGAGGTCAGACAAACAAGTAGAAAGTAAAAGCTACAAGCTGTACTATAAACTAACCACCTTAATTAATTTAATTTTGATCTTTCTCCAAAAAGGTTCTGCTTCTCATCTCCCCATCCCTGCAAAAAAAGCACTCTAAAATCAGAAGACAAAACCGCCAGTCAGTCATAGATGCCTTCAACTCTTCTGGTACTATGCAGAGAAGGCCCTAAAGAAAATTCAACTTCACCTTGGAATTCAATAACATTATTCAGGATGACAAGAGGTTATTTCAAAAACTTGAAGTAGGATTCCAGACAAACAAGCTGCTTCTCAGGAATACTGCAAACTTAAGAGCTACTGGATAATTTCCCCTTGCCAGCATAAGAATCCAGGCACCACCTCCAGTGTGACGAGCTATTCCAGAATCTGTCTCATGAGGATCAAGAGAGCTCTGAAAGTAGTTGGCAAAAAATTATGACTCCTAGCAAAACTGGAATCTCAAAGGGCACAGAATGTGGGAGAGGGAAATCTATCAAGAATTAAGCTTCAGGTTTTTCAACATTTACTGCAGGATTTGAATGACCTCTCCTGTCCTGCAGGGAAACAAAGACAGTACCGGCAGCTAGAACCACATCCACAATCCAGTCATTCTTAGCCTGTGGAACAAGTTAATGCTTGACATAGGTCTTCAAAAACATCCTGAATGCTAAATCAAATAGCACAGAAATTAAGTCTAAATACAAGCTATCACATTGCTTAGAGCATAAATCAGGTGCCTGAAGAGGATGGAGAACACAAGCACATCATTAGAAACAAAAATGCTGAGTCAGACTAATTGCTTATTCCTTAAGCAAAACCTGATTGCATCTTGGCCTTTGCCCTACTCAGCCCTCAGAAGAGATTTATTCAGATGAGAAGCAGGACAGAGCAGCAGAAATGGCATATCCACTCCTCTCCCACAGATGAACGTCTCATGGAAGCAGAAAAGGATGATTTTTGGATGGTGATAGCGAAACAGCTGTGTATAAATAATGGTTTTCAAACTTCTTTTAACAACCAGGCTCCTGCATTTTTTCTAGTGGCAGTCTGAAGTGTAAGTCTACCAAAAAAACTTGATTTCCTTTCAACAAATCCCATACAAGTCCATGAACTGGGTGTCTGTGTCCACATGCTATCCAGGCTGAAATCAGGCCTTCACTCTCCAACTCCCTGCCCTGCTCAGCTCCAATCACTGCCAATCCTTCAACCCTTCACGGGGCTACTGCCATCACACAAGTTGCAGCCCAGGCTGCTTTGGAGGTGGTGAAGCCAGGAAGACTTGTGCTTTGTCCTAAATAGTAGAGTTTGACTGTTTCTCTCCTGAAATACATTTACAATGTTTTTAAACAGTCAAGCCCAACAAGCACTTGCTTCCCACCGTGATTTCAGGCAATTCACTCCTGATTTCCACCAGACCCTGCTCTAGCACTTCTTGCCCACAGGAGGCAAGAAAATCACTGCCTAGGACAAAATAAAATAGCTCACTGATGAAATGAGACATTTGAAAGGCCTAACCCATCCCCACCTAATGAATATGTGCTCTGCTCACTCTGGGACAACATTTAGAAACGTGTTCTATGTAGTTCTCATGAGTTTTATAGCCCTGGGACTGCTGCATCACAACCTGACCCCTTTGGACTCACTCAAATTCACAGCATCTCACCATGCACAACAGATGCTGACAGTAAAAACCTGTTTCCTTATTTAAAATAATAACTTCAGTGGATACAGTGCATTACATAAAGGATTTCAATTTTTATTATCGCTCTCATAGAAGGGCTTTGAATAATTGCTACCTCCTAATCTTTATAATCTTTAATTTTTGTTTCATAGCAAACTGACTGTTTTGTGGCTACGGCAGAGAAGGAAGGAGAATGAATAGGAATAGGGAGTAACTCAAAATCAAACCAGGAGATACACCAGCAAATCCTACTCTTTCCTATTAGCAGAAGTATTTAAACAGAGCTTCCCTTACAGGAAGGACAAACAAGAAATAAAGTGAAAGAATATAGTAAGATTGTTTAGAAATCCTTTAAGAATGGGTTCCTTCCAATTCAGCATATTCTACAATTCTATGCACTGACTTAAGTAATGCTTGCCCTAAAAAGTGAGACTATTCATTTTTAACCAAAAAAAAACCAGTGTAATGTGGATATACAAGATGTTCCAGAGATGTAAAGCCAGACTGAGAAGTGCAGACTTCTCCCTCTCCCATCCTGTCTCCTGGGTGACAGCTCAATCTTTTTATGAAATTTCACACATGCCTCAATACCCTAGGAAAGACTTCAGATACATAGGACTCTGAGGATAACGGTGATTACAAGAGAGTAAACAACCTATATACGTTGATTTATGACGAGGAGTCAAAACTTTCTTACTTCATACTGATTTTTATACATCAGCCTCCAAGCAGCAAATATTCTAATGAACTTTTTTCTTTTCAGTGCAAAACAAAAGCTCTGTTTCTTTTGGCGTGTTCCTGTGCCTATTTGTTTGCATAGTATTATCTCAACTTTGAACCAACTGAACACAGTTTGCAGAATGCAGGTATAGAGGCAATGCTCCAGCAATGTGCTCTGAAAAACAGACATTTCCTCTATTGCTCCTAAAAGAGGAGGTCAAACAAGCTCTTAGGCCCAGTGGGAATTGTGGTCTGACAAGCAGGGATAAGTACAAAAATCATGCAGTGCCTGAGGTTATAAACACAGTGTGCAACTGCTGCTCACAAAGCTTCAGATACTCAGGACACTGGCCATTATCACTGTGCTTTATTTTCCCCATATGCCATCTGTGAAGCCAGATAAAACAGTACCAGGCTATAAGAGGTGTGGTATCTTCAAGGACAGGTTAAATCAAACTGTGCCACGAAAACACCATTTTCACACATGTATTTTTAGTATAATCCCAAGGATATAATTTTATCTTGCTCCCACACAATGTGTTCTTATCAAGTCCCGCAGTCTGTGTTATAATTCAGGCCAAACAGCCTCAACTGCTGCATGCTGCTGTTGCAAAAAGCCAGGACTATTTATTGGCTTTCAAGCATCACAAAGTGAACTGCATTGTTTGCATGAAAGATGTTACAGAAACATTCCTAAACTATTGCCCTTTTATTCCAAATAGGAAAGAAGTCACCTCAAAGAACTATAAATTCAGAGTAGGAGGACCAGATCTAAGCACAGCTCATTACGTGATGCAATGATTTAAAGAAATTAATCACAGAGTCACAGAAAGGTTTGGTCTGAAAGAGACCTTAAAGATTATCCAATCCCAAACTCCCTGCCACAGGCTGGGACACCTCCCACTAGACCAGGTTGCTTAAAGCCCCATCCAACCTGGCCTTGAAAACCTTCAGGGATGGGGCATGGACAGCTTCTCTGGGCAACTTATTTCAGTGCCTTACCACCCTTATAATCTCAGGGTTTAGTTAGAAAAATAAGGTTTTATCCCTCAAACTGGGAGATTTGAAAGTGTGAACTATGTGACATCTCTGTGCAATTATTAGCCCAAGTCCATAGTCACCCTGAAGTTGTTCCAAATAGAGTGAAGGGCATTGTGTATCTGTATTTCTTTAAGTCAGTAGTCTTGGTGACAGTGGGGGGAGTCACTTAAAAACATTAGCACCTTTTTCTTAATAAACCACAATTTTACTGGTTTGGATTGCATCTCCATTTCCTTCCCTTCTGTTCTGGTTTCTACAGGTGTTAACAAAGTTGGGCCTTTGTGCTAAGCTGTGTAAACCCTTTTACATGGCAAATATTTCAGAATTACTCTGCAAGTGTGACAGCTACAGGAAACAAATCACTGTAGCAGAAGGCATTAGTAACATCTTCCTCCCCCACTTCTTTTTAACCAAACATAAAAAATTTGGATATTCCCATAGTTCTCTCGCTGTGGGGAAGTCTCTGTCATTGACAAAATAAATACAAATTGTAATATTTTACAGTGAGGTACTGTAATGAACAATTTCAAGGTTAATCTTGAAGAAGGAACTGGATGTAAGCTGTGGATTCCTCATTACAAGTGACAGCTACAGTGATAGTATTCTTCAGGGAAAAATCTAAAACTTGCTATCATATTTCCTGAGTAAGTTCTATTGCTCTGGAGTGAACTGATGGGATCACAGCACCTTCACTGCTGATTAAAGGTAAAACAGTGTTCCCCCTCAAAACATTAAACATAAAAGCAATTAATAAGCACATACATGGGAATAAAAGTCACTGGTACATCTGGAGATCAAAGAAGAAAGCAACAGCAATGGAACTTCAAAGTGTTTCCTAACTGCTGAAGTTTTTACAAGGACATTTCCTTTCTCTTTTAATCCCTGATTAAATGTGTGCCAAATGGTCTGGCAAAAACTCCATCATCAAACATGGAAAAACCATTTGATGCAGGTCTCTGTATACACAAGTGAGTGCACACACATTTCTGAGAAACGTCTCAGTTTTATCTTCCCCCGAGAACCAGCAGGGCCAGTCTCACACGTGACAAGTTGGCAGATAAAGTGCAGCAATAGCATTCCTTGCAACACTTCTGTTCTAAGGCCCTCTCCTAGACGTGGCTTTTGGTATTTCAGCGTGCTGGGGCAGCATCAGCAGGGCATGTACCTTCTCCTGAAGAGGCAGCTCATGGGGCCAGAGAGCTGGAGCTGCAAAAGCAAGGCTGTCATCCTGCCAAAGCAGACTTGACTGCCTTTGCCTCCACTTGCTTCCCTTCAAATGGGCAAAGAAATTCTCAGAAACAATACCTTCCTAGTATGATTTTTTGCTAAAGCAGACTCTTCCAAGGGATGCTGGTGGCCCAGGCCCATTGCTGTACTTTGAATAATCAGGCTCTGTGCCAGGCTGTGGGGGGGTTGCTGACTTACCCTAGCACTTGGACAGCTTGCCTGGGCTCTGCACTGAGACAGAGGCCCCTTCAGAAGCTCATCAGCACAGCAATAAATTAAAAAGCAAGTGAACACTTACTTGATGTCTGTGAAAAGTCAATTTCATTGCAAAACCAGCAGTAGGTAAACTCCTTTTATCTCAACACTACCATTTTTCTTCTCTACAATACCACAGAGCTTCTCAGAAAGCCATAGAGCTTTTCTACTTAACAAGCCTCTAGATCTGTGTAAATCCCTACCTTCTTCATTCTCAGTTATTTTAATAGGTACATGCAATTCTAAAACATCCAAGCCTACAAACTGTGTGCATGGCTCAAGCCACATCTTCTTTCCACTAATCTGGTTTTAAAAAAGCACAAAACTAAGGCTAGCATTACCTTTTAATTCCATTTTCAAGATATGGGTCTTCTTAGAGTGTTACCAACTGCTTTTCCTTGCTCCTCCCTTGTCCGTGGGTCTCCACCCACAAATAACAGTACTCTCTAGAAACTTTATGGGGTTTTTGTTCATTTTGGGGTGTTTAGCTGGGTTTTAAGAGTTAAGTGAATGTTTTAGTCTGAAAATGTATATTGATATACATATATAAATGTATAAAATGAATATTTTAGTATAGAAAATGCCTATTTTCTATAAAAGCAGAACATGAAGAATGAACACTTGCCATCAATCTGGCACTTCACATTTTTAAAGTTTAATATAAATACAAGTATAATGCATTCGCTTTTTTTTTTTTTTGGTAACAAAATTATTCTGGGGTCTGACTTTTAAAGCAGTTCTGTAACATAGTAAATCCTAGCGTGCCTGATTTCAACAAGATACACAATAGGATGAACTCCTCATTAATACTCATAGTAGCACATGCATAAAGCATGCATGAATGGAAAGCCAGTATGTGTTGTATTGGCTATAAAATCTGAAGAATTTAATTTATTCATTACTACATGTCAAACTGGTAGTGAAGTGGCACAGGACATTATTGGACTGGTATCCCAGCATTACTTTAATTAGGTTTTATTTTGCAGGAGATCATTTGCAAGGGGAAAAAAAATACCGAACCCCGCAATCACAAGCGCATAGCCAAATTTTTGATGGCTCTAGTACATGAGAGACCTAGACTAAAACCTACCAGATGGCAAATCTTTCTGAGAAATAACAAAGCCTTTTCTTGATCACTGTTTAAGGTCTGAATACTGTAGTCTTCTCCAGGCTGGATACTGCTTAGAGTTTTATCTTGTCATAATTTGAAGGAAAACAAGTGTTTATTTCAACTGACTCTCCCCACTGTTTTAACTATTAACCAGATGATTAATACTAACACGATTTTCTGCCACCTCTAAATATACTCTTTGCTTCCACAAAGATTAATATAAAATTGGTACCAAAATACCCAAATAGGAGTGTGACTACCACACACACACAAAAAAACTTTATCTGGGGAAAAACTAAAAACTAAAAGCATCATGTATGAACACCATACTCTGCCAATTTACTTGAAGAAGGAGGCCCTTAAAAGAAGATTTCATATTCAGACTTTACTTGACAAATACTTTTAAAAACCTAAGATTAATCTGCAGGCTGAAAAGTAGAGCAGTATAACTGGGAAGGTAAAAGCTACCTTCAGTTATATTTAAAATACTATTTGCCTACTTCATCGAACCAAGGATTGATGTATGTGACAACAGAGCCTCTCTTTCTCCTCCAGCTGCTGTGCTCTGACTGAACTGATAGCCAAATCACCCTGCTACAGCAGTGGGAATTGCTCAAAATACCACCCCAGTCCCATTTCCAAGGTAATATACCCCAAACAGAAAGAGGAGCAAAGTGTTCAGTGCCCCAGCCATCCTCAGCCCTCTCCTGGATGCCTAAGAACCCTGATATAAGTCTAAGCTTTAGCCAAATGACAGCACTGACTATCCAGTTCACCAAATCCTAAAACAGCCTTACAAACAGGTTCAACTTTCAACCTAGAGATATAAGACTCATTTCTGAGCTACACTGTGCCTAGGGTTTTCCTCTTTTAAATAATTCAGTCTTGAATACAGTAAGTGGATCATGAAATAATTTAACAGTGTATTAAACCAAAAGAACAAGCAGTTATGGCTATTTTTATACCTTCTCCAAACTAGGAATTACCCACCTGTCATATAGTTTATTCACATTTATCTCTACCTGGGTTCCATTTTCATGCTAAGATGGTGGACTGAGAGAAACAAGTTATCTAAACAGCTATTTTCAAGTATATCTGCATCCAGATTTCAGTGGAGGCAGAAGGGGAAGCAAAACCAGAAAAAAACCTAATATGCTCAACAAAAATATATCAAGTTCAGCATTCATTCAAAGCATATGATAAAGAAATGCAACAAATGGTTTGCTGGAGCAGAGCCTTTTCACATTTCTACAAAGTTGTTTTTTGTAACAACCAGTCAAGGACCAAAGCAGGCACTGCTGGGATTTCTGATCCTGCAGTAACGTTTGCTCCTCAGTGTTTTCAGAGATCATTAGCTGTCACTGCCAGGATATGCACAGGGGACTAGCCAATTACATTTCACAGCTGAGAGGAGCATGTGTCAGGCTTATTTTTTTCCTCAGAACACAACTAAGCTAATTCTAAAACTTTTTTTTTCTCCTCTAAATGAAAACATCGTTAAATTTCATGATAAAATGGAAACCATCTAAGCCTTTCTCCCACACTGGTAACAAAAAATACCACCCTCAGGGGCAACAGCACCTGGAACTGCAATGACCTAGGTGTTGCAGTACATCATGCCCTGGGCTCTGCAGCAGAAGCAGAGGAACTGACCACTGCTCTTCACTGGCAACAAAGGTATGCTTCCCTGGAAGGTGATGTTTGTGTAGATGAGTCACATTCGTTTTATTTCAAAGTAAACTAAGTAAGGAGAATGTTCAGAACTAGCTCATTAGTTGCCTTCAATAGTATATAACTGGTTTGCCTTTAACTGCAGTTTCACAATGAAGTCCCTCTCATTGCATTTCTTACCTTTTCAGAGGAACCTCCCCCAGGGTTTGGAGGAAAATCAACTTCTCCCAACTGCTGTATATCAGATGTCAAAAATTATTACAAATTCACAAGCTAAAAAAGGCTGTCTTTGTAGAATACCCCTCCAGGCATTCCCATCACACTAGAATTGTCCTTGGATAGCTGTAAGGATCTTTCTCATGGAGTGATCTTGCAGCTGTTACCTCACTTCCACGTTCCCACAAGGTTGAGCTATTTTAGCTGGGACTTGCAATAAAATCTTTTCTTAAATGTCTTTGGCCCAGCAAGAAGAAATTGAACCCCAGGGACTGACGTCCAGAAATATAAAATAAAATCTATACAGCTAAAGCACAATAAGCAAGCAGTGAATTTTCAGACAAACTGATGTCCTGGTGGAACCAGCTTTGCCTGCCCTTACAATGAACAAACTCCTCATATGAAAACAAGTTCAAACCATTTATCTACAGCAACAGATCAACTGCACCTTGCACTTAGTAAGAGGTTAAGGTACAAGCCAGTACTGGCAGCACAGAGTGTGTGGGTTCAGCTGAACCCATGACCCCAGTCCCCATACTTGCTTCAAACATCTGCCTGGTCTGTTCTCTTGAACTACAAGCTCTTGAGAATAAAGACAATTCTTTTCTTTACATAAATACCAGGTTTAAAGGGATGTTGAGGCCTTTGGACTAGAATTAAAATGTCAAACCAAAATAGCTACCAAGGATCGCTGCAGGAATATTTTAGCTTTATATTTTTAGGGGCTTGGGTTGACTTGGGTTTTTGGTTTTTTGGGGCTTTTTTGCTTCTTTTCTTTTTAAAGGACATGTAGTACCATGTGTAAAAAAGTACTCATGGCTGTAGAATAGAATAGTAAACAACAGCTTGAAACAGTCTTAAACTTTTTTATCCAAAACTCAATTAAGATCTCCCTAAGAAGATAAAAGTCTGGTTTTTGTTTGAAAATTTATCACGTGTACAAGGTTCCTGCCAAGAATAATGATTATGATACTGCCTATCAACAACTTGATCTACTTTCTCTTCCTGCTGTCAAAAAATTAAATTTTATTATTTTACAAAGATTAATATCATCACTATGACAACAAACCTATGACCTGGAGGATGCCATGAAATAACGTGGCAATAAAAATCAACAAAAGGAAACAAAGAATGAATAACTGTTTTGGAAGCATTCCTCTCTCTGGGAATGCTCCTTTTGCAACAAACTAATTTCAGGAAACCTGCAGGTCCACATAAGGAGTGTTCTCTTCTCTCAAGTACCAAGTGGTAGGCCAAGTGGTGTCAGAGAAGTTTTAGATTGTTTATTAGAAAACATATCTTCACCAAAAGGGTTGTCAAGCACTGGAGCAGGCTACCCAAGGAAGGGGTACCCAAGGAGTTGCCATCCCTGGAGGTATTTAAAATGTATAGATGTGGCACTTAGGGACATGGTTTAAGGGTGGACTTGGCAGTGTTGGGATAGTGGTTGGATTCAATCATCTAAAAGGTCTTTTCCAACCTAAAGGATTCTATGATTCTATAAATTGCCTTTAAAGCAATTTATAGAATCATAGTCAGATCTTGAAGCAAAAGGTCACCTCTGAGTTATTTTGGTTCCTCAGGTAAAGCCTTTTTATGTGTGCCACAGTGGAACAAAGCCTGTACTTTGCACATGGCCATTTTTAAACTCACAGCACAGGTGCCTTGAAAACATGTGACAAATATGGAAAGCAATCAAGATGTATTCCCTTGTCACTCAGAATAGGCTTTGACTCCATTTATGTAAACTAAAAAGAAAAACGTGACCCTGCTTCATATTCTCAATACCAATTACCTTACGTTCAACCCTCTTTTACTTTTCATAACTTAAAATCTTTTCATATCTGTTTCATACCTTTTTTTTAATGGCATACTGAAATATTTCCTAAGGCTATCCAGATGTAATAAAGCATCTTTATCATCTTGAGTCATTCCACTTATTAAATCCTAAACCAATGTCAAATTAATATTTATGGAAGAAATGGATTTCCATAAGTATTTCACAGCCAACACTATAAATGTCATTCCCAGTCCATATTTCTAACTCCTCAGTCTCAGCTACTTTGTGAATGATAATCAGTCAATTCATTGCTGTTACTGTTCTATGACTATAGTGCTGCATGTACCACAAACAAGGAAATGCAATGGAAATGAACAGGTTTTTTTACATTATCACAAAGTTTCATGCTAACAGACAGTCTTATTTTTAACTCATGTGACCACTGAATTAATTTATAAAGTGCATAGCCGGTAGAAAAGACAGTTGGCATTTCTCTATAAAACAAGAACCAGACTTCATATTTTTCAGCTTTGATTTTAGACAGTTCACTTTGTCAACATCTGTACTTCAGAGTAACTGAAGTAACGGGGAATTTTCCCAAACACTCTGGCCACAGCAAAAGAAAAAATGTTTGGAAAATGTTGGGCTTATTTGGTTCAGATTCAGCAAAACAGTACACCAAAAGAAATACCTCTTAACAATTTATTCCAGCAGTTCAAAAATAAACTATAAATATTTCCACAACATTACATTTTCAAGCTCTTGTAATAAACACCTGCCCATTAACGAATTAATGTTAGATTTGCAAACCACTCTTCCCTTTTACCCTTCAACCCCGGTCCCTCCCAAGCTGTGGAGGATCTACATGATTCTGTTTGCACTACTCTTGTCCTACATGAGAAGTCGTGGCAATCCCAGTTTCCATTCCCACTCTGAAACTGCTAAAGGATGGCGGCTGTTCATGGCCTGCCATTGGAGTGCTGGAATTGGCTCCACAGCCCCTCCAACAGGAATGAAAACCCTGCACACTGCACTTAGTTCAAGCTTGCACAAAGGGGGAATGTAACTTCTGGCCCTGATTTGAGAACTTCACTTTCCCTTGCAAGGGGAAACCAACACACTTTTGAAAATGTCAACACAATTAGCTTCACATATATCAGAATCAATTATTTTGACACATCAAAAAAATGCAACTGACCCAAAATTAAAAATCCAGTTCTCCTTTATTTCAGTAAAAATAACCTTTGAATTACTTCTTTTTTCCTCCATCCTCCCAGTTTGATCAACAACTGGAAACATCAGGCATTTGCATGAAGTAGATGTTTTTTAGAAAGTAAAGAGAAAAGCTGAACAAGAAAAATAACAGTAGTAAAGTAAGAGCAGAAACACAATGTTAGTGCTTTTCATGGTCAAAGTTCTTCAGTTAGAGAGGAAAAAAAATCCCTCTTTTTCATTTGGATTACAATAATACTTGGATGGCCCATCTAAGACAAGCTTTCCATTGTGCTCAGTAAGAGATACCATCCCAACTAGCAAAAGACAAGGGCAAAGAGTAGGAGAGGAAACGAAAGCATGAAGATATTTAATAACTCACCCAAGGTCACCCGAACTTATTGGAAAAGCCCATGACAAAGCCTCTGTGTTGTGCTTCCCATGCACCAGCCCATACTGAGCCTAAAAACCTTCTCTGGGAAACTGCTCTGGAAGAAACACACCAGATACAAAAACCACATACAAGAAATTTAGAGAGAAATAAGTCAACAGTCCCCCTCCACCAGCCCTGCTACCATAGGACTTCCAGCAAGGGGGAGCAATGCCAGGATGCCTTAGACAGCTCAGAAAAGTAACTACAACCAAGAATGGTATCTGTACCTACAGCAGCTTCCTCTGTGTCCCAAACCCATCATAACACTCAAGTCCTACATGGTTAAATCTCACCCAAACTCTTAAACCTAAACAACAAAAAGGTGATTTGTCTGTCTAGTTTCCAGAGTGCCTGTAATATAAATCCTGCCCTTACAAGCTAAACCAGGCAGACACATCTGGAGACACTTCTTTGGAAATCAGAGTGTGTTTGAGAAGCTAACAAACATCCAAACATGGTATTGTATTCATCAAGGCACTTCCTTCTCTTGCGTAGAGCTGTGGTGCTTAGGCAATTTCATTTAAATAAAAACTCAGGGTCCCTTGGAAAGCAACCTAATTTTGATTTTTGAAATGACAACTTGAGAATATCAGCTCAAAACATGTTCAATTTAATTCATTTTGTGTTGCACATTCAAATAAAATAAAGAAGCACCAAACCCAGAGTTTGAGTTACATGAAAGAAACTAACGTGCTATTCCAGGAGCAAACAGACAGACAAACACTCTGATCTGCGTTTTTTCTCCACTACAGATCAGCAAAACACTTCGGAATGTGACTTAAAAGCAATTTTCCCTCTTCCTGAACTTTCTGCATGCCCGTTTTCATCAAGCCATGATAAGGCTAAGAAAAACATTAGTACAAACTAAATTCACTTACAGATAACTGAAGGAGACGATACCAAAATTCCAGGTTCTCTTTCAGCTCTATCTAGCTTTGAGAAACTGCCATAAATGCATTTCACAAAATTAAAGTCATGTTGATTTTACAAGTAAGCAGTGCTGCCTACTTACAAATACAACTCTGACTAAAGTAGCAATAACTTGATATTTAACAGGAAGCAAGCAATTTTCTCCTCATCCAGTAAATTCTAATACAGCAATGAACTTCTTTTATATATAGACACATTGATGTTGCTATTCATCATTAGGCACTGATTCCCTAGATGATGAAAACATATTTTCCCTATTACACTAGTGAGGCATTATTAAGGTCTTCACTGACAACTGTCTTCTCTGAAGATTATAAACCAAATGCATCTTGCATTTGTCCCTCTGAAGAGAAAATTGTTCAGAGAATGTGATGTGCACTCATTCATGCTCTGCCTTATGAGTCAATTTCCCTCTGGATTGCCATTTTGCAGGACTTATATAACTTCAAGAGGCATGAGGTAAAAACTTGTGAATCAAACTTACCAATTCTTTAGTGCTTTCCTTCTCCTATATTCCAAACCACCAAGAGCCCTCACACCTGCAGCTTTCTCCTGCTAGCTCTAGTTCTCCAGATTCTTTCTTGCTATGTATCTTCCTGCATACCCCTTTCTAGGCAGAGTCCCTTCTTTTTTCAGACAGCAGCACCTATTTTCCAGGATTTTGCCTTTTTACCCTAGTACTCAGATCTCTCTCCAAATCTCCTCTGTCACAATGACTGCATATTTCAAGTAGTTTTTCCCTTCCAGCTAAGCACCTCAATATTTCAGAAGACAAATGTCTACAGTAAGAGACCAAGTTCTCCAAAAGTTCTCTGTGCCACTCTAGTCGAGCTTCTCGGTACATTAACAAAACAAACCCTTGGTCATTTTGCCTCCATTCCCCTGCTTCTCCAACACCCTTTCATCCCTTCCTTTCCTTTTTTGCCCCTTCTTCTGAGGGGAAAAAAAAAATCAACATTAAACAGAAAGGTGCTCTAAAATTTGTGAAGACAGTTTCCTTGTCCCCATACAGCATGCCTGGGTGGGTGACAGCAGTAGGGCAAAACACACTGTCCATCCTCACTGCTTTCCCACACTGAAAACAGGACACATGGCACAGCAGTCTCAGGAATTTCAGGCTTCTGCACCACAGTCTGTATCTTTTGGGATTTGAGTATTTGAGTCTAAAATAAAAGGGAAGAAATGCAAAAACAAGGAAGCAAAAATCACTCCAGCCAGGTAAGCACGTGAATCAAAATGTAACTGCACAGCAATCACTTACCCGCATGCATCATCTACAAACCCTAACAGCAATGAACAAGGGTAATAGAGCAATGAATGGGGGTAATACATGGCACAGCTACATGCTTTTTGTATCACTCGATACACTTTGGATCACTTGATTAAGTGCACAAAATACTAAAAATTTGAAGTGTATTATTTCTTATTAAAAAAAAAACCAAAACCAGAACTGCATCTTTACTGCATAAAAACTAACTTCAGAAGAGGAAAAAATTACCACAAATACTTCTATCTTTATTTCAAAAACAACACCAGAACAGCCAGCAACAGGACAAACACTTGACCCACCTAATCAACACACAGTTATGTAAGAACCAGTTGGTACAACTGAACATCCTTCCCATATACCAGTAAAGGATATTTTAAAAACAAGTGCAGCTCAAGCCACGCTGGAAACCAAGGGTCTCCACTTAATTCACAGAGGGTTTTCATCTAAATCAGAAAAATAGTCAGAACATCTAATGATTTCAACACCAACAGGGCAGAGTGGATGTCAAGGCAGTGGGAAACAAGGTCACTTTGGCCTTCAGCAGCCTCCCCCCTGAAGGGACAGCAGCCCTGAGGAGCTTGGCAGAAGGAAGGAAGGACTGGCTGGGTGCATGGCAGGCACAGGGCAGCAGCTCCTGGTGCCTGGCTCCCTGCTGTGCCCACCCAGCCAGCCCCTGCTGCCTCCCTGCCCTTCCCAGGCCATGGCATTTCAGAAGGGATTACCTGGGTGAGGGACAAAGCACTCACCTCTGTGTGCTTTGTTTCAGCACTGGAACCACCACCTGTACTGCAGAGATCTCCTGGTATCCTTACCAACAACACGATAAGTAATAAAAAAGTAAAACTGGGAAATGGGGAAAATAGTCTCCTTGGTAAGGGTTATTTTTTCCCTCTCAATGTAACAAAGTATCAAACGAGGTCTAAAGAAGTATTCTCTCCCTACATAGTTACGCATCAGGCTTTGATTTAAAAAGCATCCATATTCAGAATAGAAAAGGACATGCTGATATTCAAACAAGGGATTAAATCCAGCTCTTACAGGGTTTAACACCAGGGAAATATTATAAGGCTGGTCTTGAATAACAATATCCTTAAGACTAATATTAAAATGCTTTCTTGAACTGGGGCCATGAGGGAACTGTAACCTTGATGATTGGGCAGGTGGAATTGGAAGTTAGAATAAGAACAGTTGCAAATTACTATTAACATCAGTAGCTGCAGGAGTCTATTTATGTGTTTTGGTTCATTTTGTTCCATATTTATGTGTCTTGCGATCAGCAAGAGGAGATGTGTTCATGCAAATGAGTCGTTTGACTCAGAAGGGTTTCAATCCTGCCTGCTAAGAAAAGTTGCACCACGCTGCACCCAACAGCTTACAAAGGACTAGAAAGAATAAATGTCAGTGAGTTACAGAAATTGGTACTGAATAAATAGATGCTAAGTACACATCCAACACTGTCACACCAGCACAGGTGCTGTGAAATCTTGATACTCCAGCATATAAAGCAAGGCAACTGATGAAACAAAGTTTCATGCCTAATTTCTTTTGCTCTGTAAACAGTCTTCCTTCCTTGCCCAGTCTACATGAAAAATTAACATATACATACAAAATCCCCCAAAACCCCACATTCTTTGTATTACTGCAATACACATCTCAATTTACTCCGAAGGACACATGCTAATACAGCCATACCATTTCCATTGGCCTTCACAACATGATTCACTGTGAACTGTGATTTATGTTTCTGCACTGGATGCATATTATATTGTAGTGAGAAAGCATTCACAATCAGATGAGCTAGATCACTCTGGCCATCACTCTCCTTATACTAAAGCTCTTTACATTCTTCTGGCATCAAAAAGGAAAAAAATTAAAGCAACTATAAATCTAAGTGGTCCCCACTTAACTGCTTCTATTAATATGCAAACATCCATTTTCACATTGTCACAGACACAAAACTGGACTGAGACACAACCCACCACTGAGTCCCTAGGCTCTTTTAAAAGAAAAAGGAAAACAAATCCCTTCATAAGGAAAAAGCCCACAGCTAATTGTAATTATTACCATTTTACTTTGGGTCCCAGAAAAACAATGCAAAAATGCTGATTGGTTGACTGAACTGAGAAGCTAGTACTAGATCCCATGGAATAAAGTGGTAAGTGTATTTCTCCTGCAATGCAGTTCACAGGAACACCTGGCCATGGTGCCATCCCACATCAGGGACTCCCAGGGCTGTCCGAGAGCTGGCACCCACTCCCACAGCATGGGTTAGCCAGCCTTGCTTGGTGCATCCAAAAAAGCCCTGGCAGCTCCAGCAAACAACATCCAGAGGAGAAGAAGGGGGCAGCAGCCTGATGCCACCTGTTAGACTTCAGTGCTGCAAGGACTGTAGCTGGTATGGAGGAGGTAGCAACCATCTGCCACTGCCACAAGTGAGCTTGCAGAGCATCACTAGCTTGGAGCAGGCAAACAGCAGGGAAAGAGCAGGCATGTTCCTGATAAAACAGAGACTTAATTGTTGGTGGGCCTGATTACTCCTAAGGTTACTTAACACTCTCCACCTTGTGCAAATTAAGTGTTGTCTTTCACCAGCTGAATTTCAAATCAAACAGATCTGCAATTTACAAGAAGGACATTAGAGGGGGAAAAAGCCCAGCTCTTCTTCCTTGTCTTCATGTGTCAGAAAAACATGATGACCCCCTCTTTGATCCATTCTTGTAGATATATAATACTAAGGACTCTTCAAAACAAAAGCCTTTTAAATCAGGTTCTAAGTAACACTCTTTTCGCCTATGGTTACTATGCTTATAAAATTAAAGAAATGCCCTCAGTTTGTAGGCACAAGTAATTATTGCCTGAGCAACACTAAGCTATTATACTAATGAGAACCAAGGGAAAGCTCATGAGTTAGTAAATAATCCTATCCTGAAACCATCACTTCAACAGCACATAGGAAATACAGCCTGGGGTATGCACACAACAATGACAAAAACAAATAAGAGATGATCATTAGGTAAAGAGCCACTCCTGTGTGCTGGTTAAATAGGAGTCTCAAAGAAAACATTCTGTGTGGCCAATGTAACCACAAAGGAGAGCATTAAAACATATACACGTGGCCAGCCATGGCATCACCACCCAGGCAATAATCTGCCATATTCTCCCTTCCAAGAGCTGACTTAATCACCACACTGATGATCTTTTAATGTAGGAAAAGCTGTTTGTTTATGGGACATAAAGGAAAGTACATCCCTGCTCAATTATTTAGGTGAGTTTTAAAGAAAAACACGATACATGGCAAAATGCCCCATGTCCAAGCCCTCACGAGGCTGAGAACTGCCTCCCCAAGCAAACAGGAGCTACAACCCAGCTGGCTCCAAATACAGAGCAGCCCTGGAGGAGCCCAGAGGCCAAGGAGTGGGCCTGCTCACAGGCTGGATGAAGGAGCAGCACTTCTTCCCTGGCCCTCACAAAGCAAATAAAAATTACATGGAAATAGTGAGGAGAGAAATATCCAGGATGTTCTTCCAAAACAAGTGGGAGAAGAGCCAGGGAGAGTGCACTGTGTGGAGAGCTGGAAAGAAAGATGCCAAACAGCTCTGGCACAAGATTCCAGTACTGCAAGACAGCAGTACCAGCTGTCTTGGGTAAAGTAAGTACCAGTACAGCTTTGGGTAAACGGAAAAATGCCTCGATACTATTTGGTCTGATGTCGGGGGCACAGCATCAGACCTACAGACCACTACAAGAATGATGCAATATAATCAACAACCAAACCCATTCTGCAAGATTTAATAGCACACAATGCAGAACAGAGCAATTTTTCAGTGGATTAACCCTCATCTCTACAGGGGGTCAGACTAGGATTAGAAAATAAATGAAATTAATCTGAGCATCTAGCAATTCTGATGAGGCAAAAGCAAGCCTTAAGCAGCAATATTAACTTACTTTAGGCTTTCCCTAAATGCTGCTTTTAATTCCTCTTTTTTAATGCTTTGGTTATTTTAAATACATATAAATGCAAAGAAAAGAATCCATGTTTATCTGTTTCTTTCTGAGAATCAAAATTGTTTGATTATGGATTTCCATATTAATTAATGGCTAAGATACTTATCTGGTTTGCCTCAGTCATATAAAACCACTATATAATCATGTTCATGAAACATCCAAAGAAAAGAGATCTACATCTTATAACAGAAAGTTAAGGTAAAGTATCTTGGAAGAAGGAATTAATTTAAAATCCAGCCCAAATTAAATCCTGTAGGATTTTGCTGATTGACTTAAATGGACTTTGGATTGCGTGTTTACTAGCTGTGCTCTCAGAAAGCAGCAATGAACATTAATTAACAAACGTGTTTTGATTTAGAGTACTCTCATTTTCAGTGTACTGTTTGGCTCCATTGCACTGTTCCCCCACAAGTACTTACAACCAATTTTACACTTGAACTTGCCAACAATCAGCGCTTTCCCACTTATGGGATTTCAAACCAAAGTCTTTTAGCAAGTTAAATATTTTAAATCCTGGGAGAAGGGAAGGGAGGGTAGAAATCAGGAAGCATGCAGTATTCAAACAGTCCTTCCAATTTCAAGAAGCAAACAACACAACCACAAAAGGATTCTCAGTTTTCCATTCATCTCCCTCTCCACCAGGAACCGTCTGGGTCAGTGCCTGCTGACTGCCTCCGCAGCAATTTGCAGCACAGTACAGGTTTGAATATTGTCCTTTGTATGCACAGGATGAAGGACTGCAGGGACTGCAGAGGTGACAGTACCATGTGATTTGTTTCATTAAAGGCCACAGATAAGAAAGAAAATGTGTTTACAAATGCTGCTCTCTTTACTCAAGAAGAAAAAAAAAAGTACTAAACAAAACCCAAAAAGCTTTTTCTGTCTATAGTGATTCAAATTAAATTGGAGAAACAAACAGCAGCTGATAAGGTATCCAGTGATTGCTTTTTTCCTTAAGAATATCAATATGTGGTAGCCACAGATAATGTTTCTTTAGATGAGACTTGATCTTAAGAGTTACTTTAGGAGCTATTTTAGTCATCAGGTTGACTATGGCCATACAGGTTCACACAGTGGGCACCCCAGAGGTATGTTCTGGCTCTTCATCTGGCAAGTGCTGTGGTGCTTCCACCAACAGCCCACACACACAATATCCAATCCAAGGTGAATCTTTGTGCTAACACTAATGTGCAGGCTGGGGTACCCAGCCAGGTAGACAGAAGTACAGAACAAGCCATGATCTCTGCCTAAGCTTCCCAAGTCTTGGTGGCTCCAAGGTACATTCACAAGTATCAGTCATTTGGTCAATGACTTTGCCATATTTGATGCCCTCACAGAAGGGAAAAAAAACACTAGAATTGTAAAGGAACAGAACTGATTCAACAAACATAAAGCTGGAAATGCTTTCTATGATCTTCAACTGAGTTTAAACATGGTCTTACCCCAGATTATCCTGAGCAGAGCCACAATAAACATTTTAGCATAGTTATTACACTCTGTTTTGGAGGCAGTCCTAAGCCACTATACTTTGATATACAAACTCCCGCTGCCAGACTACAAGCAAACAAAATACTAACAACACAGTGTCCACAGACAAAGGGTCCAAAAACCAAAACACAGCATGTGTGCTGCTCTGACAGGAGCGTCTCACCAGGTCCTGAAAGCTGGCAGAGCCAGCACCGAGAGCAGAGGAACACATTTGCACAGACTTGTCGTGGCCACAACTCCCCATGGCTGTAAGGAGCAAGGATTTCTGCCTCTCTTTGGCATAATTGTCTCCTCCTACCTTGAAAAAGGAAACCACCGAAAGGAGGAAAAAAAAAAGGAAAAAAAAGGGGAAAAATTCCCTATAGTCTGCCTAAACAACATTCTGGATCCCTGGTCTATGGTCAGCCTAATAAGCACAACCAAAGCCTTATGGAGACATGAGGACACTATTGTCATAAAAAAGAAAGTGCTACAGCAGGCAGGAAAAGTTGAACTGCTGTCCAGAGGGGAAAGCAGCTCCACTTCCTGAGTAAATTCTCCCAGACCATGCTGCCTCCTACCAACCTTAAGGTGGGGGCTGGAAGAGTAAGAAAATAAAAGACAGGATGCTAGTTCAGCACTGACAGGAGACAATGCTATATTGGCTTTAAATTCCTGAGAGAAAGCTCTCACTGCCTATTATATGGGTTTTCTTCCAATGTTACCCTCAAAACATGATTAGGCAGGTGGAAATACTAAATTTTTAGTTTGTTTACATTCTACATTTGACAACGCTTTATTCATAGCCAGAACCACTCCCATGAGGAGTATTAATCACTTTTCTTTGCTGCATATGTATTTTTCACACAGTTTGCAGGCAGAAAAAATATTTTCAAGTGAGATAAAATGATTACAAGAAAACCCACAAAAATCGAAGATAATGACTTAGATGTCTTGCTTCTTTGTTTGTTTTTTGCCTAGTATTAGGAAAGAAACCCCTGAAAATACATTGCTATATACCAATTTGCTTCTACCCCAGTACTTTTAAAGGATAAGAAAGATGTAAAGCAGGCCAAGAAAAATCAAAGTATTATTTCAAAGGTTTTAAAGGCTTTTTTCCATCAATGATACTCTGAAAGGACTTGACTGAAAAGCTTTCTTGCCCGTGTGTACAATACAAATAACTCAACAGAAAAAGAAGCATTTATGCCACATAACTGTTTAACCCACTACAAGAATTTTTTATTTCAATTCTACTGTGATTGTGAAGCATCACAGAGCAAATACATGTGTGTAGTAGACCAGCTGATACCTGCACCACAGCAGTGAGCTATCTTCTCCCCTTACACATGACAAAATCAAGTTCTGTTCATTACAGTTTTGGGATAGTTTTGCTCACTCCACCATCCATCTCTTTGCTCTCTTTGGCAAATTGACTCAAGGTACCTGCAGGAGTTAACAGTTTCCTGACATTGAAATTTTCTTCTTTCCAGATCACAACACAGATTATTGCAGCCATTAGATCAATCTCATCAGTGAACTAGTCACTGCTCAAGAAACAGTCCAAAGACACAGAGCAGGGTAGTGGAGGTGGGACTACAACAAGGCGTCAAAAGAAAAAGCAGCGGAAGAGTGGAATTGGTTTTTCCTTTTTATAAGGAAAGAAAAAGCAAGGAGAGAAAGGACACTCAGCCATGACAACACTCTGATACCCTATTCCTCTTTCTCTCTTCAGGGCTTGCTGGGGCAGGCAGAGCTACAGGCTGCAAAAAGGGAGGCTCTCTGTGCTCCCAGCTGCCTGGCAGGGCACGGGTCAGGAGTAGGATGAACAGCTGAAGTGCTGACTCAGCATGTTTTGGTGTACCCAGCTGCCCAGCCTCCCTTCCAGCAAGACAGCCCAATATTGTCACAACTGACCATGCAAAATCCTATTGCACCTCAGCAGAGGAGGAGGTGGCACCTATTTCCCCAGAGCCCCAGCAGTGAGAACAGTACACAAGATCACACTTTGAATGTGTAAGCACTTGTTGTCAAGTTCAGCTCGCCCAGTCGCTCAAATTCAGACCTTGGTGACCGTCCAGGACCCAAGGACCAAAACCCAGGCCAGGAAAGTTGAGCACTTGATTATCCTTTCCCTGCTGACTGGTACTTTGGCTTTCCTTGTGCTGCTTCTTTTCAAGACACTAACACACAACAGCCATGCCCTGTAGAGCACTAGAGTCCCCAAGGTATCCTTAACTTCATATATATGGCTTGTCCAAGATCTTCTCAAGGAATACTGCACTCCAGGAGAGTTTTGTTTTCTATATCAGCAGCTTAATAATTGTTTAATTAGTTGTATTAAGCCAAAGAGAGCAAGCAAATCTATTAACTAACACCATTTTAAACTTTGTGTAACTTCATAAAACTTGAAGATAATTGAAGACGAAACTACACTCAAACAACTCAGTTTGAAAAACGGGCTGTCCAGCAGCACTCAATAAGAATTGCCTCAGATTTTCATGGCACGCAAAAAGCGAGATTTAATTTTTAAAATGCTAGTGATTGTTACAGACCATCTATGCTGAAAACCAAAAATAGCCTCTTGCAAATAACCATGCACACATGATCAAAACCCTACCAGAAACACCATTTGAAGATTTTGCTGTATGTATTACACAACACAACTCTGTCTTGGTTCTGCCCATCTTGAAAACCCTTTCAACATGCAAACACAAGCTGTCTGTCCATCAGCAAAGCAGCGTGGCCCAACTTGCAGTACAAAACAGCTGGCACTGCAGCCTTGCACTGTCCCCTCTCCCATCTCCCCCTCACACACACACATCAAGGGCTTTGTTGGGACTAGCTGTAACCTGACCCCAGGCTGGACACTCAATAGGAAGCACAGCATCCTCATGTCCCTGCTCTCCACAGAGCCTGGCCATGCTCTCCACCAAATCCCTCTGCAGTGAGATCCAAGGCTCAGTAACAGGGAACAGTCAGGGGCTCAATTCAAGGGCACACTCTCTTGTGCTGTCAGCTGAAATGCTGAGACAAATGCACCCAGAAAAGGGTGTTGTTTCACCAAAGTGCAACAAACTAAAAACATCTGTGTGAAGAAACATTGACCAGTCGTCAGGGGGGTTTAACCAAACCATTAGAGCTTTGGGAAGAAGTAAATGCATTCTCCCTCATTTCTTAATCCAATTGCTTATATTTGTAACAAGGCATTAACACTAAGAAGATGTATTATCTCTGTGTTTCTTATCTTTGCTGCAAACTATGAAAAATTCTGTAAGAATGAACAATACCTCTGCTTGTGAAAACACACTACCCCAGTGGTGTGCTGAGTGGGTAATGACAAGGTATTGTAATGCCTTTTTTTTTTTTCTCACAAACAATTAAAAAGAAACAGCTCTACAGTTTTTTCCCCCTAAGGGAAAGATAGGCACTTATAGCATGACATTCTCTGCTGTGGACAAAGAACTGAGCTGTGCCTTACACATCATCTGATGCCAAACACCCTGCCACCAGAGCTGCCCAGCTTAGCCCAGCAACGAGGGACTACATTCCTTTGACCCAGTAAACCACAGTTTGTTGGTGGCCATGGCTTCCCAGAATAGAGCTGGAAGACCAAGATGACTACCAGCTCAGTAGAAAGCTTTCTTTGAATTTTTCACAGTTGAGACTTGTCTGCAGTTTGCTGCCTAGAGAATAGGAATCCAATAGCAAAGCTTTGTGTGCATGGAAGCAAAATTACAGTTCTGCTTACCTGAAAACTTCAGCAGAAAACAGAATTTTTCAGAGACAATAAGATCAAATGGAGCCACAAACACCCTCCTAATGCCAAGAAGATGGGAGGGGCTTTTTGCATTTGAGGGTACATGCTTTTTATTTTACTTTCTTTACACCCCATAAAAGCTTTATAATGTTAATGCAAACCCATTACTGGTCAAAGTGAGAATCTGGGGATATCAGTGTGACGGCTGAGAGCAAACTGAAAAGGCAAAACTGATGCTGACTTGCTTGTGATTGTCTTCAAGATTTTTTGTCAGCCGACTGGACTGCTGTTAGGTAAACTGACAAAATAGTGTTGAGAAAATATTTTTAGCTCTCTTTGAACCGTATGTTCAGAAATCATTCACAGTGAAGGCCAAGCTAATGAAACCATCTATTGATAATTTTGCTCAGTAGCAAAAGCTTGCCTTTTTCAGTTGCTTTTACATTTGCCAGCTTTCAACTCTGAGCTGAAATTTTCCCTATCAGGTACCTGCCTTTAAAGAACAAAAAAAATTAAAATACCAACATAATTCAGCAGGAAAGCTAGGAAAAATAAGCTGCCTTGTCAACATCTGGAGAAATGTCAGGAGAAAGTTTCAAAGGCATAATTGCACACAAGCACCTACACTTCCACTGCCTGACTTTGAGACCTTACTGTAGGACTATTTGAAAGAGCTTTTTGTGTGTCATGTACTATTACATAGGGAGTCATGTACCAGCTGAGCTCACCTCAACTTGTAGTTTAAAGCATATGTGAAAAGCATACAATGCTGTTGTTGAAAGCTGTGTTTTCCCAAGAAGACAGAGATGGGGCAATCACTTGTAGAAAGCTTGTAAGAATCAGGCCCTGTAACATTTGTCTTTGCTTTCTGCAATCTGTTTCTATTAAAAAAAAATTATTGCACATATAGCCAAAGAGTTAAAGAAGTCCTTACTTACATTACACAGCTGATACCTACCCTCGACCAGGAAACAAAGCAGAGTCTATATCTGATGTTTGCTGTTCCCTGCAGCTTTCCAAGAACATCAAGATCATGTAACAATATTCAGATCAAGCATGAACAGCAATGCAAGGGACAAGGAAATGAAGAATCATCTCTTGTCATCTTTGTGCTGTAGCAAACCCAGCAGAAACTGAGCGTGTCAAGAAACAGAATGAGTAAGCAGTCAAGTGGGTGGCTCAATATGTTCATTTTCCTCCACTATTTCCATTTTAAGTGTCAGCTTCCCAAAATGTATTTAATTTGTACTATAAATTTTGATTTCCAAACTCTTACCATGCTGTTCAATGAAACAGTCTGTACATACACATGTAAAAGGAAATATTGCACGAAACCATAATGACAGAAAAGGCCTTTGTATGAAATCTGTTGCAGCTCCATTTACTTCTAGACCTAAAAAATGGTAAAAGGTTTTTTGGCTGGATGGATCTAAAGATAAAAGAGGAGCAACCCCCTACCATCTTTCCTTCACTATGCAATCTGCACTAAGCAATCATCCAACAACAGCAGCACACTGCTGACAGTGTAATTAAAGAGGTTTCTGTAGGCTCTTAATCACAATTGTAGCCTCTATTATAACAATATCCTTCTGACTCCTCATTAAAGCACAGCACTATGTTGGAATAACCACATTCCATCACTTCAGTTATTTAACCTTTGGGATGTCCTATAAATACAACAAAATTAATGAAAATGCTAGTCTCAAGATAGCTTCATGGTAATGGGCAGAAGCCAACGAAGGGCTCCTTGTTGTAACAGACAGATGAAAAATCACTTGCCATAGCCCCAGGAGGAATGACAGCATCGGTAAAAGCCCACTCCTTTCTGTCCCCTGCCATGGCAGAGTCTCACCCACCCTGCTCCTGGCTACTTCAGCAACATGCACCAAGTAGTTTAATCAAAGAGGCCAAATGTCAGAAAATATCCACACCCAAGGGAGCAGAAGAGAAGCAAAAAGGAGGGCAGCACATGGCATATGGTCCCCAGTAAATGACCACAGCAGGGGAGTTTGCCACACTGTACCCCTGCCAGCCTCGTGCCCACCTCAGCAGGCTTCCCACAAGACCAGACAGCTCTGTAGTCAAGGGTGCCCGCTGCAGTCTTGTCCTACATCTGCAAACCATAACTATTTGCCTACAGCAATAGAAGCACACCCACTGCAGCAGAATCCCTGCAGAAATCCAGTATGGTAGGCATTTGCTTCAACCAAACCTCAGGAGGCTCAGGCTGTTGTGGCAGTCAATGAACTCCTTTCATCTCGTGGTAGATAAAGGCACAGCTCCCTAACGCTCTGGGATGAAGCAGTAAACAGCTTGTTCTCACCTGTGCACCACCTGGACTGACAGAACCAGAGGGAGAGCATAAAAAGCAGGTTCTCTTGAGTTAGAATTGTAACTAACAGTAAAGCAACATTTAACACAACATTTTAATTTTCCTAAAGTAGGAAAACTCACTGATCCAGGCTCAGAACACATCCCTACACATAGATAGTAAAGGGGGAGAAAATCCCTAACGATACACTGCACACCATCACAACCCATTACTCAGTCTAGCTGAGTGGGGAAGTGGAATTCTGCAAGCTTGTCACAGAGAGGGATATACTGTGTAAGCTCTAAATCTAATTGTCACTTTGCTTCGGAGATGTGATAAAAAATGGTGAATAAATATTAAATAATTGATTGCAGACTTAAAGCTTCAATAATTGCAAAAACTGTTAATCCTATAATATTTACATTGTTAAAAACAGTCTCTCTTTGTGCCTATCCAAATACTGCTGCAGAAGTGGTGTATCTGAAAATGTACATGAAGCAGACAGACAAAGTTACTCATTATCAATACTATGCTCAGTCCTCCAGGTCTTGTTCTAGATCAAGTGTGTGCTGAGGCAGAAGCAGCACTGCATTAGGAGAGCTGCAGGATCACCTCCTGAACTGCAAAGTTCAGCAAAAGGAACAGAGCATGACAAAACCTGCATGAGCAAAGTCTAGGATTTTTCTTACCTGCAGAATGGCTCTCTTTGGGGAGTCTTCTGCTTCACTGACTGTTCTTTCAGAGCACCAAAGACTGAGTTGGAGGGTAACAGAAAGAAAAGCCACAATTTTTTTCACTGACAGCATGTTTTCCTCCCTGCCCATCAAGAGACAAGGATGATTCACTTCTCTGCTGGCAAGGCTGGAGGACAGCCTGAGGAACAGAACTATTAGGATTAACTGGGTATTCCATAATCAAGAGTTTTATGGGCATTCCTCCCTAGCTGTGCAACATATGTGAAACCTTGAGGTTGCTAAGAACTCTGGTAGTTTTTAGAAGGTCTTTACCTGATAGCATTGAACCATGAGTCTTACACATGAATCAGTTCACTTCAACAATGCTCACAAATGGAGAGGGATCTCCAGATCTTGTTTGCTGACAGCTACTGCTAAACTCTAGTTCACAATTATCCCACTACTATACTTAAATAATTTATGTTGATTTAAATTATTTTCTCCAAGTATTTGCAACATCCCTATTAGCAGTTCATCTGTTATGGTGGTTTCCCATTCAGGTTTCCACATCTATACCAGTCAGTGACTTCAAAAATTGCAAGTCGAGGATCAGCTGAAGCATGAACCCAGGTAGAACTTCTGTATGTGATGAAACCCCTGATTTGAGACTGAAAAATCTTCTACTTTGTGAAAACATTATGAGCTGCAGAACTGCTCCTCCTGCAGTACTTCACCATTTTTATCCTGCTTGTATAAATATTGGACAAAGACACGTAACAGCAGTAGGTATGGAGAGAAGTCAAATAGTTCAGTCCCCAAACAGATTTTCTATAATTCAAATTCTACCCTGCTGCTTATTCCTAAAAGCTATGCCACTTCTTCACAAAATCAAGTTATTGCCCACAGAACCACAAAAGTTACATTCCCTTACCACAACTGACCCTGAATTTTTCAAATGCAATACTAAATTGTGAACTTAACAGTTGTCTGCAGGCTCCAGAGTATAGAGTGAAACAAATTTAAAAGGTTTTTTTAAAAGACCAAAGTAACTTTGCATAAGCCTAAATTTCCTTATCAAGCCACTTAAGACCACTGTGACACTTAAGGCCATTTAGGACACTGGAAAACAGCAAAGACTGAAGCATTCAATTTATTTTTATTTGTGAAGAAAAAGTTACTGCCATCTGTTTAAAAACTTCATTAAAAGTTTAAGGATGACACACACCCCTACAGAAGTCCCACCCCAAGTGACACTCAACATGTTTTGCTTGTCTTGTTGTTCAGCAGAAGAGCAAAAAGCCAAAGTACACCTCGGAGCTAGGCAAAAGGTAATTGTGCAGTCTGTGTACCCAGAGTGCCACTGAACTCTGATTATTGACCTTGCTGATGAAGTCTGTACTCTTCACACTCATTCAGTCTCACACCGAGCCACTGAACTTTGAATGTGTGAAGAGTCATAAAGAGATGATCTGCTACACGTGGGCTCACAATGGACACGTTCCAAGCAAAGTCTTGACCCCCACATCATGTCAAAGACACTTTTAAGATCACACAACATTTCATATTTCTCCTTTCTGCTAAATCCCTCATTCATGTTGATATCAGAAAAGGGATAAACAAATGCAACTGCTTGTTTTTTAATTTATATCCAGTGAGTTTGAAATTAATATCTGTGTCAGGCAAATCAGTCTCACATCCTTTCTTTACTTATTGCACTCTCAAATAGTCATCACATCTATAAGAACAGCTTTACTGCTGAGCATGTGCTATATGTAGCTAAATTTACATAGTGTTGTGGGGTTTATCCTGACAGTATTAACCCACTCAAATCAGTCTGGACTAGAGCATGTAATTCTTAACTCTAGAAAAACAGGCCAAATAAATGCAAGATTAAGATTACAAAGTGGTGAGAAAGTGTGTGTATTTTTATATTTTACATGGTATTCCCTAGATATATTTGTCCACACACAATAACTTTTTACACCAATTAAGAAAATTGCCAACTCAGAAAATGAATGTCAGAAAGAGAGGTCTAAGTATAACCAGAATCATTTAGGTTGGAAAAGACCATCAAGTCAAACTGTAACAACACAGTGGCATTACAACATAAATGTTTATGCTTGTTTTAGAAATGTATCATTCTTGCTGTGGACAAATAGAAAACCTTACTCCACCTCTGCTTTCTTCCTGCTTCTGAAGGGAACTGTACACAAAGTTGGGGGTCCTTTTACTCTTTGCCTATATATACAAAGGCTTTAGATCACAGGGAACAACCCTATGGATCAGCAACAAAGAGATTTTACTGAATCCATAATTTACCTGTTGCTCATTGCAAACATCAGAGCTGATTTTACTTGCCTCTAGAAAGAGTGACACAAGATTTTACAAATACGACATATCCAAACCACAATTTTTGCACACACTAACAGAAGGTGCAGCACTCAAGAATGAAATTTGTATTCAAATGTTGCATGTGAAGACTGCAAAGATGTATCTACTTCAGACATTCACCAGAACACTGAGAAGATTCTTCTTTTAGCATTAACCATCACTGGTGAGCCACAGGCTTATCAGATGTTTCTGACCCAACATCAGACTTGTCAGCAAAACTGTCCAAAGACACTTGAGATGTAAGCAACCTAAAGGTGAATATTTAGTGTGCATGTGGGCAAATTGTTTCAATGTCCTGTCTCAGTCTTATTTTAAAAAATGCCTCCATTATTATCTATCAAGTCCCATCCACAAATGTGCAGTGGATTAAAAAAGGCAGTATCTGGCTTAGTCTACTTTTGTAGTGATTTACATCACAAATTCAGTGGGAGGTCATCTGGTTGACGCAGAGGGCAAAGAACAGAGCCAGGCACATTTAAGTGGTGCTTTACAAGTCCATTGCCATGATTAAAGTGAATAATCCAAGAGATAAGCCTCTCATTTCTCCAAGTACTCCAGTCTGAACTGTATCACTCTGCAGCAGAACCTACTAAGCTTCTGCTTACATTACATGAATTGCTGGGGTAGGAATAAAAATACTTATGAGTTACTTTAGTATTTAGACTAACACTTCTGTTTCAGTGACCATGTTTTTTTATTCTTCACCTATCTGTGATGCACAGCTGTGACAAATTCTGAATCTATGTATTACCAACATCTTTCTGCAGAGCAGTATCATTTAGGAGAATTGTATCATCTCTTTTTTCTAACAGCTCTCTCCTCAAAAAGGTTTGTCTAGTCCAAATTTATCTTTGAAATTTACTTTTATAGAAACTTACGTAAGAGCAACACAATTTAATAGCCCAAGCTTAGTTTTCTTTCCAAGGGTAGACACTGCTACTACAGTAGGTCTTACAGTCATCTGCCAAAGCAATGAGGACTTTGCTACCCTGGACTATTTTGTTTCACACATTTGTAGAGCTGTCAGCTTTATCATTATCGAGAGGCTGCTGAGCAGACCAGAAGTCAATGAGAAGCATATCACAGTGAGTGCATGCAGCAGTTTAAGCAGAGAGGCTGCCTGAGGTTGCTTCAGCACAGCAGCAATTATCTCTCACTGATGCCAGAAAAACTTACCCTTAAAACATCATCTCTAATTCATCTTGATCAACATACATGAACATTTTGTAAAAACACTTGCACAAGTCCTAACTAATCATTTAAGGATTTTCCTTGGATTCACAGCCAAACCCCAAGGCTTTGCTAAATAAGAACATATTAGTACAAAAAAATTCCATGAAAAACCTGAAGTATTTAATTTATAACCAAGCCTGCAGTTCTCTGCTTCCTACTTGCACAACAAAATTGAAAAAATGAAGACAGGAAGAGGAAATAATAATTCATCCATCAGCTTTGAAACCTTTCTAGGCCTTGGAATAATCACCAAGACAGTATTTAGAGGAAGGTTCCACCCAGCACAAGAAAAGTTGGCCTTGTCAACCTCTCTAAAAACAGAACAAAAAAAAGGAAACAATCAGTTTCCATTTATAATTATAAGATAATCCAAGAAATAAAACATTTTCTTCATGTTTTCAGTTAACTGGATAGTTGAAATATCTCAATATGAAATAATAAGCTAAAATGCATCTTGCCCAAATCATAACTGTGTAAGAGCTACATTACATCTAAATTAATTGCATCTAGACCTATTTTGACCCAATAGTTTCTACAGGACAAAACAATACCAATAAACTAACACAAGGGAGAGTGTTTGTTCTAAACCATCACATTCTGTTAATTTAATGGTCATATTAGTCAGTGCACTGGTTTACCATGCTGCTTTAATGTAGGAACTACATTTGACATCCAAAATTTTGTAGCTCCCAGGGAAAAAAAGGGAAGCATGTTAGCTTCCTTTATTTGGAACTGAAGGACTGTCATAACATGCTCTGCAGTAATGTTGCTTAACAAAGATGAAATAAAAATATTTACAGATTAAACTGTTACAAGGCTTGGATCATCAGAAAATAGCTATCATAAAACAAAGCATCTGGAGGAACAGTGAGCGAAAGAACACTTCAGTACATGAACTCTGGCCAGGCCAAACATAGCAACTCCAGTGAGGAGAAAGTCAAGGCAGTTGGGATGGTCATTATAAGCCACTGCAAAACAAATTAACATGAGAAAGATAAGAAATGACACCTCTGAACAAACATCCTCTGAAAATTAGAGGCAGAATCATGTTCTATATGCCTTGCCCCATATCCCCTCAGCTGCACAGCTACATCCTCAGCCTCTGCAGCCTTCTCTGCTTCCAACTGCAATTCCCTACCTGTGAGAGCCTGAGGCTGCTCCTCACATAGCCCTAACTCCCTAGCACATCCCCTCAGAGTGAGCAGGGCTGACTATCCCACTGCAGGAGGGAGAGCACCAACACAGATCCCCAGACAGTCTCCCCACCCAAAAGGGAGCTGCAGGGACTCTGCCAGAAGTTACAAATCCCACCTCCCTGCATCCATCTCCCTGGCAGCAAGTTCAAAAGGATGGTCACAAACAGCATTAGCAACTGGACCTTGGCAAGAAAATACTGCTTAGAATATTTTGCAATATGCATCTTGCAGAGCTTTTCCTTACACAAACCAAGTACGGTATTTAGAAACAAGAAAAGAGTTCCTGTAGAAAATACATCCCATAGGTTACCTGAATAGTTGTAATGGCCACTTAAAAAAAAAAAAAAAATCAGTTGGTTAGCAGAAATTGCAGATTGGACCTGAGAATTTCATGGCCTTAAATAACATTCTGGTAGCAAAAATTAGTAATAGGAAGTTAGTTATGAATACATTTTCATAAGAAGTACCATAGTTACACCTCTGTCACTCAAATCAAAGTAACAGTTAAAACGTTTTTTTATATGCTCTAAAGCTCATACCCCCACCATTTGCTTCTTCAAAGTAAAAAAGAACCAAGAACTCTATTTGTATTTTTACTAGTTTTGTGTCATTACTAGAACATACTTGGAGGGGCTTTTCTGTGGAGGGGTTTGTTTTAGCTGATATCTCTCCATCTTTGGAAAAAAAATCAGAGCTTTTATATGCAAAAACATTCAGAAGAACAAGCATCAGGAAGAAATTAAACCAGACTCGACTGCAGAATTTTCAATTGTCACTAACACCCACACTATACTATAACTTCTAGATATGGCTACAGTAATGCAGATTCTTCCCAGTGCTTTTCATATACTTAGCAATTGCACCTTTTAATGAGCTGATTTTTCATTAAGATCTTATTTAGATTTGACAACCCATGAAAAGGTTTTTCTGTTGAGCAGACCCTCTCATGGATAAAAGAATCTTTGAAGAATAAACAGGTTACCAGTTCAAAATCTGTATATTCTGGCTATATATATATATATTTATATTTATGTCCAATACATAATGTGCATTATCCAGAATAACAGCTATTTGGTGCCTAACACCAAGCGTATTTCTCCTGGTGGTCTCTCTTGTAGGAAAAGGACATTTCACCACCCTGAAAGTCTAAAGAGTTTTGAGAAAGCAATCCACTTTTTCTATAGAAATACATATGTCAAAGTATTTTGCAAAAGCAGCAGAAGTAGGTATTTCGTAGACAGCAGATTTCCATTTGCATGGTTGTAACCTTATAAAGCAAGAGATATTTGAAAAATACAGCAGAACTACACAGATTTAAAGTAAAATAATAACTGCTGACTTCTGGTAACAGTAGCCTCTAGTTTTGCTTGGCTACAGAAGCAATCATTCTGAAATCCCTTTCAGTTTGTATCCAAAATAAACATCTGAGGAAAGTTTATTTCCCCTCCTAAAAACTGCAGGTTGAGATTATTTTATCCCTTCTCAAACACATGATTGAAGTCACTCATGATGCTGTTCCATCACTGCAGCTCTTGCCATTGTTTCCTATGAAACTGATAAGCATAATATTACTTGTATCCTTCAGTTATTTTCTTCATCCACTGAAGTATGGATAATTTCATTCTGAAAATATTTTCAAAGTAGTATTTTTCTTTACAGTAAAAACTTGTAATTTATGGGACCCATAAAATATAACAACATTTGGGGGCTTCTTTCCAAAATAATGGAGTTTTAACAGTGCTGGCAAATTCCAAAGGCCATGTAGGAAGACAACTGAATTCATCTTTGAGACAACTCTACAGGCAGAGCAGGACAGAATGAAATATCAGACAGTTCTGATTCCCTACACAGCAGCAGGAGGTCTTGATTTCAGGAACTGGCAATCAAGGATTCCTTCTCTGACTGAAGGATTCCCAAATAGCCAAGAAAATTAGTTTAGAGTAACACCTCTGTCAAGAGTTATTTATGACCTGCCTGAATTACTACACCACCACAGCAGCTCCAGGAGGGGAGAGCAAGTCCAAAGGGAAAGTATCCAACCTGGTGAGAACACAGAGACTCCAAGAGAGCAATCAAATACCAAGGTGAAATTGCCTCGAGCATTGAAAAATGCAGAAAAATGGTAGAGAACAATGAAGCCAAGAGAGTGTCATTATTGCACTGAAAAGAAAAATTCTGGGGCTAAAGCAACTCCATCAGTCTGGAAAAACATGAAGCATAAATAGCTTCAGGACACATTCCAACAGAAGGTGAATGCTGAATACTAACTAGGATCAGCCTCCAAGAATCTTCAGCTTTTCATGTTGCTTGGGAGAGTTATATACACAACCTCCACCCTTCTATGCAAAAAGGAAAAACCACTTGCAGAAAGATATGACATAAATATACTGAGATTTAAAGCCAACTGCTGCAGGAAGAACACCTAACAACTTGTCACACAAAGCAATATTTGTTATATTTGAGACAAAAGTGAATACTTCAGTAAAAGCTCTTCCAAAGGGAACAGTGATTTCCCCACCTGTACAGCTGTGGCCAGCAGGCAGACTGGCTGTGCAGGCTGTGGCTGCAGCCAAACAGCCCAGCACAAGAGACATCGTGTCCTCTTTAACCTCACTGACAGCAAACACAAAAAGAGATGTCTGACATCCTCAGAGCCCAATGAAGAAGAAAATAAATTCATTTCTGTTCTCATACAGTGGTTTAAAAGTTTCATCCTTCTACAGAGCAATTACAAAGACTCTTCTCATATTCAATAAAATAATCTCTTTGCTGTACATTCTCATTTATCTCTCCGGCATACTGTTTTTAATCAGCATTATAGACATACTGCTTTTGGGGAAGCAGTTCATTTAAAAAAAACAAACAATCTCTTATTGTGCTGCATAGCGTCCTTAGGGAGTGTCTGCCCTTCTTTCTTTCTCTCACCATCAATCTTAAAGTTAGACACATGAAGGATGGGGTTTTCATCTCTGAAACTGTAACACATGAACTAAAGACTCACTACTGTGTTATCATGGCAACAAAAATAATAAAGCTTTGAATACTACCATGGAGGTAAAAGAAACAAACATAGTAACTCCTACATGATCCAAAGTTAGATTTCAAGCAAAAACTATCCAGTTTATTCCGTATTCTGAAGCCTTAGGACACTGGAATGGTCTCCTACAAAAAGAGTAATAATCACAGCACTACACTTTTGCTAAGTATAGCCTAAGTTTTTAAAAGCATGATTAAAAAAAAAACCCAGAACTTAGTGGGATTCAACAAGTCTGCTGACAACACGATATTGTCATTGTTAGTAGTTCAGTGCTGGCACCATAGTGCAACACTCCTGCAAGTTTTGGCAAACCCTACTGTTGCAAAGGTGCTGCAAGGTGACCTTGGGCAGAACCCCAAACACACTGAAAGAACTGGGTCAACACTTAGCTTTGATCTGATCAGGGACAGCACACATACAGGAGTGACTAGATAAATGCATCAAGTCAAGACACATCTCAGAGTTGAACCCACACTTAGCAGGGAATCACAATGACAGCAAACTACATTTTTTTTTTCTGATAATCTGGACTCCTATGAGTTGTTTTGACATCTTTGGCATCTTAGGCAAATTGTCTTCCGTTTCCCAGTATAGGGAAGGCCACAGACCAAGATCAAGGAGCAGATTTTGAGTTGACTGTAATATGGTTATGGTGGAGAGTGAATGGGGTCAAAAATAAAGATCTGAGCAAATATTCAGTGATTGAGCACCATTGCTGTGGCTTTTCCAGCCATTTGGAAAACAGTGATCACACTGCAAATTGTTTCGAAGCAGAATACATTTAAATTCAACACACAGGGCAAATACCATGATTATGTGAAAAAAATATTGCAGATGTACAGTTTTTAACTTGACAATGTAACTAATGATCTTCACCATTAACTGATGACCATTTGTTTTGCAGTAAAATCAAATGTTCTATTTTTAAGTGGCAAGATAAGATTGGGAAATAAAAAATAACAGGAAAGAGCAAAGGTATTTGGCCATAAAACGAGGTAAAGCAGCTATTTAAAAATGGCAAGCAGTCTCTGAGGCTTGAACAAGGCTAGAAATACTTATCCAAGGCCACATTAAGTCCCACTGCAAGCATTCTGCACTGCTCCTCTGCTCTACACACCCACCCTATTCCCCCAACCTGCCAGACACATTCAGACATGCAAGGCTCCCGTGTTCCTGACTTTCAACACCAGGCCCTGGCTTCACAGGATGGACAAAGTATGGCTAGCCAGGATAATGAAGCTTTCACACATCAACTACTGTCGCTTACAGAAAAAAAAATTACAGGAGAAATGTTATAAAAAACTTCAACTGGATTGATGAGACATTTTCCCCCCTTCGCTGCCCCAGTCCTAGGGAAGGATTTTATAAGTCCATCACAAGCCTTTGTTGTCAGTATGAATACATACTTCCATACTATCCTATATCTCCCTCTATTTTCCCAGTAATAGATACTCCAACACCATCCTGAATATCCCTGTGTTTTGGCTCTATGCATACAGTAATTAATATAAGCAACAATTTCTCCAGCAGATTATTTATATAGGATTACACGGGGAAGGTCCTGCCGCTAACATCCTGCAAACTCTGCTTTCTCTTTTGGCCACACAGTCCTTCCCCTAAAAGTAACCACTTCACAACACAGAACATACTTCGAAGTGAGCAGGAGCATGGAATTATTTCCTGAGCTGTTCTCTTCCTGAATGCTCCTCTGTGCAGTTATTTGGCAGTTAAACTTCTCGCTTTTCACACCTCTCAGAACAAAGTACAGTGGTGTCCTCAGGGAAGAAGGCACTCAGACAGATTTGTAAAACCAACTATGAATCCATTATCGTAATGACTCAATTAATTAAGTAGTTAGGCATGGCTGGAAGTGACCTGCTGGGAGAGACAGTGCTAAACTTCTCCAATAGTATATAAACTACCAAGAAACAAACCCTAGAGCAGTCAACAGCAAAGGAAGCATTAATCATTATTATCACTGGAAACACCATGAAGCTTATCTTGAAAGTTAAAGAACCACTTGAGAAAAGCAGCCACTCTCCCTGATGCGTTGCCTGGATTATTGTACTGCTATTGAGCACTAAATCATCACAGGAAAGAGAGAAACCTGGCATTCTTTGGTTCTTAGTGGCTCATCTGACACCATTAGAAGCTCATTTAACAGCTGTTATATGCCCAGCCATCTCAGGTCTTTCCAGAAGGATGCTAAATACCTCCCTGATGTCTTGAGCCTTGAAAGCTCCTGAAGTTAGCCTCTCCAGCCTTTTTTAAGAAAGGATTTAAAATTATAATTGCAATTGAACTACCACAACCCATACAGCCAAGCATGACCCCTTCCCCATGACCCCAAGCATACACCTTCCTGATGTAGCAAAATCTTTTATACAGCAACCAAAACATATATCATATATGCAATGGTAAAACAGTAAAACCAAAAAAGTTAAACTAAAAAAAGAAAACAAAAAAAACAAAACAAAACCCACAACCAACAAAAAAAAAAAGCACCAAACAAAACAAAACCCACTGTATTTTCAAAAATATGAAAGAGGGAGGAAATCTTCAAGATTTGTACCTCAACAAAATCTGGTGTAGAGATTAATGAGTAGCCAAGTCACCCAAGAAGCAACTGATGATATCAAGTTACACAGACATGCAACACGTTTGCATCTTTTCTACAACATTACTCTTTCATATAATTTAATTTCATATTTGTATTCATCCATTAATCACTTTATTGGAGCATAATAAACCCAAAGGGGCAATACAAGGTTATACCCAAATGCTCCCCATGGATTCAGATATCAGATGCTAATTAGAAACATACAAAACTCATTAAGAGAAAATGCATTTTGAACAACCACTAAAATACAGGTAGGCATGACAACAAGCCACAAAAAAAAAAAAAAACACAACAACAAAAAAACCACAAACAACAAAGAAAAACCACCACACTAACTATTTTATTAATTCCACTGCAGAGCTGTCCTTTTACATACACAGCCAGGAACATCAAAGAACAATTTCCCTTGCCCAAACTGCAAGTAACTGCTATTTTTCCACTGGGGGGCATTCATTGGTCCTACCCTGAAAGATGACATTCATTTCTAACTCCCAGCACTCACAAAGGTAACATTCCCTTGGGATACTAAGCTCTTTACCAAAGGCTCTCAATTAGTCTTTTCTACCTAAGTACCACACAGATCAAACCCCACTTTGGTGTAGCAGGGCAGAAGAACACAAAGAACCTCTGGCCTGCAACACTTCTGTTCAAGAAATGGTGTTGGTAAGAGGAGTGGCACACAGAGATATCTCAGTCTGCCACAGCAGCAGCACAGGTCAGTCTGCACCTCTCTTCCTCCTACAGCAGCTTTTTGCAGAAACCACCAGCTCAGGTTGTAGGTAAGCACACCAGTTTTGCAGCACACACATCAGTCTATGGATGCAATGTTTGCTCTTCTTCATTCTCTGGTTGTTCTCATTCTTATTTTCAACTCCATCTTACAGGAGAAACAGGCCCGTGGCCTTTGTCCACACAGAAACTTGTTTTAGTTAAGACCTAATGCAAATCACTATATAGGCACTCTAGTACCAGCTTTAGTTTTTGCTACCTCCTGATGACCATCAGTTCAAAACTTCAGATTTGTCCATACACATTTTTTTAAAAAAAACCCTTTCAAATAAACCATTATAACTTGTATTTACCGTATACCAAAAAGAGCAGGAGATGGAAATATATCCAATATGTACAAGTTATTTAGCAGTGTAAACCATACTTGACCTTCTTATTAACATACTTCTGCTGCAATACTGAATTAAAATGGCCTTTTCTTCCTTTTGAAAAGAAGTTGTATCTTCCAATAACTACCACATTCAGTTCTTGGATTCACGCAAGGAAAAAACACGATAATTTCCCACTGCTAAAATTACGCAATAATGCAAAATTTTGTGCGTAAAAAGTCAATTTAACACATCCTGTGAATTTCTATTATCACGCAAAGTATATACAATACTTATATACATAGATGAAGGGGAAGATGATAAACTGAGCAAGTGGGAACTATGTTCTTTAGAACATACACATATCCAGACACAAACACTTCAGTGTTTTCCTTGAGTAGTATTTGGAGAACTGTGCAATATGTGCTCCTGGCTGCAATATGCCACAACACAAGCTAGAGACATTCTGCAATCCTTGAGTAGGTGTACAGATAAATAAACAAACTTAATGGTGTTTCAAATGAAACAAAGTTCTGTATTATACCCCACCAATAGTGGATTTCAGCAGGGTCATATCTTTTGCCTCACAGCTGTTCAAAGTAGACAGAAAATGCTGCAACCTTCTTAGGTTAGAAAGCTGATCTTTCTTCTGGTGAACAGAACACTGTGCCCACACTGTTCCTTTCAAATCCTCAAATTTCTAACAACTATGCCAAATTCACTTGCAGTAGGATACAGCTAGCTGTTCATTCAAGCTGAGAGCTGTGTTATCATTGGAGAAGTTAAGAGCTGGTCTCAAGTGAGATACAGTTTCCTCTTTCCAGAGCAGGGCTATGTGTAAGCCAGGCACCAGCTTTATGCCAATTTTCTTAAGTAAGCTAAGAAAAATGTGTGGTCCTCCATACTTGGAAGGTAAGGCACTGCTATACAGGATAAGAGTAGACTCTTAAGCTCCAGGGTTTTTTATTTATCAGGATTTAAATCTTGATAATTTCAAAAGGAACAGAATTGTTCTCTTCCCCAGACATCAGAGGCACTGCCACAAGCAGATACAAGGTGCAGCTTCCCAACATCTCAGTTCTCTGCTCTGCATTGCCTGGTTTAACAAGCTCCCTGTTCCTCTCAGTCTCACCTCTCGGTAAATGGGATCATCCATCCAGCCCCAGCTCACATCTAAACATGATACTGGCCATTAGCCCTCAGAAAGGTGAGCTCTTTGGGCAGAGTCACAAGATTTTATCACAAGTGCTTGTATGTCAGCATTTCACAGCACATGGGGACATCGTTACAGTCTGTACTCCGGTCAATGCAAATGAGGATGTTAACCTCATCTCATTAAATCAACCTTTTTTCGTATCACTTTAGCTTTACCTGCTCCCCACACCCATGCCCCTCCCAGCAGAGCTGCTGAGCCTAGGCAAAGCACGATGCTTAACTCACTCACGTTTTCCCTCTCAAGCCAAACAATTTACTTACCCTCCTCCATCTACTGCTGCAACCCAGCTTCTTCTGAAGAAAGATACCACGGTCCTTGGACTGGTCTATGTAATCTATTCTCAGCATGAGAATGTAAAATAATTTAAGTAGTTATAATTAAAAAAAAAAAGTCTTCAAAGTTGGAAGGTATTGCTGCAGAGAACACTCCTCTTTGGCAGCCAAGGGTACCAGAAGAATGTTCTGAAGTCCAACAACAGGCTCCAATTTGATCTCAAGATCCAACGGAGATTTGATCAGTCCATTGAAATCACTCACTTCTAAGCACTAGCCCTGTCCATCCATGTAGTGTATCTTGCTACTATGTATGAAAGTACCTCCCTTTCATCCATAAAGACGTAGCAAAAAGTAGTATTGAACATGAATAGAATTCTAAATCTGCATTCAGCACACAGATGCTGCAGCAGCACTGCCAAGCAAACAGCAAACTGTATTTGCTCTGAGTTAAGTCATGTAATGTTTTCTCAGTTCTAATAACAACTTTGTCTTTTTTGTGCTTTTAATAAGAAGAACTTATCTAGAAATAATCCCCCAAAATTCATTCTTCAGCAGTATTAGCGCTGATATTTAAAGTCATACAGTTTTGCCAAACAAACCTTGCCTAGTTCAAAGTAGAATCAGCATAACATAATTAACCACATTTTAAGAGTCTGAAAAAGAAAATTGTGAGATAAAATAATGGGGTTTACTGATTGGGTATTTGTGTTCAGCCCAATCCCTCCTCCATTGATGGCAATGGGAAAATTGCCACTGATTTCAGACTGCAGAAACTATGTTTATACTGAAAATCTGCATTGCTTTAGGGAGCAACTGCCACTGTGAATCATAACCCTGATGAAGAAATTCACAAGCTACATGAATACCATGACTTCCATTTCCAAATCATACACAAATACAACCAATTTTACATAACACCAGAAGACAAGCCTTCCTTCAGGATACATCCATGTGTATGTCCCAGGACAAACCTGTTCTTACCGCCGTGCCAAGGCTTGGGTGTCACCCACAGAGCAAGGCTGGCTCCAGCAGATGAAGGCTCCATTGCCAATGAAGGCTGTGCAGCTTCCAGGCAGTCTGGGGGACTGGGCTCCATCTACCACTCAACACAAAATGTTTGCACAAAGTCTTTCTTCTTATGTTGCACAAATTCCAACATCTATTTTTTAGCCAGTGCTCAGGAAATTTTTTATTACAGTATTTACATGAGGTAGCCTGGAGGTGTGTCATACTCCAATGGAACATAGTACTTGTATTGAACTATTACATTTGCTAAATTAATGCAATAACCTCCTACATAATCTCATTTGGAAAAAGAGGAAGGATCTTACAGTAATCCAGTCACAGCACTTTCTCCTGACAGCTCTTGCTCAAAGAGTTCAGCAGTCCCTCTAGGTGAGCAAATGCAACTTCTAATCAGATATTCATGGAAGTTGTTATAAAGTCAAATTAAAAGAACAACAACAAAAAATCTTCACGTGGGTCTTCCAAGCAAAACTACAGCTTATAAAAAAATTAAATGCAAGAACCCAGAATTCATCTACATTTATGATAAGTGTTGCCCAGAATGTATTTTGTGTCCTAAGAGAACACTTAACATTAAGTAAAAATGATGCTTTTCATTCTTCTATGCAAGTAGGCTAAAACAGACAGAATCACCAAAAAATCATCCCAACAATGAAAACAAAACTACAACATCACTGTGATATTAATATACAGTGGTAAAGCTGCCTAAATGCTACAGAGGTATGGAAAGCTTAATAGGTGATGCCCAAACAGGCAGCAATCTTCACGTAAGGAGAGAGAGATGCAAGGAATCACCACCAAGCTGACAAGAGCAGGACCAAGGCAGCCCTCAGTCATCCTCCCATTGCTCTCTCAAACAGAGCTGCCAGAAATCTTTGTGGCAAAAAAACCCTCTGGCCTCCTGGCAGCCACCTTGTGCTCTTTTCCAGGTTCCCCAAGCCTGACATCATTCAGCAGCCAGTCCCTTAAACACCTATACACCTCTAGCACGGTACATGCCCCAAAGCCCACAAAATCAGAGCAATCGAGCTCAGGCAACAAACTGTTGTTTTTCTGTCCTGTGTGACTTGGCCTGCAGTGGAGCTCAGCACTGCATCTGCAAATGTGATCCCCATGGCTGTGCTCAAAATTCTTCCTCAAGTCCTGGCCCTTCACCTCACCCCTGCCCGGCTTGCGCACTCTTGGCTGACTCCTGACTCCAGTGCCCAACCTCCCAGCCAGGCTCCCTGGTTTTATTTCAGCCTTGCCTGCTCCCCACGACAGCCTCTGCTCTCAGCAGCACTGATTACATATAACCCAATTTGCTGAATTTCACTTGAGCTTCTAGACATGCTCTCACCCTGCTCTGTCCTGTGGCTTTCCCAGGGTACTCAAGCACTAGCATCTGATTCCTGATCAAGGACTTTTACCTCCTATTGCTATTAACTTCCTGCCTTTTTCTTGCAAGCATGGTGTAGCTGTCATTCTCAGGCAGTCTCCAAAGCATGCCTACTCCTCAAAATGCATTGACTGCAGTAGGATCCAATATAACAGAATTTCTTAAATTCATGGAATCTTCTTCATCAATACTCCTGGCAGAAGTTTTTCTGGCTGCTTGCACTTCCGGTTTGGTTTTTAAGCAGACACACTCTCCAGGAGATACATCAACACAAAATGGAGAAAAGTGCACCAGTATACCCAAAAGTAAGATGGATATTGACACATTCCCATGAGCAGCAGCCATCTCATACCACAAGTGCATTTTATTTAAGGAACTCCCTTTTTTGTTGTATTTACCCTCCAAACTATCTGAAAGAGTGAAATAACATAAAATTTTTTCATAGCCTACAATCAAAACAAATTAGTAATCCATCAAACAAATCCAATGAATTAAAAACACCCCATATCCACTTGTAGTACAATACAGGTAATTAGGTCCAAATTACTCTGGGAGAATCACCATTCAACATTAGCTTAACAGACTTTGGGTCCATAAAATAATAAATGCTGAGCACTGCACTTTACCTGATTCTAGACTTACTTGAAAGGTATGGAATTGAGCAACCAGCTTCATACTGAATAGATTTCCAACTGAGATTCTTACTGCCCATTCAGAAGTCACATCCCAGTTACCAAAACAAGCATTAAGTGAACAATGATGATTTGAGTCCTAATTACCAACCACTCTGCTTCTTCTATAGCCATTTACACCCACACAAATCAAAGTATGACAACTTGGAAGTATTCAAACACATTTCCACTTGGAACAAATCTCTGAACAAGGAACTGGGCAGCAAACACATGCTCCTTTTACCCCTTCAAGAAGTACCAAAGCAGCATAACATAGGTCAACCAGGATCCAGCATGAGGGAGAGCCTCTGGGGAAAATTCAGTATGACTCTAATGAATGTTTTCTGTAGCTGTTTCAGCTGGGATTATCTAAAACATGGTGTGTCAGTACTCCCCTGAGCAGGCCACTCAGGAGGAGAATCCAATATATTTACAGCTAGAATATATGTTTTAAAATCCCCTCAATACAGTAAAACATTGGTGGCAGATAACTTTTAGTGATACACCTTTAAAGAGGCATGCCACAATAACATTACCTGATGCACGCTGCCTCAAAGAACAATCCCAAGGCTAATTCTGTTGATGTAAGTGGCTCTGGAAGAGGAGGAATATTTTACCTCAGTTTGATTCCAGTTCATTTCAGTTAGGGTCTGTAAAAAGTCTTAATGGTCAGAGACTTTCAACTTAATAAATACACACTAAACAGCGAACCACAACTCAATGAAGATATAAGGACAATCTCAGCAATTTGAACACATTTCAGGAAGGGGGTTAGTAACCACTTAAAACTGCAAACTTTGGACTGAAGACTCTCCCAGAAAACAGGATCCTACATAAGTAGGCTTCAAACCCTAGAATATTTATGATACAGAAAGATTTTAGAACAAGGCTTTGATTGTAAATACATTTCCAAACCTATACATATAAAGCTCTTTATGAGTCTTCAGAACTTGTTAGTATTTAATAAAGGCATTTAGCCATTTGTAGCACTTATTTTTTTAATCAAGTCTGAGTAGTTCCTGAACTGTCATGCATGTCAAAACCTTCAAGTCACATTAGCTAAAAAAAAAATAGAATACATGTGTTATTAAAAGCAATATTCATCATCCTTCCTCATATCTTAGAAAAATCATCCAGTATTACCAGAAATTACACCTACCAATCAAATATGTTGATGAAGTTTACAAGAATGACCAGCTAAATGTTTCACCACAGCAGATGTACTGTTGGTTCTACAGTAACTGCCTGCATTTTCACATCTACTGTAGGGAAGAACAGAAAAAAATATACCATTAACTCAATTAAAACATTTTTGTTACAGATGGCAATGATCTCAGTGGAACTACAAAATGAATAAAATACTAGCATGAGAAACAGGATTTGCACCTCCACACAGATACGAAAACTCAATTTTGTTAACAGCTGCTTAACACACTTGGAAAGCAATAGAAAGCTTTCCTCCTCCACCATTGCTCTGTCCACCAGCCCCATTACTTCATCAGAATATTATTTTTAATCATTATTTATGTACTTCCGCACAAAAGTCTTTATGCACATAATTTAAAAACAAATCAACCAGTATCACCAACTTCATCTCTTACTCCCAACCTTAACAGCTCCTACCTCTTACCTAGAAAACCTATCAAACAACTTCCTGAAAAAGTCTACCAGAACTTGTGTTTGCAGACCACTGGACTTGCTGTTAGCCTACAGAAAGGTCACCTTCAGTAATTTCAGTGCAAGACACTCAAATCAGCTTGACTATTATGAACTGGTATGGAAAGACACCCCAAACACAAGGCTTTGTCCATCTGTACTCACATGTTTACTGAGATCACTGGTCATCTGTTACATTATGTGCCAAGTGGAACCAAAGGACAAGAAATATGGACTACTAATTCTAGAGCAGTTAGCAGACAAGTTTCCTATAAGCTTCAAAGGAAGCAGTTTTGCCTGGATATAGGTTGTTTGGGTTTGTTTACAATTTTTCAAGTAGTAAAGTTTAGACAAGTCAGTGTAAAGGCACCCATTAACTTTTAGGAGACTTTTAGCCAGATGAGCCTTTAGGACAGCTTCCCAAGATGACCCACATGCCCAAATCTTGCACTTGAATTATTTTACATATAGTGCTTTCCATTGCTATGATAATTATTATTGATGGCTTGACACAAAAAATTCCACGAGACCTAAACTTTTCTCACTACAGTGTGACCAACCTAGGCACAGCCAAACTGGATCTACTGATGTTGATTTAAGAACAAAGAGCAAAGAGATGGAAGTTAAACCCCAGTCTGAAATGCCTACTGCCCTCCATGAGAATGTATCTCAGTGATAAATGCAACAGTTCAAAGAAAAACTACCCATCTTCACTGATACTAATAACTGGATATAACTCATTTGACAAAAGCAGGTCTACAACCAGTATTTGTTCTGTCCAAAATTGTCTTGAATAGATGCTTCAGGAAAAACAGTGGTGTGCAGAATAGAGGTGCAGTGTTATGAAAATATAAACAGCTATGCCACAGCAATCTAAAAATATCTTCAAACTGCTTCTCTTCTGTAAAGCTGTTAAACATTAATTCTAAATAACTAAATTAACAAAGAAGACTCTGTAATTTCTAAGGAAATTTTATACTAACAGCAATGGAAACCAGTTCCCTGGGTTTCTTAACAATTCATTAAGTTTTTTTAACAAACAGATACTGAGTTAGATAAAGATCAACCTAGGGTGGTCTCCCAAGACAAGTACATGCCTGGGGAGACACATAAGAAGCAAGGAAGTGCAAAGTGGTTGATTCTTTGCTGCGGCCTCCCAGAGTTCAAGCACTTGTAGTTCAGGAACTTTCTAAGCCAGATGCTTTTGGTGCATTGTGAAGCTCTCTTCATCAATTTGTCATTTCAAACCTCCTCAAACCCATTCACATGTCCGAGGCTGTAAAGTGCATGATTTACTCACATGCTGTATCAGGAAATATTGTCATTTATTTTCAACCTGCTGCTAAAGAGCTATCACTGTTGTTTTTCCTGACTTCACATTTTGTCAAAGAGAGCAAATATCAGTTCCCTGTTTCCCACAAGGTTTGGAAATTTACATACATAAAAATATCACCCACCAGTTACCTTCTTCCAGATCTGTCTGGTGAATTTCCCATTTAGTAGCACTCTTTGCATGGCTAGACACGTGATTCTTGCCCTTCTAAACACCCTTTTTAGGCTCTACCACATTATTTAATGTAATCTCAATTTATATATTCTCCTTTTTTTCCTCTGGTACATATATGTCAAAGAATGTAGTCATGATAAAATCAGCATTGGACTATCAAGTAGTTAATCAGTTTTAATGAATCTTACATAGTCATAGTTGTGGATTATTAAGCAGCAAGTGCCTAAATGCAAGCTTACACAACAAAAAGCTATGTAAAAGCTACTGGAGAATCATCACTACAGTCCTGAAAATCTCTGTCTTCTGAAAACAGTCTTAAATAGTTACATTGCATAGAAAGAAGTGGCATGTATTTAAAATACTTCAATTCTGTCACCACACATCAGAACAAACTGAAAGAAACTAAGCCTCATTGCTTTTATTGCAGGGGTTGTTTTTAAAGCTGCAAATGTCACAAGCATAAATACAAGTCTTGAAATAAGACAGCTGGCTATCTTGATGGGCTTCCACTGATTAATTAAATTGCAAAACCCTAAAACTTGCAGTTCTTAGGCTAGTAGTGTATTATAAGCAAGGACAACTCAGCTGGCTTTTAAAGGAAAAAAAATCTCTATATGAAGCAGGCAAATAGCCTTAGGAAGAACTTCAGTGAAAGGTCTCACAGCTCTGCTGTGACTCAAATTAAAGTCTGAGTTAAAGAGTCTGCAGCTGCTACTGCAAGTTCATTTCATGGGCACAGCCTGCTGTGTTATCTGCTATGGTATCTTAAAACAAAGATCCAGGAAGAAAACAAACACACGATCCCAAAAGTTTGTCTTGCATGCAAACAAAGCAGAGAGAGAAGCCTGATAAGAATTGGCAGAGAAGTATTTTGGTAGAAAGTTATAAAGTATTTCAGTAGCATTACATAACAAATTACACAGCCTTCCTACTCATTTATTAAAGTGCTCATACATGGCAATGGCAGAAGGAACATGCCAGAAGGAAAACAACATCCATTTACTCTGTTTAGAGCCCCCCACGCAGGAAAGATTGCAAAGCATTACATGTAAAGAAAGCAGAAATCCAGTTCTCCAAGCACCGTCTTCTGCTCTCCTGGCCTAAAAGCGGTTGCAATTATTATTTTATTTGCAAACAACTGGGCCTGGATTATTCACAAGCAACAGAACAAAAAAAAAAAAAGCTCACTTGGCAAATAATTTAGTCAACACATACTCCATCTTCAGGCTTCCTAGAACACAGGTCAAGTTTTATGATCTCTTGCCATTTCTCTAGTTTTATCTCCAAGCATTCTTGTCTGCTGATTTCAGACTCCTCATGGCAAACTCCCTTTCTTGGTCTAGTTCTGTAGTAAGACCACTTACCTCTTCCTAGCATTAGCAAAAAAAAAACCCACAAAACCCAAACATAAAACCTAAAAAAAACCCAACTAATACACATCACTGAAACAACCTAATGCACAAGAAGAGCTACAACTATTTCTCATCAACCTTATTTTATATTTACCTCAATCTACAAAGCTGTGAACATCAGCAAAGCAAAATAGGAAAAATATTCTGGCTACACTGTGTTCTTTTTATATAAATGAGTTCTCTTGTTTCTGAAGCCAAATATAGAGCACATGAATGCACTGAAGATTATTTAGAAGGGTTCATATTTTACTTGCAATATATGCCAAGGGGAATTTGCTGCAGGGAAGGTTTTTAAAGCAAGTCCCTGTTCAGTCTTTGTACTTCACAGTTATACTGTGGGTGCCAGAACACTCCAAGGTAAGCAAGTCTGGCTTCCGCTGGAATTGAACTCTCAGATGCTAACCTTGAGACTTCCAGAGTTCCAAAAGACAGCTGGGGAAAAAACGCTGTTAGAAGTGTACTTTGACCATCTAAATTTACAGAATTTTAACTTTTTGCTTAATTGAACAAGACCACCCATGTTTAAAGCATACTTTTAAATAGTTGGGAGAGAAATGGGAAAACAGAGCAAGAGCGTTCAACTCCGGCAGAGTAAGAGCTTGTCCTTACTGTGCAACTTCCTTTGCTTTCTTAAGTCACATTTTTCAGCAGATAAGATCAGCTCAGAGGAAGCAATAGAATACTACTTTGACTATAGATTTATATGAACATATGGACATTCTGGAGTAAAAAAAAAATAATAAATCATTAGAAATCATTAGAAAACTCATTTCCCTATAAATTTTCTTGAGCAGAAATCTTGCATATTGAAGTCCTGAAAAAAGAAAAAAATGTAAAGCAAGTGGGAGGGTTTTATCTTAATTCCAACTGAAATTTGCATTTAACACCTGATGAATATGTCCTAGGACATTAGAAATTCCTGAAAATGCAGACAAATACATTATTTAATTCCTACCCTGAGTTAATAGTATTTCCTAGTATAAGGCCAAAGGAAAACTGTGATTCAAAACACTCTCATATACCACTGAGACAACCTTGTGGGAAAAGAAATGCAATGCTCTGGATGAGGTCCCAACACTCTGTCTTAGAGATGCACAGCCTGTGAATTCTGAAGTTCAGACACCTGCTATCAGACACAGCCATGTTACCTAATTTAATCCTTCTTTTTAACAATTAAATGTAAGATTAACTATGGTATTTTTCATTCCACTGCTATCATAAGACCATTCCAAACCCTTACAGGGCCCAGAATAACTTTCTAGTTTCCAGACTGGATCTACACATAGGAGTCCTTTGCTTTTGTCCAAGAAATCTATTTTTCCCCTCATAGAGTACTCAATCCTATTCAACCTTATCAGCCCATCCTAGCTATCCCTCTATGCACCTGCTCCAGTTTGAATGCACCATTCCTAAGCAGAGGAAACTGAGTTTACTCAGTATTTCAGATGAGGCCTTACCAGTTCCTTGTATAAGAACATTAATACTTTCTTACCTCTGTCAGGAATCTTTCTCCATATAAACACCATCCTAGTATATGTCTCAAGAAACTTCCTCCAGTTAGAAGGGTGATCATTAACACTATGTGCTAATGTGCTAATCAATGTCAGATGTGCTAAATTATCAGAATCAAGCTATCAACCTGTGGTGAAAATGCTACTCAGTCATTAATAATGATACACCATTTATGACATTAAAACACATCTACTACACAGAACTGGTATAGTCTGTAAAAATAATGATACATTTTAAACTGAAATCCGAGACAGTGTATTTTCAATTTTTGAGACCTTCACACAATTCTAAGAGAAAATATCATCTCCATACCAGTACAGTTACAGAACTTTGGTCCTGATTTAGTAAAGCACTTATACATTTATGCAACTTCAGTCTGGAAGCATTCCCATCACATTCAGTGGCTGTCTTTAGAAAACTAAAACCACCCTTAACGCTTTGCTGGATGTAATGGGTTAATATTTCAACGTGAAACTTGCAAAGGACCCTCGAGGCTCTTTTGCATTTAACTACTTCGGTCTCCTCTGAACGTTTAGAGCTTTAAAACGCAAAACGCAAGTATTTCGCATATCTGTTCTTCCTTTGAACATACAAAGCTGCAAGAGCTAAGCATGCGTCCTGAGCTTCCTGCATTGAGGTAGAGCTCTATCCAGTGCCTTCACACGTTTACAGATGAGAAGTCTTATTTTCCGCTGTTCTCCCGATGCCTTCCAAGTGCAAATCACTAACAAGAGGATCACGTGTGACCATATGCTAAATTAAGTTCGCCCAGGAGATTTCATTCATCGGTTCCCCGGAAAGTGGCGATTAAGTCTACATACTTACAAGGAGCTATTTAATTCAAAACCACGGTTTATTTTTATTAAAAAAAAATTAAACCGGAAAAAAAGAATTAACATAATCATAAAGCCATTTTCCTTACCAGACTGTAACAAAGGCAGAGGCTTTAAGATCACGCCCGACCTGTTAATTTCACATTAAAGGTGCTAAACACCCGGCGCTGCTCCGCAACAACCTGTACTACAGTCCGTTTCCAAACACACCTTCTGTTAATTTGTGACACTGCATATTTTGCTGCTCAAGAACTAAGCCAGCGCTGTAGAAGCTATTTATTCTACCTTCCAGGCGCTTCATAAATAATAAATAACAACAGATACGAGCTGCTACCCAAAAACTTTACAACTCGACGGGAAGCTGCCCCACGGGCCACGCACGAGCGCGGGGGGGGACCCCGACCCCTCTCAACGGCGGCGGAACAGCACCCCATCACAGACCCCGGAGAGCCGCTCGCTCCGGGCCCCCACCTTGCCCCGAGGGCTCCGGGCAGGCGGCGCCGCGGCCCCGCCGTCCTTGCTCGCCGCAGGCAGGGCAGCGGAGCGGCCGATTCACCTGCGCGGAGGGTGCGCGCAGCCCGTCCCGGGAGAGGTCCCACCGCCCCTCTGCCCACCCCGGCCCCCTCCCACGGGCAGGGGCGCACCGAAAGGCAGCTTCAGCCCGGGTAACCCGGCGGCGGGACCCGCGCAAACTTCCCGGCGGCGCGGCACACCCTTACCTTGATGATGCTGCTCCTCCGCGGGGTGGCCTTGGCCGCCTCCAGCAGGCAGGCGTCGGGGTCGGGCGCTGCCGCTGGCCCCAGGCTGCCGCCGGGGAAGCGCTCCGCGGTACCCACGGCCGAAACGCCGCTGCGGCGCTCCCGCCTCCTGCCCCCGGCTGCCGCCGGAGCGTCCAGCGATGCCGGCTCGGGCTCCTCTTCGGCACGGTAAGCGGCGTCGGGAGGAGCACGGCCCGCCGCCGGCTGCTCTCTGCCGCCAGCAGCCTCTGCCATCGCCCCGCCGAGCGGTGTCAACTTCTCCGGGGCGCTGAGACGGCGAGGGAGTCACACGGACGGAGGAACGGACGGCGTCCCGCGGCGCTCCTCTCACGGCACGGCGGCGGCAGCGCCAACTTTCCCCGGAGGAGCCATGCCCGTCCCGGGGGCGGAAGGTGCCCGCGCGGGACTCCGCGCCGCCAGAGGAGCGGGGCGGGGGACGCGGAGAGCGCGCAGGAAGTGCGGCCACAGCCCCGCGCTGTTGTGACAGGAGCCGGGCTTATGTTGACGGACGGCGAGCTCGGCCAATGGGCGGCGCGGCCGCCCCCCGGCGGCGCAGCGGCAGCCAATGGCCTTGCGGAGGGGCGTGCCCGCGGGACTCCCGGACGGGCGGTCGGGGCGGTGCGCGGGGGGCGGCCGGGGCGGTGTAGAAGGACTTGGAACACCTGGTCGCCCCCGCCACGACCTTGACGATGAGGGCCTGTGGAGGACCGTGCTGCCTGTCGAGAGCGCTCGTGTGCCGGGGCGGCCGCGGGAATGCTTCCCCGCGCGTGTCTCAGGCAGCTTTGGGCTGCCTCTGTGCCAGGGTAGAAGCAGCGTGCGGAAGAGGTGACTTGGGTTAAATACCGTGCGGCACGCGCAGCCCTCAGGTGGAGGCACCGTGGTAGGAACAGGGACGCTGCCAGCGCCGGTCGTGGGGGCTGCGGGTGTAGGGGGCACCTTGAGGCTGCTGACGGCGGGCCAGCAGAGTGGCTGCGAGGCGTAAGGGAGAGCTCGCAAAAGACGGCGAAAACTCACGTTGGGATTCCTCCGCCTCTCAAAAACGAGCCAAAAGCGAAGCAGGTTGTGTGGGGCTGCGCCTCTCGCTCCGCTCTCGGCCGCCGGCCCGGGGCG
>VXAX01003480.1:34536-131954 GCA_013399835.1 Leptocoma aspasia | reverse complement strand
CCCTTCCTTCCTCCCTCCCTCCCCTCTCATGAACTATGAGAAGCGTAGCTGGAAAAACAAAACTACTTCTGTCTTAGTGCTGGCTGTGCCAGATGCTTCCTGGTTTTCCACCTAATCCCAGAGGGGGGAGAAAAAAAAAGTAAAACAGTCCTGTAAGATAGCAGTAGACTCAATGTTGTGATTCCTTAAGTTTTAGCTTTCATATTTTCCAGATTCTGTACTGCCTTAGTGTATAACTCTGAACGTCATACAAAGTGTTAGCAAGTTCTCTTTGCAGTTTCGTTAAACAAAACAATCCTTTTCCAGCCTGGGAACCAAGGACACCGTTGCAGCTTCAGGCCCAAAAAGTATAAACAACAGGGAATTGAGGAGAGCAACCTGGGAGGCTGGGACTTCATAATCTGAACCTGTAATTGGACAATTAACCCCAATATATAAATGGACCAAAGCTTATCAAAGTGTGAAAACTTGTGACAGTCTCTTGTCCTGCCCAAGGTGTAGCCTTTGAAGGCCTTTTTAATAAATACCTACTTTATTCCTTTAACACTGTCTAGCCTCTGTTCTAGGTAGCCTCTCAAGGCATCAGTAGCTTTCCACTCTATTTATTCTTTCAATCTTTCTGTTATGGATTCCTCAAACTTTGCTGGTTTTGTCTGAAAATTACAAGGATTTACACTGTCTTTATTTGTTGTGTAATTTCCTAGGGATTGCATTATACCAAACACATTTGAGAAGAGACGGTAAAGTTCAAAGTAAGATCTGGGGCTCAGAGAAACAGTGGACACTGTTAGCATGGTAGATTTTGATAAAATCAAGGTCAAACCTAAAAAGAGTAAAGCATGATGGAAATCAGCTGAAGAATGTAGATCTCTGTGTCAGCCTACAGACATATACTTGCAGTCTGTGCTGCATCTGGATTTCCAGTTGTGCCAGTTAAATAAAATGGTTTAAAAACTCAAGAATGGACTAGAACTGTCTGCCACTTCTCAGTCCAGGAACTTCCACTAACCTGTACAATTGTTACTCATATTCACTCATAAACATTTCCTTTAAATGTATCACTAAATCCCCTATTGAAAATCAGTGAGTCTGTGAAGGAGAGGAAGGTAACCGTTAAGGAACAAATACAGGAAATGATGTTATGAAGCTTCATGGACAACTGAATGTCTCCATGAGCAGTGGAACAACAAAACTGGACAAGACCTGGGCACTGCTTGCTTCATCCATTCTGTTCTCAAATCTTCTCAGTTCTGGCCATCCCCTTGCCCTCTCCCCTCCACTGCCTTCTCCTCTTCCCTTTATTGTCTTCATTTCTTAATAGGGAATTTAAATATTTTTGTATTTTCCAATGTTTCCTAACTATTCTTGAACCTGATCATCTTTGATGACATAGAACAAATTCAACTTTCTGCTTTTTGAATCAATATTGAGTAATTTCTGTGCACACTGCATGACATTTTCCCTGCATGTCTACTTGCCAGCATATGTGACAGGAGGTGCTCACATATTAAAAATCTCATCTGCCCTGCTGAAACCTTTTTGTGCGGTATCTGTTACTGCTGAGCTTACTGCTTTGTCTTTGTGGGCCATTATTTTCTTTGATTCCTGTTGCTAAGAAGTGGCTGTAGTAACCAAGCTGTTTATGTACTTGTGCTTTGAAAGGGAATCAGAACTGTTAAAAGTCTTTATTGCTTAAATCCTCCTGTGTAATATCATTCACGTCCCCTCATAATAGTGAGGATTATGGGATCTAATCATAACTCTATGGGCATGAATCTCAGCCTTGATATATCTTGTAGCTGAGCTGCATAATGTCTAAGAAGCTTTCAGCTCCTGCTGTGCTCAACATCTGAGCAACAAGAGAAGTCTTCCCATAACTCATATTGCTATTGTTATCTTTATTGATATTAAGACTTCATTATTTTAACACTCAGGTAATGATTCTTTTTCATTATATTGCTGCTCAATATACAGTTTCTGTCATCATGGAGTTAATGTTTTTTAATCAAATAAGGGCTTCTTTATCATCTGCTGATTTTGGTATAATTAAGTAGTATATTTGTCTTTGGATGTTTTACTGCAAAAATGTGGCAGGCAGTCAAGTGTGCCATTTAGGAACATTAAATAATTCAGTCCTCTGAAATTTTATCTAACAGCAGTCATTTTGAAACCCATTAGAATGGGCTTCATCAATATATAAATAGCATATCAGCCAGTTTCCTATTATGCCAAAGTAACAATGTTATATTTAAAAATGTTCAGATATATCTGCTTTCTGAATTTCATACATCAGAGATCTTTATGCTTCTCCATAACCTAGACTGCATTTTAATTTATTACATTTCTTAAAAACAGAGTATTTTTCCTATGCTTTGTCATTGCAGACTCTTCTTTGACTGTTAGAACTACACAGTTGCCATTTCCAAATAGTCTGTGTTTTTCATTGAAATTGTTATTCGTGGAAACAAAAATCTAACTATTATGGAGCCCCAGACAAAATGATCAAAAGCAACTTTGAAAGGTTAGCCAGTCCAGTCCTTCTTCACTAGGAAAAGGTTTTCATAAGTTTTCACCGGTGCTCCTTTCAGTTACGAATTTTACCCTGAATCTTTACTGAAGCAAAACTGGATTTTTCAGCAGTCTGTCCTTGTCCTCACACACAAACACACACACACACACACAGTTTGAACCAGAGTTTTCAGAAGCTGTAAAAGAGCTGTACTTATTCTAATCAGGACCACAGCCTGGATGTCTGGAGCCTAAGTCTCCAGAATGTGCTGTGGCATTTATATGCCCTCGGTCAACATGCTTCTTGGAAAGGGAATGACAGAGTCAGATACAAGGCTTCTTCACCCACCAACCATTCATTTTCTCTCTTCTTTGCCTATCAAGACAGTCTTAGTTGTAAGAGAATCAAAGTGGGAACTGGCTAGCTTATCTCTTTTTTTGCACTGGAAAATTTTGTCTGGGTTGAGGGAGGGTGGCAGCTCTCCTGTACAAGAAACATATAAGAGAATGAGGAGTGTGTGACCACTAGCCCTGAGCTGAACATGTATTGTCAGAAATTTAGATATCATCAGAGGAGGAGAAAACTGGACTAAGCTTGTCTATGTAATACTTGTCTTCTGTATTATGCTTCACCAGGAGATGTCCAGGTCTAGGGTATTACTTTACAAGTATTTGCAGTATGAAGCTGCAAATGAACAGTGAACAGAAACCTCTATTGAAAGTACAGTGAGAATTTGTAAGGTAAAAGGCAGATAGTAAACTTTGGCCAAAATTTCCACTTCTCTGCCCTATCAAAATGATGTACTGTACTGGTCCTTTTGAAGATTAAGTTCCTTTACTTCTGTCCTTTAACATGGTGGCTGATGAAAAATACAACATTCCTTTAAAAACAAGAATAAGATTTTGGCACCTATGACACATAATCTTGTATTCCTGCAGTAATACCTAGAAAACTGAAATGTGCTGAAAGTTCTTCCTTTCCCAAATATGCTGGTAGGTTTCCAGAATCTGGTTGTGGATTTCTGGGACTTGTACATTTTGGTAGAAAACTGAATAACAATTTTTTAAGTTTGTAACAGTGTGTTTAAAGTAAAGCAATACTCTGCACATTCCGCACTGACGAGAACAAACTGGGTTGTCACGGCTTTTATTAGCCTTTCTCCTTGACAGCACATCTCACTGACTGTTAGGCAACCTCCAAAATAATTTTGTGCATGATCTGAGATGTGATAAACTATCTCTCCCTGTTACTGATGTTCTCTCTCTGCTCAGAAGGGTGGTATTAAATCTCATATGGAATCTGAAAGACAGGTTATTCTTTAGCAGTACTAACACTCAGTGTGTCAAACAGTGCAAATCATGAGGTATGAAGAAGAGTGAAACAAAAGGGAGTCAAAACATATGCAAGGGAGAGAAGATTTGTTGATCACTCAGTAAAATCTCATGCAGCTGTTGGTGGTTTGTTTCTGTGGAGCCACTGAAAAGGGTATGAACTCTGAAGAAAATTACAATTATGCATTGAATGATGTTTTAAATTTAAAAAATATACAGAAAATTCAGGATTTTTACTGGAGACAGCCTGATATACATTGGCTATACATATATATTGTAACTTACTGACCAGCCATCTCTATTGCTGTAAATCAAGTGTTCTTTTCAGACTCAAATTGATTGCATTCTTTGGGGGAAAGTGGCGGGAGGAAATAAATTTTAAGGAAATTGATTTATTTCCTGCCTTCTATTTCTTAGATGGTGGTAACATTTTCTCCCAAGACTTCACAATTTTACTCTCCCCTTGTAAAAACTGGTAATAAGGCATTGCCTTACTGATTTTCAGAAAGAAGATTTGCAAATGATCTGCAAGTTACCACAATGTGCTGGATATTTTGAAACTGGCCACGCTTTACTCCTACACTGAGATCTGTGATTAGTGCTGGTTTCACCACGGCTGTGCCGTCCTTGCTGTGTTGGTAAATCCCTTTAGACATACGTGGAATATACCAATCAATGTCCCTCTGCTAATGTGGTTTATACCAGCTTTCACAGTGATATACATTAAATCAACAATCTGCCTCACTTGTAAGTTTATCTCTTTACACATAAGTATGTTTTCCAGAATTAGCATGCATGAACTTCTCACATCTGCGGTAGCTGAGTTTCGTATCATCAAAATTTCATATTCCAGAGAGCACATTGCACAAATAGTCTTTGAGAAACTAGGACTCATTCTATCTGATGGATTAGGGCAGTAAATCCAGTGTTGCCACTTCTGAACTCCGGGAAGGACCAGAAACACACAGTTTATGGTCACAAGTATTTGCTTCAGTGAATCTGATCCGACACTTCTGTAGCTGATAAGCTAAGACGTGATATGTCACAGTTTGCTTACTTTTTCTTGTTTAAACAACATTCAATTGTGAGATTATAATACCAATAATTCTGTTAGGAAAGTAGGGTTTTTTCTTCCTTAATTATTTTTGACTATGTGACATGCTGTGCCATTGATTTTTGCAAAGATGTCCAAAAAAGAGTTTTTGTTAAAATAGCTCCATATAGCTGAAAAAATGTTCCCAGCTGCAATTAAAAAGGCTGAATGGAATTTTATGGACATGACTTTTTTTTAAGGGTAAAAATTTTTTTAATCTAAAATTTTATTTCCTTATAAAATTCCTAGGGATCCCAGGTGTAAATACAACTAATGTAATCCATTAAAATATGGTTCTTACAGGTCAAACTGTTTCCTGCTATGGCATTATTCTTTAGCACATTAACAAAAACATCACAGAACTATTGTAAATGCAACAGTGATTGAAAATGCCAACAGAATCAAAATGTGATTCTTTTTATGGCCCATTCTTGCTAAATTTCTTTCCATGTTTCCTTATAAAAACATTCAAAAGAAAATTAATCTTACTTTACTGCTTCTTGTGGTTAAGCAATTAATTAGAAATATCCATAAAATTTTAGACACATAAATAAATCTTTTAAATACAAACCCATTTATCTTCCCAGTCTCTGTGACTGTAATATATACTGGGTTGATATGGAAATGTGCATGATTTCCTAAATACTTCTGTTGCCTCTCTTTCTGTCCTGATGTGTTCAACAACAGGAAATGCCAAATCTTCTTTTAAGATTTATCTCATTTAATATCATATTTGTTTGAAGATCAGTGTGTACGTGTTAACTATAAAGATATATCCCCTGTAAGACCCAAATTTTCCATAATATTAACTTTTTCTTTGAGCTGCGTTGGCAAATCAGCAAAATACCAGTTACCCGGGAGAAAATTTTGAGGAAAAACAAAATCTTCACATTTCAAAAGCTCTAATTCTCATGTGCAATAATACAATACTCCTGTACTGAAGGTTTTAGACAGCCTGATCCTACAAGTCTGGCCAAATCGAATTGCCAGCATACTCATGCTCAAACACTCTGAATGTATCCAAAATGGGAGTTTCCCTTGGCTGTGCATTGGCTTATGGAAAGGCAGCAGAACTTATTTGTAAGGGCAGTTAGGGACCCTGAAAATCAAGCTGGTAACAGAAATGGGGTTCTAGAGTGATTGAGTGCTACTCAGTGGGTGCATCTTTCATTTATTCTGTTAGCCTTGACCATCCAAAATCATCACTTCAATGAATTTTTGCTATGATTCCCTGCATGCAGCTAGTCACAGCTTCTAGCAATATGTTAACAGGGAATACACAATTAACAGCTGACTGTAATAAGCAAACCTAAACAGCCTGAAAGATCATGTGTAGAAAAATGTACCTCTATAGTATATGTATCCACAGAGGGCACTTCATAAAGCGAAATCACAAGGAAGCAAATTGTTTTTAACAAGGCATTTTGCAAGCATGTGCATAGTCATTGACTTGCAGTATATCCTTAACACATATTAAAGAAGTGTGTCTTAATTAAACTCTTTTTCATGACCATATTTGCATTTTAGTGTTTGTGTTCCTACTTATGAAATAAAACAATGGATGTTTAATGTATTGCAATTCTACAGATGCTACCCTTGTAGCTCTTTTATATTCCTGTAGTTAAAATTCCATTAGCAGTTCTAATGTAATCTTCTAGTTTATACAAATGTTCACAGAACAAAATGTTGCAGTCTAGTATGCTGTCAATTAAAGTAAACTCCAACTCAGTAAAAATTGAAATTGAATTCAGCAGTTACAAGCAGATTATTCCCATGTCTGGGATTTTTTTGGTAGTTTTCATAAAATAAACAAGTATAGTAGTAGAGCTCCACTGTTAATATTGTTTGCCCAACAGTTTGAGCAGTCCTTTTATGAGGGTGAAAAACAGTTGTCATACTCTGTTGTGTGATCCTGCTTATGTATGAGAAGTATAAATGCCTTTTATTTCCAGGAATGCCAGAAGAACGAGAAGGCACTAGGCAGTTACTGATTTTGATCAACTGTTAATAATGTCATCTCTGTCTGCTGCTTCTCTTCTTATTTACAACCATTTTTTTATGTTTTCTACTGTCTTTCTCTATCACACAAAGATTTTATCCCTTACAAAAATCACTGTTATGTTGTGGTCATTTGAGGAAACGTACTACCCTGTACAGTACTACCCTGTCATGTTTGTAAATAGTTTTTATTGCCCTGAGTTCATTATCTGAAAAGTAGTCAAAATACTTCATGACTTTCAAGAGGAGCATGATTCATTTTCAGATCAAAGTTAAGATAATTATATTTTTCATGCATACATGATATATATAATATAGATATTTCATGTAATATAATTATTGCATATTATGTAAAATACCATAATATGAATAATTATATAAAATAATATTTAATTTTNTATATGTTTTTATAGATAATATATTAATATATTATGAACCCTAAATTCCCAAGGTGCTATTCACAAGAGATTCACATAAGCATATGAATTTTTTGTCAGATACTTAATACTGTAGAACACACACACACAAAAAGGCACTCTCTGATTATAATATTAAATATTTTAACAGTAATTTAGTTCAAAATGTAATATGCTTGAGTGTCACTCCTAAAAAATCCTGTCAGTGTTTCAGAGAATAGAAAAAATGTGAGCTTTAGCCAAAAGATAATTAACTATTCAGAACTTACATAAGGCAGCTATGTTTTCTCTTACTGTATTTTTGCATATTTTTTCCTCTTTCTCTAGGTTTATTATATTTTTATGGTCCTCTGTTACATACAATTTATACAAGAAACAGGATGTTGTGATTTCAGAGTGTTCTGCTGCTAGATAGTGATGTGCCTTGACACTTTCACTCTTCATCTTTTCATCCATTTTTTATATCAGTGACTTGTGTGTTTCCAATGCTTTTTTTCTAAGAGAGAAACAAACAAGCATCTGTTTCCAGGGAAATGTGGTTCTTCTTTTTCATTCATTCATTTCTTAAGGACAAAGAATCATTCATTTAAACCCTGTCATGGGTGGCCTTTTTCTAGGATTTTTTATATTTTAGAGTGAGACATATGTTTTCAGCAGATATTCTCAGCAGCTTCCTCATTTACATTGGTCTGTCCCAATAAAACCAGAGGCTTGAAATTCCTCTTCTATGAAAATAAATGTTGTGTTTGGATTTAATGTGGGTTTTTTTAATAAATGATAATACATATTATTTCTTTTTAAGTAAATAATTTTTTCACAAATGTTGCTCAAATTGCTAGATTCAGTAACTCTTAACTTGTAGAAAAGTAACAAAAGGAAGAAAAGCATCTAAAGCATTTTGTTTGGAAAGGTTTCAAATATGGGATTACACATTTCAAAAAAAGAGAAGCCACAACTTCATAGGCGCAGAAAGCAAAAGGCACACACAACAGCTTCACCAGAAGGTTGAAAAAAGAGGTTCAAGGAAAGCGTGCTAATCCATATATGAAAATAACTTGTTGTGGCTCTTTTGTTGATTGTATTGAAACTGATTAATTCAGGTCTATTTTCCAATTTAATTATTAACCCTGTTTTTGCTATGGAATGACAAAAAAGTTGTGTTTTTTTTTTTTTTCACTGTTGTGCGTTGCATTTCCAGAACATTCATCTGAGTTGCCAATGCTCTTATTGATGTCTTTATTAGGGCTGCCAACATTGCTGCTTCCTTTGAAGTCTTTCAGGCTGATGGAACTCAGTACCTTTCATCTTTCCCTGTGTGCTGAGCATGGGCATGGGTCTTTCTGGTGTGGTGATTCAGTCCTGGCTGACAGCCAAATGCCCACCCAGTCACTTCCTCACTCCCCTCCTCAGAGGACCATGTGCAGGAAACAGGGTGAACATGGGAAGATGACTTAGCAATTGTCATGGGGAAAACAAGCTCAGCGTGGGAAAATTTTATTTATTTGAACAAAATTGATTTAATTTATTGACAACTAAAATAGAGTTAGATGGTGCAAAACACCTTTTCCCCCACTCTCCATGTTTTCCCATGCTGAGCTTCATTTATTCATTCCCACCTTTTTCATTTATTCATTCTACCTTTTTCTCCCAAAACAATACAAAGGGATGATTGAGGCTGAAAGAAACCTTTGGAGATCCTTTAACTAAAGATACCACAAACTTGTGGAAAAAGGCAACTAATTACTGAATCAATATTTGGTGCCTGTGAGTCATAAAGAGACCAAAATAGAACATAAACAGTTGGGGGTGGCAGGGGTGCCGGGGTGTGAGCTATCCTTGCTTTGTTGGGGGTTATTTGGGAGTGGGATTGTATGGGATGGGTTTTGGGGGTGTGGTTGACAGTGAGGGGTGCTATTTTGAAAATATTAAGAGCTCTGTTCTTCTATTTGGCATTCTTTTTCTGCTTATATTGTCCTAGCACCATGCTGCCTTCAGCAACCAGACAGTGCTTACAGTTCTTGCAGGAGATCTGCTTTCCTCTGTATGGTGCCATCTGGAGTAATACACTGATTTTTAACAGTATCCACCCAAGAGTATGTATTCTAAGCTGAATTATTAGAGGCTTAGCCACCAGTGCAGTAGGAGAAAAGAAGAAACTGAGAGCAGAAAGGTAAAGTGACAGTGAAATAACATGTAACTGAATGATAAATAAGTAGCATAGCTAAATCTGAATAACCATGTTTTACAGATAAATTGGAGAAAAGCAGAACTGGGAAGCCAAAAGCTTCATAATGAAGCGTTTCTGGTGCAACATCATCCTGCTGCTAAGGAAGAAGTTGTTGATCTCAAGGCCTCTGGTTCTCAGGGACACAGCTGGCACAGTGCTGACCTTCCAGTCTCAGGCCATGCTTGGTGTCAGCTGTGAATGGTTAGAAAAAAGATTTCGTATCAATTTCTGTGCACTGTGATATAACAAGTCATCCCTATACAATCCCTTTCACCATAAAAAACCTGAATGCTGTGAAGTGACAAAGCAAGCAGATATCTGACTGTCCCATTTTCCTTCATCTGATATAATTAATATGTCTCTAACTGGGGCCAACAGATTACATGAAATGAGAAAAGAACACAATTCAAATTAATGTTGCCATGTTTTAGTAACAGTAATTTTTTTTCACCAACAGATCCAGTTTGGATGGTTCCACTACACATAGTTTCATAATTCCTTGTTAACAATATATTTTGTCTATTCATTCTTTACTCATCCACTGCAGGGATATATCATTCCTATTGTTATCTCCTCAAGAAGCCTAGTCCTTCATCAATGTCCCTTTCATGTTAAGTGTTTGTAGATTTTTTTTACATTGAATGTATAATATTTGGCATGTTTCCAAATAATTTTATTATGATTTTTTGACTATGCTAACTATATATAAACTGCCTATATGTAAGATTTTTTTTTTTAAAATCTCAAGTGTTTTCAGGGACTTTTCAATTATAGCTGAATTTTCCAAGTTATTGATGTAATAATTCACCTGCCTAACGTTCATCCAGATGAATGAGCACAGATTAGGTATATTTAAGTCACCCATTTTAGAGGTTGTCAGGTGTGGAAGAAATTTCCTTGAATAATTGTTTGTGACAAAGTTGCTGAAATTATCAATGAACATTTCTTACAACTAATTTCTTAATAGTTGTACTTTATGCTTAATTGTAATACTCCTGCTGTACTCAATAGAAAACATTAGCCCACCATAATTTGCAGCACTTCTCCCAAAATACATAGGAAGAAACAACATCTGAATGTGTTCTCACATATGATAGTGTCAAAGATATGTCTGGATTTTTGTTCATTATAGATTTTAAAAATACAAGTAGCTAGAATTTGCCTGTCGCAACCTCCACTTAACTCCTAGATCAAGACTTTGGAGAAGGGAATATACAATTTAAATTAATTTTCTCTGTAATTTCAGGTTTCATTCACCTTTGTCACTGTCCAGTAACTTTCTGGATTTTATTCTCAAAGGAAAACTCTTTTACTTTTTTTGCTGTGGGTGTCACACAATTAAAATGGGAAACATTCCTCTGGAATGGAGTAAGTACACTTGTGAAGTTACCAGAGTTTCTGCATTTGAAACCTAAATTATCAGAGAGTGTAATGAGGTTGCTGATTTAAATTACTAGAGGCAAAAACAATTATGACCAATGACCTCACTAGAGCAACCTGCAAATGGGGAATCAATCAGTCAAGACTGCTGGAAGAAGAAGGAGAATGTTTCTTCTCTTATTCTCAGGAGGATCTTGCACAGAACAGAAAGAAAGGAGAAAGAGGCAAGTCTCATCAGCAGCCCTTTTTTTTTTTTTTAAACCAAGTTAGCTCATTTTAAATTGATGAGTCAGTTTCTCGGTTCCTTGCTTTCTTCTTTCCCACAAGGATCTCATATACAGAGAGGAACCACAGCGCTGCCTGCGCCATACTGCAGGTTTGGGGAGAAGGAATGCATAAAGATGCAGAAGTAAAGTCTTAGATAGAAAAGGAAAGGTATGGAATATATTTTATATATGAAGGCAAAATTGTCTGGGATAGAGCAAACATGCTCATTTAAAACTGTGATCATGGCACACATAACTTTCCATTTTCTTTAAGCACTAAGAACAGAATAATTTTTCTCCTTAAATTAGCCTTACAGCATTCCATTTTTAATGAAAATAAATGCAGTAAATAGGAGCACGGCCTTGAAACAAGCCACAGATTGTTATCAACTTCATTTCTATACTTAGGAAAAACTGATATAATGAAGAAATGAGACATCGATCACTATATTTAGGTTTCTAAAGTAAGTTGTCCTGAGTCTAAGCAAGTTGCCTTTGCCTCTCAGTGTTTTCAGTAGCATGAAACTGAGCTGTTCTTAATCCTGGCTTGTCTTATTTTAAGCATCTAAGATATATAAGATGAAGTGTTGTGGAGAAAGCTTTCCTCTCAGGTGTCCTTAAAGAAAGCACTGGGACAATCTGACTTACACTAACTTTTAAATGTCTAAGTGAACCGTGGTTTGATCCACTCCACCTCTTTTCAAGATGTCTCAGCAGACATCAAATTTTCTTTTCATCTGGATATTTCATTATGTACATAAAATCATTACTATAGAAAAAAGAAAAAAAGTTAAAATCACTAAAAAAAAATTAGTTTGGAATCAAGGGCATGGAGATTTCTCTATAAAATCTTAAGTAAATAAAAAGTTTAAAGATTGTCCTTGTCTCTAATGTTAGTTAGACATAGCTAATGCATTTCTGCTTCCCTAATTTTCCTTTTACTGAGGATTAGTTCTGATATAGTTGTAAAATAACTAACACCGGGCTTCAATGCTGAGGAAAAAAAATAGCCTGTTAGGAGTTACTGCAAATGGGATGAAGTGGAGATTTCTTTTTTTTTCCTCAATTAAATGCACTCTAAATTTTAGAAAGCTAAAAAACCCCACCATTTTTTTTGATTAGCATACTTTCCCTTTTTCAGCTTATTTTCTTTTTTTTTTTCAATAGCGTAGAACTGGAATTCGTAGCTTGTGTTTTAGATTTTTGTAACATTCATATTTTTAATTAAGTATGGGATTCATCATCAAGATTACATGACAGTCTGCCATTCCTATGCGAAGTGATAATGATTGCTTTGGGTGCCTAGATTTATATCATATGTTATCTTTCCAAAATGCTAAGGTGTTTAGACTTATTGCTTCCTTTAGGATGCACAGGATAAGAAAATCTAAAAAACATTGGCTTTCGTTCCAGGGAAAAAAACGGAGGCGGTGTCACAGTAGACTGAAGTAGACTGAAAATAGTAATTCTCTTGCCCTACAAAAGTACATGCAGCAATAATTCAGATTCAAATCCCTGAAGCCATAATAAATTGAACACAAACATAATTGTTCCCCTCACATTTCAGGATTACAGATTTATTGAACTCTTAATAGTTAACAATCTTCTTGTTTTAGTCAACATGATAATTCTACTTGTTGATCTTGGCACACAATATAGTTCTACCAGGTAGATGATAATGAAAGTTTTCTCTATCTTACTTTTGCTATAATTATTTTATTTTATATTCCAAATACAGTACCAGTGCATTTATCTCTGTATGGTAGTGCAAAAATGTAATTTGTTTGATTCAGTTTGTGATTTATAACTCTGTACTACTTTATTGGAATATTTTTTCCTTGTTATGAAAGTTGGTTGGCTGTAGTAAGAATTCCTATTCTTACAAGGGAGAGTCAGAGGCACAAAATAGAAAAGTCATACACTAAACCAAAGCTCAGATTAGATACAGCAAGAATAAAACTTGCTTTTGGAACATAATAAATTGAGCAATAATATATTTGCTCTGTGCAGCATATTTTCTTTTCATTTCTGTAATGTTTCTTTCCCTTTTATTTTTTTTTCTATTTACATAGAAGGAAATGAAAATAAAAAATACGCAGACAACAACTTTGAATCCGATGGCAAATCAGCAAACAGATGTATTTCATTTGGAATTTGAATTTTAAAGTCAAGTTGAAAAAGAAAGTAAAGACAAAATTTATGTTGGAAGCTGCATCAGAAGGGCTTTGTAAAATGATATATTTTAGATTAAAATTTGCTTCAGTTTTTTAAGTCTATTCTACTTTCAGGTTTCATGCACAACTGAAGTAATAGAATGAGGCTACTCTACACTGGGTACATATAAAGGTATGGATACATGTTGCCTTGCCTTTCTTTTTTTTCCCAGTTGATATTCCTATCCCACTAACAATAAGGTTCCCTTCTTCTGAGTATAGCTAAATATTTTTCAATGGGTGTATTGTCTGACTCCGCTATTGAAAAGCTGAACCTCTGCATTTGAAATGCTTGAGTCAACATGGATATATCACAGGAAATTTAAGAGCTGCTTCCATTGTGATTAATAAAATCAAAGCTTTCTGAAATGTGCTATTCTCTGTGCAAATCATCAGACAGCAAATGGAGAGGAAGTGGCAGCACCGTGTGCCATGTTGCAAGCAGCATCAAATAAGGGTGACTAAAGAGAGGGAAAAGCAATTCATCTGCTCATCTCATCTTAGCTCATCTCCTTCTGCTGAGCAAAGTTGCTGGATCAAACTACACAACTAGAATTCGTTGAAAGTACGGTCTTTTCTCACTTGTTTTATATTTCAGCACAAATTTTTGGTAATTGTATTTAGACTGGAATTTGACATGGCAAGTGACTACGATTAATACAGACCTCCTTGGAAATTCGCATATGTGAAGTACTAGCAGAAGTCTTGCTAATGCCTTAGAATACTGGAAGAAAGAATTCACTGATCTCGGAATTCATTACCCAGAAAAAAAGTTTTCAAGGGTACAGGAATCTTCCCAGGAATAGTTTATGCAATTAAGTACAGAAGAAAATCAGGATCACATTTCAGGTGGGGCTGAAATGAGTTCTTCTATGTCAAATGTGCATTTGTACTTGCACATTTTAAATACTGTTTATTTTCTTAGGAATTTAAGGCCATGCAATTCTTGATTTTAATGTGGATAGTGGGATTTATTGCAAGTAATCTTGATTAATACCGATGATTAGATCAGGAGGCATTTTTAGAAGGGACACTTTTGGCTGCTCTGTTACAGATATTACCACCAAATCATTGTTCAGAAGCCTATCAACTAGAGAAATGATTGTGAGAGAGTGGACATAAGAAGCATAATAAATGTTGATCTCAGATTTGGTTCAAGGCTTGAGATTCAAGGGAAGGTTTCTGTTGACATAAGAAATGAGAACACAGCTATTCATATGGTTTATGATGAGCAGTAGAATTTTAAGGTTGACTGATAGCCTTGATGTGAAGCTGGAGGCTTTAAATTTAAAATCTGTCAAGAAGAAGGTTAAGGATTATGCTTTATTAGGAGCGAGGACAAGATGGTACTAGAAAGTATTATGTGTACAAATAGTGAGCCTGTGCTTGTCTGTCCCATTGAACATGTTTTTCTGCATAACTTTTGCAGAAGTCTGATATCATGCTTTAGGGTAAAAAATAAAATGTGCCAGTTATTATTTTCAATGACAAATGCCATAAAAGTTGTGAGAAAGGAATTAGATAGTATGACTAAGATCATCAATGAGATACCATTAGTTAACAAACTTTTGAAATCCCTTGTTAATTTTTTTTTGGTGGGGTTTTGGTTGTTTTTTGTTTAGGCTTTATTTTAAGAGTAATGCGCTATTTTTTTCCATTAGTTATCACTGAGTTAATGTATAGAAATAAATATATAAAAAATGAGCTCTCCACATTGTGCACTTCTCACAATGGCAAACTCAGTGACTTAAAAATTTCCTAAAAATTCTTTTAGGGGGCACAGGACATATAACTTTCACTGTCCATAATTATTTACTTTCACTCTTTCTCTTTCATAGAATTAGCATTTTTCATTGGTAGAATGCCAAGTAGTTGTGTTGAAAATTAAAATTGATTAGAAAAGAGGATAAAATATCTGAAGGTCTTCAGCCATGCAGCTGTCAAATCTGAAAATCTGGTAGAAAGTATTGTACAATTCCTGCTTTAAAAAAATAAATAAAACAATGTTGTTTTCATTGTCATCTTTACTGCTATCCAGATGAACAGACAGTATTTCAATTATAAATCCATTTCAACAACAATAGCTATTCATTTTTGTTCATTAAAATAAAAAAAGCTGAAATAACATATGATGTGACACTTGGATTTTTCTGCAATTGCATATTTATTCATGAGGGACAATGCCTATGCCAGATGTACAAAATAATAGGACTTTCTTTTTTGCATGGGTTTGAAAAATAATTTCTATAAATATAATCCATGCCTATGTGTGTTTTTGTTTGTCACCTGTGTGTGTAGAAATACAGCATGTGTGAGAGTATTTTAAATACATTCATGTGTGCCTGCTGTCTCTTCATGTGTTTTCAAACTATTGTGGTAATAGAGCCTTGTATATATTTAAGGCTTTATAAACACAGCTTTGAAAGCAGTTAGCTGGACATGTGGCATAACTGCTGACAGGTGTTGTCATAGGATGTGAACAAACAAGGTGTTCTTCAAGTTGATGCTTAAAATCATACTCTAATGATCTCTTGTATTACCTGTTCCTAAAAAGCTGTGGTAGCTATTATTTTTTTCGTTCTTCCTTCCTAGTGCTTCAGCCTTCTCATCAGTGATTCAGAACTTTAGGTTTAGGTTTCAGATATGTAGAGGTGGTGAGAACAGCAATGAGTTTAAAAATCTGAGCTCACATTATCTATGTAGTGGCTAGTTCTTCCAGTATACAGAACCTCTGCCCTGACAAACCACACAAGAACTATAAAAAGCTGTATCATTCATGCCTTAATGGACTGTAAGGCATCAGAATAACAACATTAAACCCAGTATGCTTCCTGAGCAAATGGCTTAAGCCTTCACTGGTGGAATTAGTTCCTTTCACTGGCAGAGGAAGCTGCCTGTAAACTGTGAATTTCTCCTTACTTTTTATGACAGATTTGTGGTTGTGATAGATTGGTGGAAGAAATATTACAGCGGTATATGGCTACATTTTCCATTACTTTCACGGCAAGAAACTGGAAATCTGAATTCTGAACTTCTTTTCAGAATAGACTGCAGCAAGCCATCTTTGCTTTTTTCTCACACATTTGGTTTTGAGTGTGCCACACACAGACTGCTTAGATTTGATATTTGTCCCTTAGCCTGAAAGGATAAACTACAGAAATATATTAATATAGGATATCATGGAACAAGGTGTAAGACGAATGCATTATGCTTTAAGAGCCTATGCATATTTGAAATTATTGCTGTTCCTCTGTGTTGTTTTGCCCACAGATAATGGGAGCAGGCATTTGGACATTCTTTAAAAGTACAAAAGCTCAACAGCTAAATTAACATTAATCTTCCATTTCACTGGTTGAGAATTTAGCATTGTTTTGATTTTTTTTTGGGACTGGTCTAGATGTTATTTTAGATATTTTGCAAGAAGAGATAATCCCTGACATAATATAAACTAATTCTTTCTTGTTCCAAATAGCTCTAAAATGTTGCTTCAGGAGTCTCCTAAGACTTCAGTTGTTTCTTTCAGCCCTGGCTGATATTAACAACTCAGATAGATGTGGAGAATGTACTTGCAATATTTGTAATTCTAAATGCATTTTTCTTTGGTGAACTTGTTTTGATTACATATTAAATGATTCCCTGGTTTACCAGTAACAGTATCTTAGCTTCACTACCTGCCTCGTGTTCATTTCAGAAGCTCCATAGACAAGTAACTACTGTAGAACATGTCCAAGTGTACCTGTCCTACACTCCTTCTGTGCACTTATTTCTCACCACATATTTGCAGAGCTGAAGCTCTGTTCTCAAATGGGGAATCCTTTGTGATGTACAGTCTTGAGTTTTCCCTGAAACATTATTGTTGTCATGTTACTCATTAGGTTCCTGGCAGTCCCTCTAGCACACACACAACATATCTCTCATGAACTGACCTACACTGGAATGAGGCATGCCTTGCTCAAGTGCAGCTGAGTCTCTCACAGCTTTAGTTTTGAAAAACAGCTCCATCTAATTCGCTTCACTTTGTGTGCAGCTGAAGCACTGAGTGCAGCTGTAAACACTCTCTGGATCATAAATCTGGAGAGTGCAGCACATCCTGAGTTTTAATATGCCTGCTTTCAACAGCAATATCCTTACCTGACTGTTTTCCATATCATTTGCCAGCTGAGAAAAGGTAAAATTGTCTTGTAATAATGGTTTGTTTACTTTATCCACATATTAATCTACCTTCTGCAATCAAAAGAGTAGATGAAGTGGCAGATGGACAGGGAAGGCTCTTAACTGCAAGGGTACAGAATAGCTCTGGGCATTTGTGATCTTTAAAGTAGAGCCAATATTTTCCTCTGCAAATTTCTTCAGAGTCCCTGAACTGTAACACCTTGCTTCACTGGAACTTCTGCTGCCAACCTGCCTTCAGCAAGTTCACAGAATATTATGGCAAAGCTTGGCTAATTGCCACAGAATGAATACTTACTGCTTACTTGTTTTGATGCTTATATTGGAATTCTTGTCTTGGATGTGAAGGTACATTAGTACCTTTTTAAAGACAGGAAATATTGCCAGGCACATATTTCCAGGTTATAAGGAAGAAGAGCAATTAGACACTTTTCTGTCACTGCAAAGTTCAGCATCAATAAAAGCTTTATCTGTGGTAGTTTTACAGGTATGATCACATAAACACTTTGCAGGCTTACTACATTATCAGGTTCTAGTTGCTTGCACAGCCGTCTTCCTGGTAGGTGTAGAGTGAAAAGGCAATGGGATTTTTCTCATGCATTTTGTTCCATAATCTGGAAGTTTACTTTGAGTTGTCACAAAGCCTTTGCTTTCTCTAACTGAAATTTACAGACTTCATACTAAGATGTTAGAAGGTAAAATTGATACTACTTAATTTTAACTTAAAGCCAAAGGGTTGATGTTAGCAGCGATAAAATCCACCAGAAAGCCAGAATATGCAACTATAAGCATCACCATGAGAAAATTTTCTGAGTATGGAGGATTATGCAGCACGAAACCTGGGGATTTCTGAGCAGGAAAGCTGGAGCTGCTTCTGTTTAGTGTTTGTCAGCATTCAGGGAATCATTTCTCTGTGATTCCTTTACTTCACTCCTCCTTAATACCCGAAACTGCTACTTGCAAAGAGTCCGAAGAGATTGTGCCCACCTATTAGTGTCTTCTCATTTATATTATAAGCTATTCCAGGAAGGTGTCAAATATTGACTAACTTCTTGGTTCTGGGACTAGCAATACTAATAGTTGCTTCTAACTAGCCAGGCAGAAAAAGACAGGAAGCTGGCTTGCAAATAATGAAAAGATGGGAGTATTTGTTAATTTTTAAAAATATTACTGACAATGCCTTCTTTTCATCCAACCTATCACGTAACTCCTCTCAGTTTGAGTTATTCAGGTTTATGTTTTTTCAGGGTTTTTTCCCTCTCAAAAATATATTCTTCTGTTTCATTTTTCCATTTTTATTTCATATCAAATGGAAAACTTTATGTAATTAATTTATCTAAAAAAATGGTCTTTAAGATGCTCACCTTTAGTTGTAACTACACACTGTGTGAACAAAGCAATACAAAGAGGTGTCATTGACATGAGTGCTTATGTTTCATTATATTGTGAAAAAAAAATGCAATCACAGACTTATTCTTGACTCATAACTTCAGGTAGTTGTTAACACCCTGTATTATTAATACAGTGCCACATATCTAGTTTGTTCCTCACATTCCACTACCACCGTGTTTATAACTTTTAAGGGACTTACACTGCTTTTTCTTCCTGTGTCATCTCATCTGTCAGTGCAATGGTTGTTTATTTCTCTATTTGGATTCATTACAAATTTTCACCAAAAGAGCCTCTAAAAGATTTCACCACTCAAATATTTTTCTGTGTGTTCAAATATTTTATACAAATTTGTACTGAATTAAACATGTTTTGATGTTAAAGCTGCAGCCATCTGTATGTATTTTTTAATAGAACTTCTCAACAATAAAGATTGATCATAAAATGTAAAACATATGCTAAAATATACATGATACCATTCCTGAATGAATAGTAAATTTTTATTTTGCTAGTCTCTGATTTATTAATTGATATTTCATCTTATCTTTTGTAAAATCAGAGAGAAAAAAATTAAGCAACAAGAAGTTAAGCAAATTATTTTCACAGCTTTACTGTATCTTTTGTTAGATAATAAAGCAATTCAAACAGCCATGAAGCAGATTTTTTTTACAAATACTGTCTCATGGAGCCAAAAATTCTTTACGATGTATTCTTGTATTTATTATTGATGTTTTTAAGTTATGAAATAAACAAGACAGATAAAACAGCTCAAGAAAGGTAAAAAACAAAGCCACTATATATTTTTAATATACATTCTATATAATTAGAGTTCATTCTATCTGGGTTGTCTCAGACATTCCAGATATACTGGTCATTTTATTGAATTTGACAGTGTAAAAATAAATAAATAAATATCAGTACTGCATTTTTGTGTTTGTGGATCATATCACAGGATCTGAGTGTCTTATGACCTTTTGCTGAGTCTTGTGACTTTCAAAAGAAGCTTCTCCAGATCCAGATGTTGTATGACAGTCATGTTACCTGAAGAAGAAAGAGTAATATTATCACTGACTGTTTTACATATAGAATGAGAAACAGAATAGTATTTATTCAGATTCACACAATAATCTTATTATGTAACCAAATCTACGTACTTTGTACGATCTTTCTAAATGATAAGTGATGTATAAACAAGAACTGATTTATTAATCTTTTTAAATTACAATAAAGCTGGTGCGTGAAACTTTTATTTTTCTTCTCAAAAGGTTATACATTAAAGAAAATGTCAGTAATCCTGGCTTGCAGACATATGTTATTCAGCTTTGCCTCAAAGGTAATCCTTTCTTATAACTCTTCCTCCAGGATGCACCGACAATTAGTTCAAGTGATTTTGAATTGTCAAGTGATGAAGGACTAGAAGGCATTATGTTTCATGGAGTTTCTTTTTCTGCTAGCTATAATAATTCACCTTATATTGAGATTCAGTAGGAAAGATGAGTGCAGAAGAAAGACTTGAGGATATTTGTAGATGAAAAATTAGACATCAGCTTTCAATGTGCACTTGCAGCCCACAAAGCCAAATGTATCCTGGGCTGCATCAAAAAAAGTGGCCAGCAGGTCAAGGGAGGTGATTTTCCCCCTTTGTTCTCATATGAGACTCCAGATGGAGTGATGCATCTAGTTCTGGGGTCCTCAGCACAGGAAAGACATGGACCTGATGGAATGGGACAAAAATAGTCAGAAGGATGGAACACCTCCTTATAAAGAAAAGCTGAGAGAGTAGCAGTTGTTCAGCCTGAAGAAGTGAAGGCTTTAGGGAGACCTTATTGCAGCCTTTCAGTACTTGAAGGAGCCTTATAAGAAAGATGAAGAGGGACTTCTTACCAGGGTCTCTAGTAATAGGACAAGGCACAACTGTTTTAAACTGAAAGAGGGTAGATTTAAATTGGATATAATGAAGAATGTTTTTGCTATGAGAGTGATGAGACACCGGAAGAGATTGTCCAGAGATGTTGGGGATTTTCTTACTTTGGAGATGTTCTGGGTCAGGCTGGATGGAGCTGTAAGCAATCTGATGTAGTGAAAGATATCCCTGGCCATGGCAAGGATTTTGAAACAAATGCGGAACCTTGGTGTTGAGGAAAGCCATGTGGCAGGTGATCTTCCATGCCATCACATGGCACATACAGGATAGCAAGGTGATCAGGTCCACTCAGCATGGGTTTATGAGAAGAGCTGCTGCTTGACTTTCCTGACCTTTTTCTATCACAGAATCATCAAGATTGGATGAGACTTTCAAGATCATCTAATCTGACCACCAACCTAGCACTACCAGAGTAACCCTTGGATGATCTACATCTCCCACATAGTGGATGAGAGAAAGGCTGTGGATGTCATTTACCCAGACTTTACTAAAGTGTTCTTGAATAATAAGTATTTTAGGGTACAAAACTGTTGGAAAGGAATGATCCATATTAATAGGTTTTTTCTACTCTTCTGTGGATAATAACTTATAAGCAAAAGAGAACATTTCCCTCACTACAGTATCAAATTCATACTTCAAACCTTGAGTTTTTCTTTCCTGTGGTGCCTTTCACAGTAAATGGGCACTTTATAAAGAAGTAATAAGGCAGGGTGTATTATATGAGGTTTGTATATAATATGCTGCTTAGTAGATGTCATTTTATTTCACTGCAGTAGAAGGGAGAGAAATGGACATTTTCTTACAGTTTGGGATCTGAATTAAGACATCATGGGCTTCAGGGTTTCATTTTAGGTTTTTATTTCAGGCTCATTTTTAAGTTACCTACTGGTTGTTTTGTTTGTTTGTTTGGTTGGTTGGTTGGTTGGTTGGTTGGTTTGGGTTTTTTTGCATTTATGCTGGTTTTCCATTTGGTTACCCAATGAGATACCACAGACACGTCAATATGAATTTACTATGGAACCTCATCTGCACTCTGGGAAGGTCTCAGCCAAAGCTAACTATACCAGCTCTGAGGGAGGCTGAGAGACAAAAGGAAAATGTGGAGAGTGAATAGGCACTTTCTATGCAGGTTGAAGAGGTGGCCCATGTGTGATTTACAAAACACTCAGACCTAAACATTACCTTGAAAAACTGTCTCTTTCCTGCTGAACTCCATTTAAGGGCTATATTATTTTGATATTTTTTAGTAAGAAGCAGCATTCTTGAACTGTGTGCTGAGTTGCTCTTTGACAAAGAACTGACTACTTTCCAAAATTTCCTTTCCTGCCAGCAAAATAAAATAATATTTACTTCCTGCTGGCCTTACTGTTATATTTTTGGATACACATGTCTGAGTCATAAGCCAAATTTCATGTTTCTCTGCTACTACTTCAAAATGATAGTGCTCTCAATGACATGTACCCACCCTCCTAGACAGCTTGGCATCTTCCATTTTCCATTTGCTCAGTGCATGTCTTCCAGTTACTTTTTTACTATTTTCTGTTTATTCCATCTTGTGAAGAAACTTTCACTCCCAGGGAGAGTTCAATGGTATTTGACAGCTGTGAATGTGTCTCCCTGCTGATGACAGAAAATCACAGTTCACCCAGTTAGGGATGTGTTTCACTGACCTAAGCAACGCTAGCAACCAGACTAGCATGAAACTCCATATTCCAGAGCACTGCAGAAGCCTTATGCATTTGATGATAGATAAAGCAGAGGAGGGACAGACATCACCAGTATCAGCAAGAGTAACAAATATGTTAAATGAGTCAGACTCAAGAAGAAATACTGAGCAGCTCTAACATGATCTTGCAGTGAGAGAGGCTTACAAGTAGGCTGAATATGGACTTTGCACAAGGGCATATAGTGATAGGACAAGAGGAAATGGCCTTTACCTGAAGGAGGGTCAATTGAGATTAGGTATTAGGAAGAAGTTTTTTTTTTCTGTGAGGGTGGTGAGGCACTGGAACAGGTTTTTGAGAGGTGTTGTGGAATCCCCATTCCTGGAAGTGTTCAAGGTCAGGCTGGATGGGGCTTTGAGCAATTGAGTGTAGCAGAAGGTGTCCCAGCCCACAGCAGAGGGGGTTGGAATCAGATGATCTTTGAAGTCTATTTGAACTCAGACAATTCTATGGTCCTATGAAAGCTGAAAAGTCTTAATGGCTGTGACTGACTTAGGTTTAAGCTGGAGAAAAATTCTTCCCTGCTCCCAAAGCTATTGATCAGGCTCTTATTGAGAAGGACACTGTGAGAGGTATTGCTACAAGTCCTATACCTCAGACCTATTAATGTATCAGAACACCTGCATTCCATTTCCTGGTCCTTTATCTAAACACCTGTGCTAAACACCTTTTTTCTTCATAAGAAGATGAGGATTGATTTCTCTGATCTTCCCCTACTCATTTGAATAAGTCAGCATGACAACTTCAAATGTAGAAGACAGGAAGAAGAATACCCTTCCTTGTCCTTGTAGAAGAAACTGAAGTCTTGAAGTGTGACATGAAAATACCATTTCCTTTTATATACCGGGATGTTCAGTTTTCTTTTCCTGGGCTGGAATGGATGGGTGAACAAAAGAAATAGCACAGTTCTGTCTTTGCCATGACTTTACTTTGGTAAAAAAATTAAACTATCAAAGTACACTAAATACACAAAATAAAGTACACTATCAAAGAGTGTACTTTATTTTGTTAGAAGTTCATGAGTAATCGTGGACCATTTGATGCTTAACAGCTGAAGTAAGAGTTAATAAGATTCCTAACTCAGTGCCTGCCAGACTTGGGTACCTTAGGTATTGTATTATCCAGTGCATTTAGCAAAAAATAGCTAAACTTTGTAGCCCCTGCTCATGAGGTCAGGGACCTAGGGACAAAGGAAATGGAAAGGGCTTAGATGCTGGTTGACTTCTTTGCCTTCATTTTCACAGGAAAATTGTACTCTCAGGCTGGCTGGTCAGAGCCTTTTGACAGAAGCTGTGGGAACGAAACACTCCCCAGAGCAGCAGGAGAAAGGGATAGAGTACCCAAGCAAGTTGAACATACACCTGTGGGAGCAAATGAGGTGCTGGTAGAGCTCACCAAGGTTGATGTGAGGCTTCTGCTACTTAAAATGTTACATATAATGAAGGGAGGTTTGTGATGGCTGGTCAAAAGCAAATGTCTCATCCTCTTCAAGAAAGGCCAAGAGGGTGGCCAAAGAGATTAAAAGGCAGGAAGTTTTTACACTGGTTTCTTTTTAGTTCACGTATTACCTGATGCAGGACTAAATAGGTTTCCAAATGGCAGTACTCCTGCTACTTAAGAGGTAGGTATGTGTGTGAGAATTAACATGCATGCATTCTGTTTGGCTCAAACACAAACTCAAGTAAACTAAACCTTGTGTGGTCTTCTTAAAATATACTCATTCTAAACAAGACAAGGGGTATTGTTTTCTGGGTTGTATTTCTAGCACACCTCTACTCTTCTTTTGGGAGCAGTGGAGATAGAAGGGCTGTTGCTTAGCAGCAGCTGTCACCAGAAAGGTCTATGTGTAATATTGTGGTAGTGGATTAAGTGCCACTGAAGTACCTCTCTTCTGCAGACTTTCTGTCTGAAACTGCTAAAATAATTTATAGCCATAGTATTCAGCACAATGTGTATATCCATTTCCCCCTTTCCACCTATCCATATTGACTGTGATGTCTGGTGACCTAAGAGCTGTCTATATTTCTTGATGTTAGTATTGTGAGGAAGTCTGGCCATAGAGCCAGGCTGGACAGTGCTGGAGTAAAGGTCTACCTGTACTGACTTGGTGCTCACTAATACAATCCCCAGACCTACCATTTTGTTAAGAAAAACAAAGTTAGCTGTATGAATCCTTAATCCTTGTCTGCTTTCCCCCCAAAAAATTCTCTTTTCTTCCTCACAGACAGAGTTGTTATGGCCAATTCCCAAAATACTGGTTGCAGAAAATACTTTTGAGAGCAGTTTTTTCTGCTTGTGAGAGTTGTTTGAATAAATACATTTAATGAAAACTCACATCAGAACAAGTACCATCTTTCCCACAAAATTAGCTTTGATTGGACACCACCCACTTTTCTTAAACCAACTTTGAGGACTACAACTATACAGGCATGCTACTGCTGCATAGACATCATTAAAAGATATTTTAAAAAGCTACAAAAAGTATTATGTTATTTCTTGCATAGCCTTTGTTCTGGCTTTGAATTACTGACTACAAGAAACTCAGAGGTATTATGACATTCTGATGGGCAGAAATTACAAAACCACCCATGTAACATGTGGTAATGTACTTTGGAAAGACAAACAACTAATGCCTTCTCATGCATATGGATAGTTGTGACTAAGGAAAACCCTTCTCCACTTGGAGAATTTTTAAGTTATATTCAACCTTGATATTTGGCAGTGAATTTTAGAAAGATGTGCTAGTTATGCACCATAGCACAGATAAAATCTTGGAAAGAGATAAAACATAGAAAGAAAATCACATTCATAGAGGTTGTAGTTACCTAATATTCACCTGGGGTTGTGGCCAGATGGCTATGGCAGTGATATTGTCTTCTGACATGAAAAAGCTTGTCTTGCATTAATTGATGTTGGGTGGTACAGGCTGCAGATGTGGATCTGCTTTCTAGACACCCCCATATGATATATATATGTATTTTAGCTCTGAAGAGCTTCAACTATTGTTGAATTCTAAAACCCTTGTTATGGACGCTTTAATAAGGACTGATTTTTGTATTCTTCAGAGAATTTCTAGCCTGATCACTTTTATCCTGGTATATGTTAAATTGCACAACAAATTCCTCTGGAGTATGTCTGGCCACTGAAAAAAACCCACAAAATATGAATGCAACCAAGACCAAGTTCTGGAATCCAAAATGATTTTACAGTTTAGTGTCCAGCTGTCAGTGCATAAAAACCTTGACATGAAGTGATTACGGTAGTTTAAACATTTTAAGACTCTGGTCTGCTGATTGATTTTGTCAGAACTTGGGGTGTACTGTTCCTCAGTACATTTTTCTGGAGGAAAAGAGAAAGCAAGATATGTGTGTTTGGTTCCACTCCTGAGACGCTGATACAAAAGGTGTAGTATTTCAGTCAAAGCTTCTAACATGAACACATCCTAACATGAGTGCAAAATATATGTAAACTCTCATTTTTAACGTCAGGGCAGTGAGAAATGGATAAACTGCATGAGGCCCAAATCAGATAAATTATATGTTATAGCACCTATCATTAGTTAAATAATCAGTTATATTGTCCTGAGGCAAACTTAACCTGACTGAAGGCAACTGTAGTTGTACATATGTCTGGAAAAGGGAAAAGAGATAAGGAAATCTGATGTGTGGAAATATGTGTTAAATTACAGTACATTAGATTCTCCAGTCCCCAGAGCTTTTTTTTTTTCGTTTTGTAAACCAATTTTTATTAATCAAAGCCCACATAGACAGTTTGCTGATTATGAGACCTGGTTACAGCCTATCTGTGCTCCCAAACATGGATGACCTTGACAGCCTTTAAGAAGATATTGTGTAAGTAAGGAACACTGAACAAATGTATGGACACCCAGTACCTTCCTTTCTTATTATTGGGGTGGCTCAGGCAGTGCTGGGGTGCACAGCAATAAGATCAAGGGGGGCTAATACTCAGTGATATAGGAAATGTCTAGTCCAATGCATACCTTCTGTTTTAGTTTGCAATCCATCATGCTTTAGTACAACTTACCTTTTTTCAACACTTTGTATAATGGCATATTCACATTTTCTTAAATTTGGGAAATTGTGCTTTAGTCTGTTTTTAGACCACAGGGAATCATAGGCTATGAAAGCTGATCTTCCTTTATTTAACTTTTTATTGAACAGAACTTACGCTTTTCTTTTAATTTAAACTGTCACTAGTATTGGGATCAACTCATCATTTAAATTTGAATTCAATATTTAAACAATTTCTCAAGCTGACCAATTTCATTTTTTGCCTTAGGGATTGGGGCTTAAGCAGTGTTTTGGAACCTAAAATGGAGAAAAAATTGAACCAAGCCCATGTAAAATAAGCTGAAGTTTTTATTTAAGACTTAACTTTTGCATTTAAAATAGTATAGTTTTAGCAAAAACGTCTAATACTCCTTTTAGGGATTGTAGGGAGACATGACTAGCATATGAAAGATTGGCAGATTAGGGTATTTTGAAATTACAACTATGTTAGTGTGATTATTATTTATTTTGCAATGTATTATGCATGTATATAGTAATATTTCCTTTTGTTCTTCATTTTGTGGTTTAATATTTAGATATTTAATTCTGAAGTTATATAATAACAACATTTTGGTGTAGAAACAACACATCTCAAAGGGGAAAATTATTGACCAAAATAGGGTACCAAAATAGTAATTTTCTCCTTTTCAACAATCAATTAAACTCTTTTTGCTTTCACGAATTTCAATAAAATCTTGCATCATTAAACTTATTATTTTCTTTATTCAAATTTGGAAGCAAAAAACCTTTTTACTTCCATTAGAGTTTGAATGAAAAGCTTTCAATTAAATTAATTTCAGTCATTCAGGAATTTCGTTTGTCATATTGATCCATTTAATATTTACTTTTTCTTGATTATTGGATATTCACACTTGGATGTCTGAATATTTGAGACTTGGAGCTTTCATATTGAGTATATGATGGGGCTGTGAAGCATCTTGGAGTGTGTCTTCTTTTGGTAGGGAAGGTGGGTTCCTTGAGGCTAGAGGTTACTAAGATTTTGAGATCTGTTAGAAAAGTGTTGAAAAAACACTAATAAACCCAAAATAATTATAAAATGAGAAATGTTTGATAGAAGAAAATTAAATTCTTTAGTTGTTACTTCTGATCATTCATGATAATTTCCTCCTGTATATTTTGATGCACATGATAAGGACAAGACCCTTAACTGTCCTGTAGTGTCTTGAATTCTGTGGTAAATCAGAGACATTGAAAGTTATTCTATGAGAAACCTTAAAGAGTACTTAACAAAACCCTTCCTAACTGGGGTTTGGGAGGGGTGTGTGTGTGTTTATTATTAATAACTAATAGAATAACTCTTATCTTTGCTTTAATTTCTCTGGAACCAGTGCAGCTCCTGGTAGTTCTGCGGAGATTTTTTATTGTTGTTGCTTTTGAGAGAAAGCCTGGGATAAAAAAGCCTTGCTGCATAGTTCTTTTCAAGAAGATAATTCTGTTTGTTGCCAAACCAAACAAAGTGGAAAATGACACAGTCTCAACACCATGCTGAGCTCATCAGGGTGATATAGACTGTGTTCCAGAATCAGACACATGTATCTGCCAATAAATTCTATTGAAAGCAGAATAATGAAGGTAATAACACTAGATTTAATTTGAAAAATAATAATAATTCTTCTTCTGGTGTCTTTACACTGTCCAAGACATAATTTTCAGGTGCTCTATGCTAGCATGCAGCATTACCACAGGTTTCTAATAAAGCACCAAAGATATTCATTGCTCAATTTCTGAAAGATGGTTTAAAATAAGGTAGATAAAGCAGCTTCCTTGCTCTGTAAAATTTCAGCTATGATTCTTATGTTCCTCTGTTTTTTCCCAAGTCTAAAAACTCTTCCAGTGCTCCCCAAAGCCCCTGTATACTCTCCTTTGGCACAGTAGGATCTCTGCTTAAACACTGTGCATCTTTCTTGTTGGAGGGGCACTTGTTTCTCCTGTGAGACCTGTGGTTCAGGAGCAGTCAGACAGAATTCCCTGGACCAGAATCATTGATATTTTCACCTTCATCTGCTATTCATGGAAATCTTTGGAAAGACTCTTGACTACCTCATGTGAATTAATGATACATGGACTGTGGTAGTTTGACAACAGCGCACGGCACGGAGGTTTTCAATCCTGTCAGACCTATGGTGGATCTTTCATTGAAAAGATGCATCTGGTTTTTTTTGCAAAGACTAAGGAACTGTAACTCCTCAGATATTAAGAACTTGCCTTAAATAAAGAAAGGTAATATATTGATTATAGACTGCGAAGATGATTAGAAGATATAGTAAAAGCTAATCCACTTATTCTCATAGGAGAGATCTGTGTACAGTTTGCGACACTTTCACATTTGGAATAAATATCAATCCAACTGTTTAACTCAGCTGCAAATAAACAAGTATGTGTGGCCACTTGCACTTTGCTAAGATGCTATAGCCCTCTTTTCTAATCCCTGGCATATTTCATCGTTAAATTCTCTCTTGCAACATTGTGTAACTGTAATTTAACCTCTGTGATCCATATGTTGATTTTCAACAGTGAAAGAAGACTCTTCCTCTGCAATTACATTTTTCACAGATAAAACATTAAAGCTATCCTGCAAGTTGTGTCTTACCTATTCATTCATCATCTAGATATCTGCAGATGCTGGTGTTCAAAAAGTCCTTTTATATCAGATATCCAGCAGTTCCTTGTCTTGGATGTTTCTATTAGAGTCTGTGAACTGGGCCGTGAATTTAAAAATCAGCACTACTGGGCAACTGATGAGAGTTAGTGAAAATCCCTTTTTAAACTCTTTGTGGTCATGGTCTCTCCCCAGGTGCTATAACAATTCTGTTCAAAGGTGTTATTTTTATAGCTTGTATTCCCACGAGGTGTCGTGTAGTGGAAGTTGCTGAAGGAGTGTTTCCAGTTTTAATCCCTCACCATGGAAAACATTGTCATTCTTACATCTGGCATTCAGAACAGATTAGGGGGTCTACTTTTCAAAAAGCTTCCAAAAAATAGGGAAATTATCAAGGGTAGAATTTGCAGGATTAAGGAAAAATATAAAGGAAACATGACAAGGATTAACAGACTTTGTAACATAACACTGGGTCATTTCATGTGCTTTGTGTTTGCAAATATAAATAAAAATGGTGGGGTGGCAATTTATTCAGGTTTGTGGATTTTTAAAGGAATGGAATCAGCAAATGGGTCTTAGAATTAATGTTTAGTACACACAGAATACATCTGGAGACTTCGTAAGCCTCATCCAAAATAATTTTGAGCTGTTACAGAGAAAATAAAACCTTCAAAGAGTTTCTATATTGGATTTGTTTAGAAAATAAAATTATGAAGAAATGACCAAGAGAATATGGTGCAGTGGGATATGTAATTTACATTTATATTTTTTTGTAGAAGCATTTACCAAAGTAGGTTGGTAACAAAAAAGCAGATAAAACTTTGATTATGTCTCAAGTAGTTTTCTAATTAAATATAGATGACAAACTTGAAGCTGTCCACAGTACTTGTTAAAGTAAATACAATATTAAATAATCGAAGATTGATGTCCCCACAATCTTTTGATAACCCTTTTTTTTTTTTTAATTAGACAAAATAGTCTTTGTTTTTGTTTTCTATTTTCACTTAAAGATTTTTTTCACAAGAACAGGATAAAGTGGAATTACTTACAGGGTAGTTAAAAAGCAATAAAATTACAGTTTAGAGAAAGCAAAAATGTATTAATGTGATTCATGTAGTAAAATTGCTTTGTCAGAAAATATAGTATTTCCATTAGTATGAATATTAATAATGTCACTGGCATGAATGACAGTGACAGCAGGCAGTAGAACAGATGTTGGGTGTTGGACATTAGTTTCGACCGATGTGGTTGCTTTCATTGGTGCGCTCTGGTGATTCAGGACGGACACCAATAATTGTAGCACCAAAGCTGGAAAGGGGGGAACTCCTGCTGCTCCTAGATGTAGAATACATCAGGGTCTGGCTGAGCTGGAGTTCCTTTCCCCACAGCAGCCCTCACAGTGCTGTGCTCTGCACTGGTGGCTGGAAAGGTGTTGATAACAAATCAGAGTTTTGGGCACTGCTGAGCAGCGCTGGCACAGCATCAGCGCTGCCTCTCAGCACCCCCACATCAAGGGGCTGGGAGCGAGCAAGATCCTGGGAGGGGACACAACCAGGCCAGGTGAACAAAAATATCCAAAGGGATGTTCCTTACCATATAGCAGCTCAGATATAATAGCTAACAAAAGGAGAAGGAAGGGCAGGTATTCTTTATTTATGGTCTTTGCTTTCCAGAGCAACCTCTATGTGTGTTGAAGCCCTGTTTCCTGGGAAGTGGCTGAACATCTCTTGCTGATCAAAAGTGGAGAATAAACCCATTTTTTTGGTCTTTGTGTGTGCACAAATGTTCACTTTTTCTTAAGTAAACTGGCTTCTCTCAACCTACGATTTGTTTTTCATCTAATTTTCTCTCTTCCCTCTGGGAAGGGGATTATTAGAACAGCTTTGTGGGCACCAGGAATCCAGCTGAAGTCAACACACCACAAGACGGCACAAAGGACAGCCCTAAGTCTCCTATTTCTTTTCATATTTCAAAGAGTGCAATAGGAGAATATAAAAGAATTAGCTTAAATTTGGAGAAGACCACCTGGGAAAAAAAACTTGCAAGTGAAGCATACTCAAGGTGTTTCCAATTCATTAATCTGAGCTGATGAAATGTAATAATTAAAAACAGTAATAAATCCAAAATTCAAAACTATGATACAACAAAAATGCAGTTAGGATTTTTCTCTGTTTAAACAGAAACAATGTTCATATAGGAGAAGTACAAGAAGATGTTATTACAAGTCAGCTGTGAGAAAATTGTATCAGTTTTGACATTTACAAAGGATAAAAAAATTACAGAAACAAATTTTAAGAAACCTTTCATTAATACTTTGAAATCATCAGTTTATCTGGAATATCACTCCATTACTTAAGGGCCAAGATAAAGCAAAATGGTCCACACAGATCTTTCATGAAAAATAACAGAATTAAATTAATTTAAAATAAAATAATATTTTCTTTCATAAAGAGAGAGATTACCTTCTTAGTGAAAATAAAACACCGATATTGTTGTGAAAACATTAGCACAAACTCTACAAAAACGTGGTCGATCTTGTGTCTTTATCAGAAAAGAGAATACATTACATTGGTCTGCTAATTTCTGTCAAATTATGACTATTTATCTGTCTTTCAGTGATAAGAAAAAACAAAATATTATTATAAAATTTTTAAAAATTGAAGTTCTTGAACTGGGTAAACAACTTTTACTTTATTGGAAGATTTTTGAACTTACTGGGTCATGTAAGTCAGTAATTGCAAGAGAAAAAAATTGAATGTGTTTTTGGTTTAAATAACTATTTTAGTTTTAATGTATTAATAAGACAGGAGAAGGCATATATGAATCTCCAGACATAAATAACAAGCGGGCAGAAAAAAACCCCAAGAGAATTATATTTATAAATGTCATGAAAAGAAGGTGGATTGTAGGCTGTGATTTCTGAAAGCATAAATTTAGCAATTCTAGGCACAAAGTTTTACCTGCAGGCTTTTTCACAAAACAGTAAGCACTGACTGTATTTCAGCCAGAGAGATTATTTATTTTTTCCCCATGAAGACACGTACATCAGTAAAAATACAGAACACAAGATTTGCAGACTAATTGTGATACTTAATATTCTTATCAAATATTAAAAAAAAAAAAAAGTAATAAACTCTTTAATTTCCCTCCTTTTTCTTTAGGATCCCTTGAGTACTGCTCAACGTGCATAGTCTCCATGATCCTTCTCACAACCAGGCTGGCTTTGCTCACCCTCCTTCTCTAAACTGGTTTCCTTCTATAAAATTCCAGTTTGCTCTTATCTCTGACAGAGGATTTCCTTCAGTGATTTCAAATACTTTTTAGGCAGGACATGGCTTAAATGAAAGCTCCCTTAGGATAGTTGGCTCCTCCAGCAATCTAAGCTCACTCATTGATTTGTTTTGGTCAAACGGCAGGCTGTCCATTCTTTGGGGTCCATGTGCAGTTTCCCTAGTGGATCTCAACAACTTTATGTCTTCTGTACTGCTTTAAATGTTTATGTTGTGGTGGCTGGTCGGGGGTCTGATGGCTCAACCTTCCAGAGAGAGAGAGGTCCCGCAGCGGACAACTTTCTAGGGGTCTCAGGCTGTCCTTCAGCCACCAGGTAAGGCGTCCTTGCATCCTCTGCATCCTCTGCAAGGATGAGCAGCCCCCCATGGCTGCAAGTGATCAGCTCTTAGCAGTGATTTCAGCTCTTAGTGATTCCAGCTCTGCTTTGCGAGGTACCCCCAGGCCAACACAGGGACAAAGAGACAGGAGCTCTGTGTGGCAGTTCCACAGGATCAGGCTTTATTCCAGGACCCTGGGAGGGGAGCCAGGGATGGACAGCTCCATCCTGAACAGGGCAGAAACTGGGGTTTTTATGGGGAAAAGCGGGGGTGGTCCAAAGGGGCAAAAACCGATGGGTTACAACAAATCTGCATGAGACCCCAATGCATGCTGGGCTCTCACCATGACCAAGGAGGATTTCCCAGCCCAGGGGGATTGAGATGATATTTTCACAGCCCATTCAAGGCACATCTCTCCAGGGGAGAGGTTTGGTGTGCCCGTCTGTCTTCGCATGTTTACAAGATGAAAATGTTTGAAGATTGCTGGAGGACTTTGACTCAAATAAGGAAAATGTAAAAATGCAGGTGTTAGTTTGATTTACCTTTCCATTAACATGCATTGTTGTGTTTAGAGACCTGAAATGACACTGACATACTCAATTCTGAAAATCAATTTTCTAACCAATTATGTAATGCAGTCCTGGATTATATTCAAGTAAGGCCTTTTTTTTTTCAGTGGAAGCTGAGGTTTGTTTTGCTTATTTCCTCAGACCAGAAGAAAATGTACAAATGATAAAATCATATTAGAACTTATCAAATTAGCATCCTTAAAAGTTTGTCAGAAGCTAAACAGTTTCACTTAATCTCTTCATTGAAGTATTAAACAGAATTAAGTTCAGTCATTAATGGTAAATGTATCTTTATATAAAAGAAGAAAAAGGAGCAAAAAAATAATATGTATTCTCGTACATATTTTAGTGCCTATTATATTCCAGAAATAGAGGCATAAGTACTAATAAGTTGAAAACCTGTCACCTTAAGGGCTTTCAGATGACATTTTAGTACTCCTACCCAAACTAAGTTCCAAAATTAAAGGGTTTTTTAATTTATTTTTGCTTTCCTGAGATCACATTTAGAAATCCACTTTCCCACTTGAATCTTTAGAGTGTTTACAGCTTTTGCATGTCAATATTTTTATTTTATTAGTAAGGTTTTAATATTAATACCAAAGCAAAACAATTCCTTGTTCTTTCTTGGTTAGAGTAGACTTTTCTTCACTTTGAGAAAACTTTGTTTTCCTCCTCTGTCTGTAATAGAATTGCAATAGAACAGCACTGAACCATCTTTCTTGTTTTGCCAATTGAATAGCCAATGTAAGATAAAATTCACCTTTTAGATTTTTTCTCTTCCTTTTGACCAGGTCTCTCTATTGCCTTTCAGTGTTGAATTTTTATGAATGAAAACAAATTCCTGCACCTTTCTATGAGGTATTGACCCTGTGTGTTTTTGTTTTCTTTCTTTCATGTAACTACAAATGACATCTTCTATGTAGGGCCAAAAAATAACCAACAAAAAAACAAGTGGCAATAATCTCTAGGTAAAAACAGTAATAGAAATTAACTACACATGTAATTTTCAAATCCTTTTGACTAAGAATCCATTCAGACGTGACCTTGAGTCTCAGCAGCACAAAAATTTGGACAAAACCATACCAGCCCCCTGCTGCTTTGTGTTCTGGGAACCATTATGGCTGTACTTGCTTAAAGTCTCAATCAAAAACAGTCATTGTAAGGAAGTATTGGGGTTTGAGTCTGAGATACATCTACTCTTGCTTTGAATTACAGAAATTCTTCATGTAGTATGTTAGCTGAGACAGTAGCTATTGCATTAGCTCTTGTATATTAAGTATTACTTTTGGTTTCCAAAAAATTTCCTGTAATACCAAGGAAAGAAAAGCTATTAAAACATGAACTCAGTTGTATTTTGAACTTGATATTTCAGTAATTCATTATGCCTTCAAACTATGGAAAAAGAAATATTACTGCTGTCCTATTTTTATTTCTAGTTTACAAGATAACTGTTTTTTAAACTAAAAATCACGACTTCAATCTTTAGGATTTTGAAATTAAAGTAACTGCACAGAGAAAATATTTACAGTAATAATCTTCTTGCCTCTACACAAAAATTTTGTCTGAAATGCAAAGGTCTGCTTTTGTCACGTTAAAACACATTTTATGACTATCATCCTGACACAGCAAATGACAGCTTCTATTCAGAGATCTAAAGCTGACTGACCAAATCAGCTGTCTGAACAAATCCTATTCACAGGAAAATGATTCCATTACGGGAAATGACAGCTCTATTCAAATAATCAGTCACTAGGAGGTCAAACAATCCATAGGTGGAGGTGATGGACAGCAGAAAAGCATAATTATATGGAAGAAATGAAAATATAACAATAGCTTTTGAAAGAAAAGGACAATTTTTAGTTGATCATATTTGTTTGAAAAAGTTTTTCTACATTCTTGAGAGACTTGCACAAAAGAAACAAGCAATAGAGAAGCTGCATTAACTGTGGATTAAGGTCACAAATAGATATATGCTTTAAGCCTACTCTTAGTCATGTGTATCTAATAAATAGATATATAAAGGACATCTTATAGCTGAGAGAATGTATATATTACAATAGGACAACTCTCCTGTCAGTTTTTGCTCAATAGCACTGACAATTATACAATTTCTGCTTTGTAAATTTCATAAAGTACTTGCTGCAGACATCTGCTAATGGAAATCACATATGAATATATGAAAACCTGAATGACAACAGATACTTGTTTATAACAGTTCTTGACATTTTTCCTCCCCAATTTCTCTTGCCTGTTCTGAGGCTATATTTATATTTCTGAACTGTTTCTGTAAATTAATGCTTTGTATGCAAATCAAAATCTGACAGATTTGCCTTCCATTTTAGCGAGAGTAATATCTTATCTCAACTGCAGAGCAACATATTTTATTGAGTTTAGAAATGCACTTGTTACATATCAGGTGTAGGAAGCACCGTACAGAGTGCTTCCTACACCTGATATGTTACAGTACAGAGTTAAAACATGATTTTAAAAAGTATATCCTCCTTCTTCTTCTTCTTCTTCTTCTTCTTCTTCTTCTTCTTCTTCTTCTTCTTCTTCTTCTTCTTCTTCTTCTTCTCCTTCTTCTTCTTCTCCTTCTTCTTCTTCTTCTTCTTCTTCTTCTTCTTCTTCTTCTTCTTCTTCCTCCTCCTCTTCTTCATATTAAATTCTCTTACATCATTTGCTGAATCTTCTCCTGAACTATGTATAAAAGTATTAGCAACTCTAAGTTGCTTGTTTTCTCTGACGAGTCGTCCTGATTCCAGCTGGGACAGGGTTAATTTTTGCAGTATACAATAAAGGGAATGACCAGGACCCAGAGGTTATTTTATGCCACCTTTCATCATTTTCTGGGGACAGGGAAATGTTGAATTCCTTTCTGGGTTGGGTAGGTGTTGGAACCCAGGGCACAGGGAGTGTTTCCCTGCCTGTTTTAGAGAGGCCTGACCCCCGGTCAGACACTGCTTTTAACCTTCGTCCCTGGGACAAATTGCCAAGGCTTTGGGATGAGTTGGAACATAAGAGTGTGATGTAGATAGCAGTAGTAATAATAGTTTGTCACTAGGTGAAGAATTTTGTGTTTTAGGATTTTAGTATAAGAGTGAATGGAAGACAAGATGGAGGATTTAGGGTGTTGCCCCATCTCCTTCTTGTTCTTCTTCCACTCCATTTTCTTTTGCATTGTTGGCACAAAGTCATTGGTTAGAGAAACTAGTTACATAGGTATTACGTGAATAGACTAATCAAAGTNGTTTTAGGATTTTAGTATGAGAGTGAATAGGAGACACGATGGAGGATTTTGGGTGTTGTGTCCTCTCCTTCTTGTTCTTCTTCCACTCCATTTTCTGTAGCATTGGTGGCATAAAGTCATTGGTTAGAGAAAGTAGTAACATAGGTGTTACGTGAGTAGATTAGTAGAAGTTATTGGTAGTAAAGTAAAAACAAGATACGTGTCAGAAAGTAATTGGACGGATTAGTTTTAAAAGGCCTTAGTTTTGGGTGCTCAGGAGCCATTTTGTACCTTGTTTCTTGTACGCTAAGTCTGGTGTGCAGACGGCGTACCGAACTTAAGAGAAAAATAAACAACATCCTGAAGACCAAGAATCAGTGAGTCCTGCTCGTTTTTCATCCCTGGCAAAGAACGCATGAGACAGAACCTTCTCCAAGGGCCCAGGGGGTAAGTTCCGAGCTGTGTGGGGTCCAACAAAAAAAAGAACCACACAGCCATCACATGTGAATCATTCACCTCTTTTCTTGTACACTGCGGCATGTGGCATTGGGCATTGGTATTGTTGCTGTTACTGTTAATTTCCTTAACTCATTGCTCTTTCCAGTAAATTGTTATCTCAACCCATGATCTTTCCCTTTTGTGATTCCAACCCTCCCTTCCAGCCCACCACAGGGGGAAGGGGAGGGGAGAACGGGAGTGAGCAAATGGTGCATGGTTTTGAGTGTTTCAGAGGGAATGCTGAACTGGGGACTACCATTCCTAAATCACCACATAAGTGGAAGCACTTAAAAACGCTCAGATTTCATCTCTTTTGCCTAACAGAGCAATTTCTCCCCAAAACAAGTGCAGTAAGGTCAGTTCAGTAATGCATTTCTGAGGTGTTTTTCATTCTCACAAATGAGAACAGGCATTGTCATTACCATGGTCAGAGGTGGTGAACAATTTTCCATCAGAACTGTCTGTCTAAGGTCTTTAAAAAAATGAACTGTTCATGTGAGACAGAATAAGAGTACATACACACGCAAAGGAAAAAAAATCCAAAATAACGTGGGGTTTTTTTGTGTTTGGAAGTCAGTTTCTCATTGAACTCTTTCTGACTTAATTGCATCAAAAAAGTATTTGCCTTGCATGCTTGAGAAAGCTTGTCCGAATCAATTGAGTGTGGAAATAAGAGGGACATACCCAACATGTCAAAATAAGATATGAATAAATGACGAGCATGTTCCATCTCATTGCAAGACAAGAATATCTTACATTGAACCATCTCTGGAGAAAGTATGTGAGCACAGGCAGCTGCTATTAAGTAAGTAATTCACTGTAGGGTTTCTTTTACAGTTTCGGCAGTCCCATGCATGTTAAATGCTAAAAGTGTTAAAATGCATTAGCTCCAATGTAGACACGTATTCAGAATTAAAATGTCCCTAATTTAATTTAGCTTAATTCACTTTGAAGTCTGAAGTAGACTACATTGAATTAAAGGCATTGAAAATCTGAATAAAAGGATCAATACGTGGCTTTAATTCATTTAATTAATTCACTTTAAAAGTTACTTCAAATTAACTTTCTTAAGTGTTTCTGCATTGACAAATTCAATAGGTCTTGAGTCTTTAGATGGGAGCTTATCATTAATTATGAAATTATCTGTTCCTTCCTTTGCAACCTAAAGAGCTCATGGCATAAGATGTAGCTGTTCTGAAACCAACACAAAGCATACAGAATAAAAGCACAAAATTTTTTAGACCCTGGCACTTCTTTTTCCCTGAAGCCTTTCTGATCATTGAAAAGTAAACAGTACATTTATTTGACAATTAAAAAATAATCTATTAGTAGCTAGAATGTTGCAAGTCATTCAAACTGTTTATTCTATCATCTTTTAAAATGGGCTGTGTTTCATGTGAATAAAAGGCAATATATGATATTTTTACAATTATTTTCTTTCAGCAGATTAGGTTGTTTCTTAGTTTAGGGTGACAATGAATAGTTGATTAATTAAATGTAGTGCCAATATTTAGACCTGGGGCATAAAGGGGTCTTTTATATTATTTTTTTTCACGTAAAGAAGGAGTTATTGTAACATTTCACATTACTAAATTGGAATAAAATTTGTGTCACTTAAGTAGTGTCACATGAGTAGCAGAAGAATCCAGTATCATACTTCTTTTCAGATTGGTATTCAAAAAGTTGTGGTAGTCCACAGTGAAGGACTTTTTTTTCCCCTTGCCTCATGCTCTGCCGTTGAGGATGTGCACAAAAGAAGCTGGAAGGCACCATAGCTGATCGGGCACAGGTGACCCAAACTTACCAAAGGGATATTCCACACCACGGAACACCATAATGGACATCTTTCTGTCCAGTAGTCTATTTTCTTAAAAAAATGGGAGATGGTATTTTTGAGTTTCCTATGTGTTCTTCCAGTATTATCATCAGCAGACACGAATGCTATGGGAAATGGATGGATAGGCAGGCATGGTTTGATAAACAGAACATATAAAGAAACACAAGCTTAACCTCCAGCCCCTTTACAGAGAGGAAATATCAGTTTAAGCAAAGTGGATTAAATTAATGAAGTGCATCAGAATTTTAAGACAACATGAACTATATCTTATAGCATACAACGCAATGCATGCATTGCTGCAGCAAAGGATATCACTATGATTTCTGTCTTAGTCTGCAGAAGTCATACAATTCAGTATGATTTACTTGTGAGTAATACAGACCATTCCAAGAGAATTGTAATTAAAATTTATCAGGCCATTACACAGAAATTCTTATTAATACTTTACTGTTTAAGTTTTGGAGGGAATATTTAATCTCACTTTATTCTATATCTGCAGTGAACTTCTGTGCAAAGACCACGAGAGGCTTTGGAATGCTTAAAATAGCTATTTCTGTATAAATGCTATTGTTTTGTTTGCTTCATGCATGTAAGTGAAATATTTGGAGGTCTGGAAGGAAATCCTTTTATGAATTATTCAAAAGCCAAACTGCCTCTCCTTTTTCTGTAGGAAAGCTATACTGTGCCAAGCAAAGAGATAGTAGATCTCTGGCTCAGAACAGAAACTTTGGTGTCTTAGGAACACCTTCTATTTTTTCTGCTTGGTTGGCTGTTTGGTTGATTGGGTTTTAAATGCACAAAGGAAGATAATAAATGCTTTTCTTGATTTAACCTGGTCTGGTAGTTGTTTTGCTATCGACTGAACTGCTCATAATTACTCAGGTTCTCAGCATATCTCAATGCTAGGTAATGTGTTAGTGCAAAGACAGAGTTTCTAAGCAGTCTTCCACCATATTTATCCATTTAAATGTTTAATCCATTTTACGTAGATTGCTAGTGTGGTTATATTTTACCACACAGACTTAAACCTCCATAAAAACATAACAAAAGTGAAACATGGAATAATTTAGGAGATTTTCCATTGTGTGAATATGAAGGCAGGTAGGCAAATCTGCTCTTTCACCTACACACTCAAATAATGCATCCCAGGACACATCTGGCCTGAAACTTGCATAAATAAATTAAAATTCCTCTATCACTGAAACAGTTGTCACTTTTCAACATACTGGGCTTATTAATGTAGGTATAATAACTTCATTTAATGTATGTCCTGATGGCATGCCATTAACTTCCCAGCTTAGCTTTAACCTTTTAAAGGTGGATTTTTTTGTTTTGTTTTGTTTTGAGTAAAAATTTAGCCTAGCAATGGATAAATGTTATCTTTTTTTTTACATAAGGCATTAAGTTAAAGATATAGAAGTATGCAGGATACAAAAAGGGGGTATTTACAGGACAAGAAATCTACTACTAATAAAAAAATATTTTTAGATTTTGTCGAGGGCTTAGCTGTATAGCTGTATAGCTTCATCTATAGCTTAGATGAATGTCTATACATTAGACATTCATCTATAGCTTAGATGAATGTCTAATGTACTATAGTTCTTTCTCAGTTCATCTTTTCAGTTCCTCAAGATTATCCCCTAAAAAAATCCCATTTTGAAGAATTTTCCTTAAATCCTATTTTCCTTAGTGGTATTGATAGCTCTGATTTGTTTTTTGATCAGGTTTCTACAGGAGTTTGGGTGATTTTTGTGTATTTAAAATTTAATGAGAGTACTAACACCACTGCCAGTCTTAATTGCTAAACTTGAAAGGGCAAACATGATTTACATTAATTTTGCCCTCCTCATAACTAACTAAAATCTCAGCCTTGTGGCTATGCTTTCAGACATCTTTGAATTTCCATTTGACAGCAGAAGGCTGCTAGTCACTTTCTTGTGTGAAATTTGTTTCTTATTTCCTGACATTATAAGAGGGTTTTATAATCTGAAGACTAATCAACCTTAACTACAGATTTCATACTCTGCACAGCTCAAAGCTTTAATTAAATGGCTTGCTGAAAAATATTGTGCATCACTGAGATTTTTTTCTATTCCTCCTTATTGGCTCTGTGTTAGGCCAATTACTACTGGTGTATTGGTCAAGAATTTTATATATTAAAACAATACTTGATAAAGATCATAAGATTTCTGTTAATATAAATGCATGTAGATGATGCAATATAGATTAAGTGGCAATTAACCTTTTTTTCAAATATCTTCAGTTCTCACAGCATTCATGTACATTCTAGTAGGAAGGAAAAAGTACCATAGATAGTCTTAGTTTCCGCACAATTAACTCTTTGATAATCTGCTACTATTGCTTGCAAAAAAAATTGCAAAATATTAGAAAAAATGAACTCAAACTATAGGTATGATTTTAATAATAAGCATTAGAATGATGATAGTAGAGGCAACTTGTGAGTAGAGTTAAACAGAGATGCCTAATAGGGGAAGGGAGAAGGGTTAGAGCCTTAACTCAAGATGGAACAAACAAGAAAGGAACTGTAAGGAAGCTGGAAATGACATGGTGCATGCATAGATGGTGGTATGAAGAGAAACAGTGTCTCTTAGACCCTCATTCTGATATGTGCATTTTTGATCCTATATTTTGGAGGAGTTTTTGGATGGGCCAGATAAAAAAATGTTCTTGCAGATCTAATATTTTTTGTACCAGTTTCTTTTTTATATTTTCTCTCCCAGAGAAGGTGGAAACTGGATGTCTCTGCTTCTGTGACCATGTCTGAGCCCATTTTCCCTTTTAGTGATACAGTCTGGGAATTCAGCATCTATGATTCATTCCTCTTCCATGGATATATCATCAATATCATTTTACTGACCTATTCTCGGGAAGATGATTTCAGGTATGGAGTAAGTACAACCTTCTTTAGGTGTTATAACTTTCCTAGAACTTACGGTTATTGCTATCACTTCCTAAGAAGTAGATGTGACTAGAATCCTTTCCTTTACACACCTTGCACAGGTAGTTCTGCATAAAAAACATAAAACCTGAGGAAATTACTATGAATGAAGCAGATTCTTTTAAATCTGGCAATTAAGCATGAGTAACTGAGGAAAGGTGTGGCTCAAAAGGGAAAAAAAGGGATTGAAGTCAGCTGCTAGTCTCTCAGATTTGCATCTGTGCCAGGGAGGGATATACTGAGCTGATAACTCAGTGTTCACTTTATGATGTTCATAGCAGCCTAGCAATCTAAGTAATGGGCTGTAGAACTAAATCAATATAATCTGCAATTCTGCAATGTAACCTAGACTGCCAAGACAACTGACACAGCAAGGTTCTTGGGGTTTGGTTGGTTGGTTGGGTTTGTTTGGTTTTAATATCAATGAAAGAAATCCAATCTTTCCCATATGGTAAAATAATTGAGATAGAATGTTACTTACTTTGATGGGTGACTTTGATAAATACGCATTCAACAGAAACAAGGACATTTTCTGGTGTAAATTCCTACCACAGCTGAACATGTTTTGGGATGTGGGAAAAATGAAGATTAAGGACCTTTAATAGTATACAACTTTATTTGATATTTCTTTTTATTTGCCACTCATTTTCTTAAATAAGCATTTCTGTCCCTGTACCATTCTTGTACCTGACAATTTATACCATTTATATTTATGTACTTATTTATTTCACTTAAATAAAGATGACATTAAGTCCCCTCATCTTTTCTCAACTCCTTCTCAATGTGAATCCTTATTTGCTTATTATTCCTTAATATTTTATCTTCAGACATTCTCATGATACTGCCTTAAATTACAGAATCTTACTGATGTCACTTTTCTGTGGTTTATTTAACCTTTGGTCCTGTGTCCTGGTTTCTGTGTTGCTCATGTGTTTTCAAAACTTCTTCCAACCTCAGATTCTCTCTTGTTAATGCTCCTTTCAGACTCTTTCTCATCTACCCTTTCATCCTTCCTATTGCCTTAATTTTGTAGTTTTGTTTTATTATTTTTTCTTAGAAACCGTCCCAAATTTCAATCAGAGCCTTCATAGAAATTATGCATTTAGTAATCTGTGTTTAAAGTTTCAACAGACTAAAAATCTTTTGGAGAATGCTATAGGATTTCTCTCTCCACTTTTCATTGTAATTTGCAGCCAATGGCAAATTTCCTGAGGGGGACTATTTTCTGATGCATGGCTTGTATGTTTATGCATTGTCTGTGTATGTCTTGTTAAATCCACATCACTGATTTCAGGAAAGGGTAGAATAATAGAATTGTAGAATCTTTAGGTTTAGACCATGTAAGTCTTAAGTACCATGTACAGTCATTTCTTGAACACCTCCAGGGAGCAACCTCCAATACCTCCCTGAGCAATCCATTCCAATGCTGAACCACCCTTTCAGTGAAGTTGATGTCCAACCTGAACCTCCCTTGATGCAACTTGAGGTTGTGTTCTCTTGTCCTGTTGCTTGCTGTCCGGGAGAGGATGCTGAAACTCGGCTGGCTACAATTTCCTTTCAGGTAGTTGTAGAGAGAGATAAAGCATCCTCTGAGCCTTCTGTTTTCTCCAAGCTAAATAAACCCAGCTCCCTCAGCTGCACCTCATAGGACTTACTGTTACACCCCTATCACTCAAACCTAGAGCTAAACCAAGGTTCTTTTGCACTGGGTAGTGCAAAGGAGAAAAATTCAACTAAACATTCTCAAGACGTAGAAATACACAAAGTTTACGGACAAATAATAGAAAATTAAGGAACTTTTGCAAAAGAATAAATACTGCATAACATCACTTATTGCAGCATAGACTGACCTCATTGAACACAGAAATTCTTATAACCCATTCGATGTTAATGTTCTGTGGGAAGAGAGAAGAAAAAGAAAGTGATAAAAACAGAAAGACAGGAAGGCTATAGAAAAACAGACATATAGCTATGAATTCCTGTTTTCCAGCAATGTAAAACTCCAAGATGATGGTAGGGTTAAAGGACAACATGCTCACCTCGTGGTGACCCTTCTTAAACATTTTTGGCCCATCCTCGGCCTTCCTCCCTGGAGTGACTTCCAGTCTCTTGGCCCCTCAGGGACTGGGATATGCAAAACTGGGGCTGCCTCCAGTGTGCCATGATTGACAGACACTGTGTGGCTGGGGGTATGGGGGGCAGGGTACCACTTCACCAGAGCAAGGTCTGACTCACCCTCTGCTGCACATTCCAAGATCCCAAGATGTCTCAAAAGAGATTACCTTTTCCAGTCTCTGAAGTTTACTCACTAGACCCTCCACCAGCTCTGTTGTCCTTCTCTGGACACACTCCAGCACCTCAATGTCTGTCTTGCTGTGAGGGGCCCAGAACTGGACACAGGACTCAAGGTGTGACCCCGTCCGTGCTGAGTACTGCCCTGGTCCTGCTGGTCACACTATTGCTGATACAGGCCAGGATGCCTTTGGCCTTCTTGGCCACCAGGGCATATGCTGAATCATGTTCAGCTGGCTGTCAACCAGCAACCCCAGGTGCTTTTCCACTGGGCTACTTTCTAGTTAGTCTTCCACCAGCCTGTAGCACTGAAAGAATTGTTGTGACCCAAATCCAGGACCCAGCACCTTGTTGTACCTCACAAAATTAGCCTTGACCAATTGATCCAGCCTGTCCAGATCCCTCTGAAAAGCCTCCTCACCCTCTACCAGATCAACATTCCTGCCCAGCTTATGTCATCTGTGAATTTACTGAGGGTGCACTGGGTCTCCTCATCCAGATCATTGATAAAGATATTTAACAGAACTGGCCTCAATGCTCTGCTCTGGGGAGCACTACTGATGCCCAGCCACAACTGGATGGAAGTACATTCACCAGCACTCTCTGTGCCAAGCAATCCAGCAAGTTCTTAACCTAGCCAGGGTAAACACAGAATAAAAAAGAAGACACTAGAAGAATCTTCCAAGTAAAAGTGTCTTTACAGAGCAGTATAAAAATCTAAATGAAAGAGAACAGGGGCAATAATACAGCAGCTTTTGTGGTTGCAAAATATCTCTTATTTTTAAAAGTAATATGGAAGAGTATATTGACCCACTAAAATTTACAGAAAAGCTCTATGTGACTGGATTCACATGGGTGTAAAATTAAGCAAAAATAATAATTCTATACAGTTCATGTGTCTAACTTACAATGGGGATACAATGTTACAATCATTTATAATACTTGTCTTTAAAGGATTTGCTGTGCTTTCTATCATTAGAAGGTTTTTTAACCTAGGATGCTGGATTTAATATCTATATATGTCTCATAATCCATATATATGACTTAGTACAGGGAGTAATTTTCTTAAGCTGTGTCAAGTTGTTCTGATGAATGGTTGGTATCTGGGTAACTTTTATGTGTTCTTAAAGATAACACCTTGATTTATCATTAACTGAAGTGGGCATATGCACACACAGTGGAGAAAATTAATTTCATTTTGACAAGGACATGTAGAACAAATTAAAACAAGAAAAGCAGGCATATTTTGAAATATATCTGCAAGTATTCTACAAGAAATATAATCATAATCATACTTCCAAACCAATTAAAAACAAATTATGTAGTTACATATCTAATACACAGATTATAGATATATTCTTCTGTATCAATTGACTATGGATTTGGCAACAGCTCAGTAGATATTCTCTTTTGGCTGGTGAAACTGTAGGCAGTGCTGCAGAAAAGATTTGAACGCAAGAGAAAAATACTTTACTTAATGGGGTTGTGCCTGTCTAATGAAAGATGTTTCAGCATTAATACAGATAGCTTCAAATTCAGCTACTTTGTTTGGTGATTAGAATCTATAGCTCTAATTGGTTGTGCAGGACAGTTATCCTCCATTAACATTAGCCTGCACATTCCTCTGATATCCAGCACAAAAGACAGCTACAAGAGCTGCTGTTTCTTATCATCCTGCCTACTGACTCTAAATTGGAATGGGCTGTATTATTTTATAAATTGCACAAAGAAGTCCTCTTTCTCAAAGCTCAGTATATCTTCCACAAAGCTTTAGATAATTTGGTTTACCATTTATGCTTGGATTTTGCATATGCTGGAAATTTGCTTTGAATTTAATTCTTAATCAGCAGATGTACTCTAGATTAAAAGGAGCAGAAAAGTAGAAAATTATAGCCATCTAAAGGACTAAACAAAGAACATATTTAATTTTTTTTCTCCAACTGGTCAACATCTTACATTGATCCTACAATTGTATACAACTGTAGCATTCTGTATCCCAGTCATTGAGAAAAACAGAAGATTTGTTTGCCCCCTTTTGTTTTGCATTTGAATGGAAAAGCACTGCAATTACAGACACAGATGTGTGTTTAGTTTTGTCAGTCAAAAAGGAGAATATCATGCTGTAAAAGATTGGTTTTTGGGGGAAAAAATAACAAAAACAAGTGTTTTCAATTCAGTCCATTCAACTTCTAGAGTAGGTTGTTTGAATTCTCATCAGTTTTTTATACTCAAAGTCTTTTTAAAAAAAACTGTTTGCACCAATGCAAGCAAAACAATTTATCATTAGAATTAAAATCTTATCTGTATAAAAAAAGAATTATCATTAGTTTGGCTACAGTGATAACAACATTTCATGGTCAAATTATATAAAGTTAAACCAGATATATATGAAGTTTCTAATGATTTTTCCTTTCTCTCTTGTCAATCTCATTTCACTTAGGTGGGACCCATCAGTTTTGGGGAGCTTTCTCAGCATCCTATATTCTTCATGAGAGGAGTATGATGATGCTGTTGATGGTTTCTCCTTCTCACTGCAGGACATATTGGAAGGCATTTTTATTTTTGCTACCACTAAATGTCTTCGTCTTCATTGGTGTGCAAGTCCACATTATATTCAAATATACCATCTGTGATGTGTTTTTTTTATGTGAATCTGGTGCTGCAAGTCTCCCAAGGGTGCCTTCCTTTTACCATTGATTAGATCCCGGTGAATTGTTTAAAACCCCGCAGACACTTCATGCCTGTAAATTCAGGTCCCCTGCTGTAATCTCATGCTGGTTTTCTCCCATATTGCATTTTATCAGCATCATAGATAGTAGTTTTTCTCAGAATAACTGCTGACAACAAATAGGCCTGACATCACACAGCTCTACAAATCCAGACAAAAGCTAAAGAAAAATAATAGTGAGCCGGTCATTAGATAACTCCTAGAGCAGCCTAAAATAAATCTTTTGACGTATGCAGAAAAGTCTGGGCAAAACTTGACAAGTCCCAAGTCCTTTCTGTTAGCCTATCACATTGCATGTGTCCTGTAACAAGCAATGTCAAAAAAACCCACCAAAACAAAACAAAACAAAACAAAACAAAACAAAACAAAACAAAACAATAAAACAAACTACCTAACAAAATCCCCACAGACTTGGGTTATTTTTCAATTCATTGTCTACTTCAGGCCATGGTGAGCTGTAAATTTGCTTATTCTCTACTCTAAATTTTGCAAGTACTGTCTAAACATCAAACTGACCATATTTGTCACCAGAGTCAAGACTGGATGAGTGTTTCATCACTTTGCAGAAGCTGTGATGTGTACCTGACTTCAGTGTCAGCGTAAGTGCATGTATGGGTGAGGAGGGAGCAAAGGTATAATTTCCCTTTACTTTAGCTGGGCTTTCAACACCATCTCCCACAATTATTGTTGTAATCTAACTTTTGGCTGTAGCGTCTGGATTGCTAGGCAGTAAGAGGGGTAAAAGGCATTATAGATTTTTGGCCTCAGAGGGCAGTGGTAAATAGGGGATGGTGGTGACACACAGAGTACAAAAATGAGATATCCAGTTTAACAGTGTTATCAGGGACTTGAAGGAGGTTATGGCTAGCACAATTATCAAGTAGGTGAAAAATGGAAACTTCTACCCATGTGAAGCACCAGTGCAACAACACAGGCTCATGCCTGCCTGTCTGGGAGCTGGTCTGCTGGAAGGGACCTGGAGGCCTTGACCAATAGAAACTGAATATGAGCCAGCAGTGTGCCCTGGCTGCACAAATGGACAACAAACAGCATCCTGGACAGTATTCACAGGGGTACAGCCAGGACACTGAGAAGGATTTTTTTTTCTTTACTTGGTACCTATGAGACACCATCTAGGTAATGCATCCAGTCTTGACACCCCCATCCATGCCCCGCCAAGGAAAGCCATTGATAAACTGAATCAGGCTTGGCAGAGAGACCTTAAACTGGTCAGGGTTGGAGAAGTTTCCCTGGGAGAAGAGGCTGAAGGGCTGGGGCTTACTCATATTGAAGAAGAGGTAGCACCAGGATGAATCTAACAGCAGCTTCTCAGCATTTGTAAGGAGTTCATCAGAGATAACAGAGATAAAGTCAGGCTCTTTCCTGTGTTACATGACAGGAGAATGATAAGCAGTGGGCACTAGAAGAAACAGGTAAATTTTAGACTGAATAGAAGAGAAAACCTTTTCTCCTCCAGAATATCAAGCAGCAAAACAAGTTTTCCGGAGATTTTTTTACTTGAGACTGTCTTTGGAGATGTCAATATGAAGTTGGATAAGCCCAGAGCAACCTGTTCTGATCTCAGACCTGATGATGCTATGAGAAGGAGGTTGGACAAGACACCTCCTAAAGTAATTTCCAACCTGAACTTTCCTGGGACTTTTATATCTACTGTCTGAAAGAACAGAACTAGAACAGTATTTACAGAAAATATTGTTATTAAAGCTTATATTTTTAGCCAAAATAAAAGTTATATCCTTCAAATTTGCATATAGAATTATATCTGTTGGCATAAATATATTAGCTCCATGGAATTCTAGTAATGGTCTGAAAAATATGTGGTTTAAGACGTGAATAAGACTTTTATATTCTCTTCAGTCACTATAGAATGAAGTAATTAAAATCCATGCAAAATACCTGAGAGTAAAGTTCAATGAATATTCATAGCTTGATAATAAAGTCATTATATCTACTAGTTCTCAAAAGTGTTTGGCATGTAGTAACATTATGTGGTTTTTGGTAATCTGGAATTTTATCCAATTTCTACGCATACATTTGAATTTTTGCACTATTTTTGGGTGCTGTTTTAAGTAAAAGCATTCTTTCTTCATGGACTGTTCAGAAGCAAGAACAGGTGATGTTTATACACAGATTTCAGCTTGTTGTGGTGTTCTGGATCTACAGAACTAGAATTAAATATACACAACTACTGTTAAGATCTGTACCTGGAGAACTATTAAAGGCTAGGTATTCATTTGCCTGTATACCATTGTAGTAGAATCAATTGTGCAATAATAATCAGATTACTACTCATACAGCTGTTGATAGAAAAGGGTTAAAAATGAAAGAGGGGCCTTGCAGCTGGGACTGCTAAGAATATCAGTGTGAGAAAACACCTATTATGCCTATTGCTGATCATCCTCTGTCTGTTTTGAGAAGCAGAATTTCTTCAGAGATAACATAAATGTTATCAGATACTTGAGAGGCATTTTCACAGACAGTCTTGAGCCTCCTGCTGGGAGAGAAAGCTCAAAAGCCCAGAGCTTGTAAAAAGCACAGAAGTCTTTTGATACAATGGGGCAGGCAGTGAGCCCTCTCTGCCACCTCTGCTAAGGGCTAGGATGAAATAAGCCTAAGGGAGCCTGTGTCCCTGAGTGTCTCTGCTGTCCAGCATTGTTAGCAAGGTAGTGCAACAAATCTGCTCTCTGCTTTCAGCTGTGGCTTTGTGGTCACCCTGGTTCCCTGCATGTGTTGATTTGCACAATAATCAAATAATCAGCTGTATGGGAGAAAGGACTGGGTATTAGACACCTGCACAGGAGCCTACCTAAATTCATGAAATATATGTATGTTGACTATAGCTTCACTAAATACATTTGCATATTCTGCAACATTTAAAAAAGACATTTAGAAGTTGTCAGTCTTCAGTAACCCTCAGTAAGTGATGATATTCATGATCTTTTGAGTTGAAAGTTATTGATGGTCAAGAAAATAATTGTTGTATTGAGGTATTGTGTTTAATAGTTAATTTCTGGCAGATATAAAAGGCAGTGCATTATGCTGAGGTGGAACTCTTGAAATACTTTGCTTGTGAATAGGGTTTGTGTTTATGGACAAATTAGTGTTGTAAAATACATACGCAATATTCTTAGTATAATGTCCTTTATGTATGAATGCAGAATTCTTATTCAGCCTATATTTAGTCCATCACAAATGCAGGCAGAATGCTCTTTCTTTCACAATTGTGGGCTGCAGGCCAATGGTAAATTCATGGATCCCTAGATTTAATTAGGAATATGTCTGATCATAATAACTGTGAAGTTTGAGTTTGGCTGTTTGCGGCAGTGGACCACACTGTAAACCTGTCAGTGGAAACAAAGCAAGTAGGCACCCTGAGCTTCTTGTTCACTGCCGAGATCTGATCACAGCTACTGGATGTTACTTCAAAATTTGCAGAAATCCTACTGTTGAGTAGCCTATGCTCTAACAATTAACACTAACCATTCTCATGTTGACGTTCTTTCTATTTTTAGGTACGTAACTCATTTGCATAGAACATTTGTATGTGTTTCCCTCCCAGGAGCCATGGAGTACGTCATTATACTAGGTGGGGTTGGTAGCATAGTTATATGGAAAATCATACTAGAGATAGATACAATATCAGTCTTTTGCATTAGGGGTGACATTTGCAGTTAAACCTCAGAATAAACAAACAAAATGCCTTGCAATACAAAACAGTCTAGAAGCCATTGTGTTAGAGTGTATTACTGAGTAAACAGGTACTGTGAGACATTGCTAAATTTCTAGCTTTAGTTGCTAAGGGTACATCTGGTCTGGTGTAAGAAGTCACACCTTTCTCTTTAGTTTCCTTTGTTTCAAACATATTAATTATTCAAACAGGAGTAGATAGAAGAAAAAAGTCTGTGCAACGCTTATTGGTTTATTAAATCTAAATTTCAAACTAGAAGTAATTGAAGATTTTGATCATTACTCAAGAAGTTTATTGTCCAGTCCTGAAGGGAAGAACTTCAGTTATGACACTAGTTTTAGCTCTTGGTTTCATAAGTAGATTAATTTTTCAAAAATTAAGTGTCTGCAGCCTACACAGAGATGTAAACATCTATGGGCATAGGTGGACACACCTTTAGCTCTCCTGTAATGGAATGAAAATGATATTCCAAGAGAAAGTAACTTATCCTGTCTTGTCTCTATGGCATGATGGACTTATTTCCCTGAATTACATTTCAAGTCTCTGCTATTTTCTTAGCAAAAATCCTGAACTAATTTTTTTAGATTTCCAGTAGTACAGGTATTCCCAAACTGGCCCTCTAAATTTGTCATTTGTTCATGCCTAGTGGCTGTTTAGCCCCAGCTTGCTATACTACAAACCGTAGTAGTAATGTAATCTGAAAGAGCTCTTCTTTGGGTTTCATGGTGGGAAATGCAACCTTTAAGATCAAATAATGCCTCTAGGGTTTTCTTCTTAAGATAAGCCTGAAAGAGTAAACAGGTATAAAACAATCACTAGACTTGAAGCGATTAATGAACAAGAGCTGAATACTCGGTGCAGAGGTAAAACACATGCACATTTACTTACAGACAGAGTATCAGTTATTTTTGACTGCTATGCTTGAAAAATCGCCACAACCAAACTCACTGCAGGTCCTCAAGGCAGACACCTACATTGGGGTGCAGTGCTGATAGACTAATGTCTCTTGAAGGAATGACCAAAAACTTATTAATTCTGAGGCTAAATCGAGGTATGCTTTGCTCATTGAACAGGACTCATGGTACAGTGCTCACTACTTCACATCTGCTGTTGCCAAGGAAAAGCTTGCTGACCAAAAGCTGGGCTGACCAAGTGTATTTCAGTGAATACATTTCCTAGCATTGCATTCTGCTGTCTGTGTGATAAAGTATGCAAAATGATGCAGCTTGAAAGAAACTAATGAGCAGACACACGAACTGAATTACAAAGCAAATTTCAGGAAATAACTTCTTTCAAACACAGGCAGAATTGAGTAATCAGTCACAGATGACAAAGGCAATATTGCTTTTCAGAGTATGTACTGCATTGCACCACATAATTAACACCTAACATTACAGAGCTCTGGAGGCAATTTTGCTACAGTCAGAGGAAAAGAAAAAATTGGTGATTTCAGACCTGATTTGTGAACCAGAAATCTAATAGTATTTCTTCAATGCAGTAATAAAAAAAAAAGACAGTGAATGCCTAGCTCCTTGGTGCTAGTTACCTTTTTTTGTAAGTTTACTTAAAGTCATGAAATTGTAACCCCTTCCAATTCCTATTCTAATCTTAGAAGTTTCTATATACATTTTATATGTAATCTGTCTTTCTCTAAAATTATTCTGGGCCATTAACATCACTATCTATAATTTAATAAAAAGGCTTCATTTTCTCTTCATTTGGACTCTGACGTTTGCACGTTTATTTACCAGCTTGATTCCTGGGTCAGTTATGAGATGTCCTTTGGAAAGCTCCTAATTTTTAGTAGCTAAATTCTTGTAAGGGGTTTTCCATCCTTCTTAAAAGAGAAGTTCACAACTTCAGAGAAAATGGGATATCTGACTATCAGTAAAACTGCAACCTAGCGAGTAAGAGGTGAATTTATCTTGTGTATTATTTCTTTGAATTTTAATAGAAACTTAAATAAATATGTGCCAAATTAGGTTGATCCTAAAGTTGTGAGATCAGAGAATTCAAACAATTTATGGTGTTCTTTTTGATATATGGCAATATCTTAAACATACAAAAGTATCTATGAGTTGAAAAATGGAAAAGTATGATTTCTTTCTTGAAGCAAAAGCATATATGGCATGTCTACAGTGAGGTGTACTGTGAAATTTAATGAAAATACTCACTTGCATTTATAAACAAAAACCTCATTCTGAGTCATGAAGGCAGACAGACAGAGACTCAAATTTTGGTACACTTCTTGCATTTACAAAGATACTAAAGATAAAACAATTAATGTCTTTTGTTTTTATTTTTGGTGATTTCCAAAACATTTCTAAAGAAGTTATGTTGTCAAAAATTCTGTATAGTATTTTAAATATTTAAGATAATAATTTGAATATTTTTAATAGCTAGGTTTGCTAAGACAACCCCTCAGAATTCTACAGCATTTACGTTTGCACGTATTAAAAACTGACCTCGATCTGTCTACTCACGTATCTGGTTTGAGTTATTTCAAGTTCTTAAAATTTTAGGTGTTCAGATGGCCATCTTTGGGACTCATTCTTGTTTATCTAAATTTTTGCCTTTGGTTTATTTCAAGAAAGAAAAGACAAAGAAGAAAAATGAAAAACAAAAATATTCCTGTCAGAGTAGGGGGGCTTAGACATCCATTCTTCCTGGAGGGCAGGTAACCTCTCTCAAAGAGCTCCCTCCACCTTTTGTTGTCAATGTATTGACACGTTGCGAATTTGTGCCAATAGCACACCCCTGTAGTTAACATTACCTCTGCTACAGGACTGACTCAAAATCTTTTTGTGTGAATGTTTACACAGCTACGTATGCATGCATTTATAAACATATGACTAAATTTACTTAACCTGCACACAGTTAAGAGCTTGGAGCCTATTTGAGAGTGGGATATTCAAGTGTGAATATTGATTAAACATCATATTTAAGGGTTGTTCATCAAGCTACTTTTCTGTTTTAACTGTAGTGTTCCCAATGATATATGAACAGAATGCAAAGCAAAGTTCTGAAAAAAAGGAAAGAAAAATTAAATCTATACATCTGTTAGTATTTTATTAATAGTGTGAAGAGCATGATGTGAGGGTAAGCTGCTTCTTCATTAAGTCTATCCAATCAAGAACCTTTTGCAGTACCAAAGGCAACAAGTAAAGAGGGAGGTGATGACCAAAATCACATGGAGACGTAAGCTTAGTAAATCAGGGATGAAGGATACATGGTCAAATATTAAAGTCTCCAGTTAGTAAGTGATAGAGCATTAAGAAACTCAACACAAAGCTTTAGAGAGGGCCACCTGATCATTTTAACTGGCAAGAACAGGAAACAAAAGGAATATGGGGTTTTGAGATATTCAGGTGACATCTGTGATTCCATTCAAAACTTAGGAAGAAATTTTTAATCGAAGGGTCATGAGGAAGAACAAAGTTGCAGTAGTTTGGTGAAACTTCTTATTTAATGCTGTAGCTTTTGATGAACAGCTCTGTTTCTAACCAAAATACCAAAGACCATATCAAAATTTTCTGGAGGAAGTACCTTTTCTCATAAGATAAACATTTTTTCTCATTTAATATATTTGGTAGTGAAAAATAATGGAAATAAAATAATGTAGTGTCATGAAGAGAAGCAATGTTTACGTTCATTGAAAGCAAATATTTAATTATTTCAGAGGTAACAAGTATCAAAGGTCTTCATCTCTTCTTACTGTCTTATTATAGGTAAAGACATATATGTATATCCAAAATATAAAATTTAAAGAGCTATATAACATCAGGGAGTTTTGTTCCTGTGTTGAAGAATACATTTCTCTTTGTATTTAAGACTTGCAATTTGTTTTTTAGTGCAGGAATCAATAAGTTCTGTAAAATTTAGAGTTTTGATATAAAAGAGCAATGAGCCTACTGTAAAATTATATTTCTGAAAGTTGAGACAAAAATATCATTGCCAATAGTTGTTTGGGTTTTTTTCTGGTTTTTTTTTTTTTTTTTTAATATATTATTAGGAGTGCTATGTAGACTTTTCTGGGAACAAAGTGAGATAGGTAATGTTTTGCATTCTTTCAGACTTTGAGCAGAACACGTTGCTTGTAGCACGTCTTTCATTCTTTGATTTTTGGTGTTGAGACAGTAAAGTATTCCAACGGAAAAATTTTTAAAAAGTATTTGCAACATTAAGAAAAGTCCTAGAAGATAGTTTGTAAGAAAATATGTCACATAGTATTCAATTAGAATTTTGCAACAATGGCTAGAATTTCAAAAATTTACTGTTTTACTCCATCTTCAAACTCCTTTGAACCTGCAATTCTTTCTAAGTTTTCTCTCTCTTTCTCATTGTCAATTACTTTATTGATACTGAAAACCCACTTTCCCAAGTTTTTTTATATGTCATATAAGAAGTTACTTTAAGTTAGAGTAGAATATCCACCTTTTTAGATTTTAAAATTGGTAGATGTGTGAGGTTGAACTGTATTGATCTCTTTGTCCCAGACTTTACATGCTAAATGGAAACTTTATTATAAAAACAATTCTCCTCATACAGCTGTAACTAATTTTTTTTTCTGGATCTTGTCAAAGTTATTGATGGCTTCATTTCTGAAAATGTTCATGTACTTTATAAAGTGAATTACTACCTACTTCTGCTGGTTGAACAAATTTGAAGGCAGTGAACAAATATCTAACATGCAATTTCTGTTGCAAGCACTTTTCTTCCACTATATTTTTTTTAAATAAAGAAATCATTATTAATCCAATTGTGCAAAATTGAACACCTTACAAAATCTTCCTGGAGGTTTCTTCTTTCTATATATCCTGTTAATCCTGTTTATGCAGAAAAAGGTGAATTACACCTACAACACTGATATTACTTAACCATGAGTAGAATCTATTTCAATATTAAGAAAACGAATGCTCCCTTTTGAGAGTCAAAAGTGATCAAAAGTTAGTTTCCCTCATCACTCCTGTTCCTTGTTGGGAAGTGGCCTATGCTATCATGAGAAATACTAAAAACAGTGATGCCAGTGACACAAAAAGGAAGAATAAATGAAAAACACTGATAAGCAATGAAGTATTTACAGTACATATATTTTGTATGTCAGTTATACCAGCTAGAAAGATGAGGTAAATTCTTTGTAATAAGCCCTTGCACATTTATTTCAGTGTTATTGACAAATCACTTAAATGTGGTAAAAAAACCGAGCCAAACCAAACCAAACCAAACCAAACCAAACCAAACCAAACCAAACCAAACCAAACCAAACCAAACCAAACCAAACCAAACCAAACCAATCTTTACTGTAATGAAGTTTTTTTTTCTTCTATTATTTATGTTCAGTACTTGTCTGCTGTCAGAGAACTAGGCTATATTAGTCAAAATATTTGATTCTATTAATTATTTCTAAAGCCCTACAGGTGATTACATGGACAAGCCATTTTTCTAATTAAACAGATTTGTAAGTTTTCACATTCTTGCGTTTTGAAGAGCATCCAGATCATCCTGAAATAAAAGGTGTAGATGGGGTGAGTTGCCTAGTCTGCAGAAGAGTATTTTTCACGTCTCTGAAAGACCCATGAGATTCCCTCACTGTCTCGAATTGAGTTGCATATAATTGACAATATTCATGGTTACAAATCTCCAGAAATGTATGAATTACAATTTGTACTTTTGGTACAAATGTCCACATTTTCCTGTTTTAGTGTCTCAAGTTATAATGTGGAGATGACCTTTAAAGTGTTTTCTGAGAAAAAGCTGTCTTGATTATTAATTCAGTGTGCTACTGTGAGTTGAAATGTATTTTGTTCAAAAGTTCCTATTGTGAATGTTTTAATTGTTCAACTGTGTTGAAAGGCATTTGATGTTTTAAGGGATTGAGGGGAAACTAATGAAGCAGCAGTGAGACTGAAGGAAGAGAAGTTTTAATTAGCACTTTTATTCCCATATTTGAGTATATTCTGTCATGTTGTTGAATGTGACACTTTACCAAAAACTGGAATATTTTTGTTGAGTAAAATGTGAATGTTCATTTTCATACACCACCTCATGGCTTTCAGCCTTCTGAACAAACTGTACACTGACTGGAGGACAGTTCTGCATGCAGCATTTTCCATTGCCAATGTTCTACAAGCTTCACTTGTAGTTTGGCAGTAAGCCTATGGAGCAGCAGTTAATAAAATAACTTATTTCTTCAGTGTCACAGTCCTGGGTTCATTTTCTCTCACAGTGAGCAAAAATGAAAGAATCAAAATTTAGCAACTCATAAGAACATCCATAATTGTAATCTTAGTTTTACGTGATGTACCTGTTGCTTACTTCCCAGTTATTATTCCTTATTTCCAGAAAATAGACTGCAGTTGTACTACTGTTCTAAATGTAGCACTCTCATAGGTGCTAAATAAGTATAATTTCAAGTTTGTTTATTCACAGAATGAGTTAAATTCACTCTAGTGAAATATGAAATGGCTGACCATATATTTTTACACTTATTTCAGGACTCAGGTTAATTAGCAATATGAGTTCTTGTGAGCATTTTATACCCATACTTCAAAGCTGGTTCCTCACTGACAGCCCATTCATGTCCATGTGTTCAGTGTCTACATGTTCTAAAGCTATCTATGCCCTTTAAAGTGCTATTTCATGAGTTCACAGAGTGTTGTGGATTCCACAGCTACAAGAAAAATGAAGATAAGGCTCAGGTTTCAATTAATTTAAATCTCATTAACAACAACAAAAAATTCCTACTGGAGTGAAGATAATAAGTATATAAAAACCGTTCATTTGGAAGATGGTAGACAACACAGTGACACCCCTTCGTGTAGTTGTTTTGTTTGTTTAACATGTAGACTAATATTAGAAAATAATACAATTTGGAGTGAATATGTCACTGGAACCATACCTAACATTTTGAAAAATGAGCTAGAGCCTCTGTAGTGTAGATCGCAATCATCATGTTCTGAGCAAAAAAAGGCATTGGTGTCTCATTTGAAGATTCATCATGTTTGACTCAAGAATGCTCAGATTGTAGATGAATCACAATAAAAACATAAGAACATATGTTAAGCTGAAATCTAATAGACTCTTAAATATTTCAGAGAAACTTATAATCATGAATACTGTTTGGCCTTTATATTTACTATCTCATTCCTCCTGCTTCATTACTTTGAGATACAGCCCCATAATAGATATTCTGGAAAACAGAGCTTTAACGATCCAGCATGAGCTACTTGCATCAGGTTATTACATTTTTTCAGTAGCTCATTCCTTACCAGGCTAATGACCCCAGATTCAGACATTTCAGCTATGCCTAAACCATAGAAAGCAGGGCTAACAATCTGGGGAGTACCACTTTGCATGCCCCTCTATGGCTGCTCTGCTTGCACTCACCCTGGGGTGGTTTCAGTCCCTGCCAAAGCGGTGCACCTTGGAACAGTGCCCAGGCACGATGTCAGTGACGAGCATAGGACAGGGGCTGTCCCCACCTGGCAACATGGATTAGTTATGTCTCTCTGTTGTAGGAGAGGAAGGTATCTAGCTATATGAAGACAAGGTCATTTTCACTATTTGGCTTTATTGGCAGAAAACAGTTGCTGGCCTGTTGTACTTAGTACCATAATTTGCAGCTTTAGTGGAAACGTTGATAAATTCCTTTGAGCAATACATTTTACAATGTCTCTTTTTTGTCCCACAATAGATTTTAATCTGTTTGAAAAGATAATCCCTGTGCCCTGTCCATTCCTTCCTCCTCAGGTTAAAAATTAGGTCCACCATTTACAGAAGATGGTTTGCTTGCTTCTCTCAGTGTTTCAAAGGGTGGGACATCTATAACCTCTCTGTGTGGTTGCTGACAGTCTGGTCAGAGAGAAAGTCAGATAACCTTTCCCAGGCATTGTTCTGGGGGAGCTTGAGAAAGCTCACAGAAAAAATTAAAATAATCCTTAATCTTTGCAGCTGGTGTTTTGAACTTATTGTTTACGTGTAAGATGTTTACAAGAAGGGTGTTGTTCCTAAATAGCCAATGACGTGAGGGACCAATCAGGTCCGGCTTTCTCAGAACTGTCTACAAAATAATGTGATCTCTAATAAACTTTGCATTTTGCCTTCTGAGAAGCTTGGAGTCATGTCCCTTCATTCAGCTGTCCCTAATACAACAGTGACATCTCTGGGCTACCTGTTCCAATAATTCACCATCCTTATCATAAAAATATCTTCCTTGTATCTAATCTGAATCTACCCTCTTCTAGCTTAAAGCTGTTACCCTTTGTCTGATCACAACAGGTCCTGCTAATAGACTTCATCTTTCTTACAGGGCCCCTTTAAACATAGAAAAGACACAATTACAATTATAAATTCACCCCAGATTACAGTTATAAATTCGCTTCTTTTCTTCCCCTCCTCTACCCTGACAGATGGGCCTAGGCTGCGTGCAAAGGTAGAAAAACCTGCTCCTTCCAGTGTGAACAGCCACTCGTAAGACTTTGCAGTTGAGGTAAAGAAAGCATGGACATGTTGGAAGCTCTTTGAAAGAATCACCTACTCGGAAACCTCCAGTCTACTAAGACTTTGTGCTGTAGAACTATTGAAATGCTCATTGGCACTGGTATTCAAGAAAAAAGTGTCCATAACCTGTTAAAGTTAAAGCCTTTATTTGAAAAGTCTCATATGGATTATTTTATGGGCGTTCTTGCCATGGATGCACAAATGTAAACCTCCTATGCTTAGAGATTTGATCAAAGGAAATGTTCTTAGGTAAAAGTAATTTTTTTTATTGTTTTAACTGATTTGCATGTGTTATTAGTAGTCTCTTTGCCGGAGGAAAAAGAACATACCAGAAAACTCATGGGGAGAGGGCCTTGAGGAAAAAGTAGCTACATGTTGATATTTATTGGACAGCAGCAACTAAGGAATTGATAAGTGAATATTATAAGATAAAACTTCAGAGAGGAGAAGCAAATTAGCACAGAAAGAGGCAAGATAGAGAAATCTGATTATATATTGCCTGAAGAATAAATAGGCTTGAGAGATATCAGGATAAGAAACAACTTTTAGAAATAAATAGAACAATATCTGGGCAATAGAAGCCATAGCATATAAAGTAAATTTGAGCAGGAAAGTTCTTGAATTTAATTTGCCCACATGAAAGAACAATAGATGAAATCTGAGAGAAAAAAAAGTTGAAATAAAATGTGCCATTGAAAGAAACAAGACTAAAACAACTTCAAGTGAAACATAGCCCTTAACTCGATAGTAGTGTCTAACCACATCAATTGGGAATGGAGGCCACCATTTCTGAAATTAAGATGTTCAGTAGTATGTGTGAATGTAAAAGCTAACCACTAATCCAGAATTATACAGTTGCATATTAGCAAATCAACTCATAACAAGGGCTATTAGTTTAAATAGAAAGAGATTTAAATATAATTTAAATTTAAATATGGGTTTAGATTTAAATATAATTATGATCAGATTTAAAATATACCGCATTGACTTCCACTGGAAATCAATCAACAATGTATTTAGTGAACTGGAAAATTCTTAATATTTTCAAGAATTATTCATATTAGAAAAATTGCTTTCATATGTCTAATATTTCTCTCCTGAACAGTAAGTATGAAGAACAGTGTAAAAGTACAAGGTTTAAAGTGTCTGACTGTGGTGAGGTGATACTATTAGGATGTATTTAGCTGCATAAACCACAAGCACATCCAAGACCCAGGTGCACACTCTACATACTGACTTTTGTCATGATGGGATCTGACATACATATTTTTCTTTATGATTTAGAGAAATAAAACTCAGAACCTGCTAGGAGCAAGCTCCCAGATATGGACTCCTGGAAATGTTAGAGATTTCTACGCCCTGTCTGAACACCATTCTTAAAATAGCTGTTTGAGCATTATATACAGGCTCCCTAGTCTTTGGTACCAGTAGCATCAAAAACTCTAGCACATTAAAGGCCACTTTATTAAAAGTACCTGGGAAATCATTTCAAATTAAGAGAAAGCAGACTGGGAATTCTTCAGCAATTCCAATCTGTGTATTCTCTTTTAAATGACCCAAGTCCGGTCTTGTCTAACAAAGGGATTTTTCTTCATAACCTTCAAAAAGACAAAAGAATGTTACTTTCCCTAATATTTCCACTTTTACTTTGAGGTGTCTGAAGTTTTCTTGTTATTTTTTCCCTATCCAATCCCTTTTAGGGTTCATGGATTTTCAAGTGCTACTGTAACACGCAGACTCAATGACTCCATAAATTTATACAGAATTTTCCAGAATTCTTATCTCTAGTTAATGAATCTGTTGGCAAAACCTGCCAAATAGTGTAGTTCACCCATGCAAGGAGCCATATTATTTATAAGACTAAAAATTGATTTCAGTGTAAAGTATGACCATTAGTTTTTACCAGTTACCTTCCAGGAGATCATTTTAATAGGTCAGAAATTTGGAAAACCAAAATGCAACAAAAAAAAAATTATCTTTTCACAGACGCACTGCAGGCTGAAGAGGGTCTTTGAGTAAATCATTAATTGTGATTTTTTTGTCCAGCTCTAATTAATGTTTTCTGCTAGCGGGATATGTTTTCTATATTATAAAGTCACAGATTACACAGAATTATATTTTCGGCTCTAGTTAAATGTTATGAAAGTTTTGGCTTATTGGATTTACACTCTCACAGAAGTTTATTTTTCTTTGGTTTTCATAGTAAAGTGTTTTAGTTTAATTGCAGTGGTAGAATGCCAAATGTTTAGGAAACTATTTTTTCTTCCTAGTTGTTGTTTTTAGCTCATATTAAAAAACGATGGCCATATAGCGTGCCACATATCCATCAACTGTTTAATTTTATTCTTCATATAGAGCTACATAGCTGTTTGATTGATGTATGGAGGTATGGATGGTTATATTGACAACCTTCTTTTTTGGTTATGGTGATAACTTGCCATTAGTACAGCAATAATTAGCAGGATTTATTTACCCATGTGTCCAAAAACATACCTTCAACGTGAACTAGCAGAAGCGAAGTACTAGAAAACAGTAAACACTACATCTACATTATACTTTTTCAAATATTAATCTATTTTTTTTTTCCTTCTAATGGCAGGCTTTCCTTCTAATTGTTGTTAGACTTTTTGCTCATATAGACCAGTGATAAAGATGTTAAAAAACTGATGTCATGGGCTTTAGTTTCTGAATGCAAAATTTACCAACTTCAAGAAATAGCTGTTTTAATTAGCATCTTCTTGAAATTAAAGCAGCTTCTTCATGTTCCCAGCATAGGAAATAAAAACATCCATAAAAATTACCCCAAGAAGATTGGAGAAAAGGGTGAATTTTGAGTACTGCTAGAAGAAGAGTAAAATTCTCTGTGGTGACTAGATGAAACATATAGCCTATTTGTTTTATTTCTGCAGAGGAATCAATTCTAGAGAATGAAAGGAGATATTACTGTATCTTAATGAGGTAATAAGAATCAGTATTTTTTCTCATTATACTAGATTAATATTTAACTGTTCTCAGAAAATTTCTGTCTTGCATAAGCACACATGTACACTCTCTGCTTCTTTGAAAGAAAGTGATATGTGGCCTAGTTCTGATCACTCAATCTGCTTTGTGCAACAACAGCATCTAAGAAGAAAAACCTTCAAAAAGCAACAGATCTGCCTACTGGGTTATTGAAGGATTCATCTTCAAAAAGAATATTCAAATGTTTTTTACAATTGGCAAGAAATTTGTATACTGTTAATTTTCCTGTTCAGTTTTTACTTTGTGGCAGATTGCCACAATCTAAACCACCTTTTTGTTAATGAGGTAGAGCTGATTTTCAAACATGGAAAAATACTCGCATAAATATTCAAAAGAGGAAAATGTTGATTAAAGAGGAGTTTGGTAATCTATTCTATTACCTCCTATTGGAAACTGTAATCCTAACATCCCATTACCTTTTTCTGAAGACCAGTCAGTTAATGACTTCAATCCTCAGGTTCTGCTGTCTTTGCTGTTAAATTAGGCAGTGCATTAAGTCAGTACATTTTGAAGTCAGAGTATATTTTAGCCATGTAACTTAATTAATATAGTCATATTTTAGTGGTACATTTTTTTCTGTGTTGTAAAAAATGTCACATGAATCTAGAACAAGGAATCAGCAAGATAGTTAAGATAAAATGTTCAAATATAATTAGAAAATAAATTTAATTCCATAGAATGGTAGAATTGTTAGGGCTTGAAGGGTCTTTAAACATCATCTCCTTCCAACGTCCCCATCTTCCCATGGGCAGGGATGCCAATAAGTAGATCAGGCTACTAAGGGCTCCATCCAACACTGCCTTGAACACTTCCACGGATGGAGCATCCACAACTTCTCTGGACAAACTGTTCTGATGTTTCAACACCCTCTGAGTAAAGAATTTCTACTAAAATATATAAAGACATGAAGTCTGATCTCCGGTGTGCAAGTCCAGTGATGATTACTGATGTGGTGTAAAAATTTGAGTTTAAAGCAATTCAACTTGGAACATATATTGGTACACTGTATTTAATATTATACCACATCTAAAAGACTCCTCCTAATTCTATATTGGTTTCTGTAAATTAATACTGTTCCTCCTAAAATTGTTTCTATTTTACTCTCATTGTCTGACACAACCAAAAAAGTACACACACACATATCTTCTCTGTGCATACCTGGTTATTTTGTCTATACATAACTAGTAAATATCCCAAACTACAAGCACACTTAATTAAAATTAAGGTTTTAAAAATAATTTCACTATAAGATTGACAGTTGTTACAGCTACATTTATGATAAAATAAGTATTTGAAATTACAGAAATTAAAAGTTGCCTTTTAACAGTAGTGTCAAAGAAAGCATATCAGTGTTCAAACTCTAAATAACATTAGTTTGTTCAATTACTTAAAATGTGATTCAAAACTTGCCTGAAAATTTTGTTAGAAGTCTCATTACTTAGTCTTAATTTACTTTGGATTTCTTCTTTTTATTTGGGTTTTTTTTTTTTTTGGGGTTTTTTTGGGAGTTTTTTTGGGTGGTTGTTGGTTTTGTTTTTGTGGGTTTTTTTTTTTAGTTTGTGTTTGTTTGATGGGGTTTTTTTGTGATTTTTTTTGTTTGGTTTTTTTTGTTTGGTTTTTTTTTAATAGAACAAGTTGGACACAATTCCACCTGTCATAGCTGCAGTTTTAAATTTTTAGAGGAGCACATTCTAAGTCTGGTCAAAATCTGAACTCTCAAGTGTAATATTGTATGTTCAGAATTATCTTGCTCAGGAATCTTATTAAAACATCAGGGATTTTTAAATGTGTGTGTGCTGTGTGATATCACTTGTATTTTATCCTTCCTTGAAGTGTTGTGTCACAAATAATTTTGTTGTAATTAAATACATGGGATTATATGTTTTTTAAAAAACGTTGATCTATACTGTTTATATATAATGACAATTATGCAGAAACATGGAAAAAGAATTAGAATTAATAAAGGTATTTATCAATTAACAGTGATCTTTGTGCAATTGTGTCAAATGTAAAACATTTAAAATTGCACTGTGTATAAAAAGGAAATTTTGCACAGCCTTTTGGAAAGGTCTATGATAACTAAATAAAGCTCATTTAGTGTTTTAAAGTTGCATTTTTTCTAAAATGAACTTAAGTTGCTAATGTGTTGGTCACTGACCTCTAGTTAGATATTACATTTCTACTTTGAACTATTTCAGTATTAGTATTCTGTGCATTCAGTAGTCACATGCACATATAAATGAGCATTTGTAAATGCAACATGTATAGTAAATGTATCTTAAATGTGTCTTTACACTTTTTTAGCTAGTAGTTTATGAAAAAGCAATGTGTGCCTGTAAGGGAATGACAGAATGCTGGTGACGTCTTGAAAATCATTAAGATTTTTTTGCAATTGAAGCAGTTTTTTCTCCTCTCCAAATACCTGTTTTCCTGACTCCAGAGCTGAACTGCATTAGCCAAGACTGATAGAAGCCAGATAGTCACCAGCTTTATATATATAAAATGATACCTTTTTTTTTTTTTTTAGGCTGTAACAGCTGGTCAGATTGCTCTGCTCTGCTGAGAGCCATTTCTCTTCGCACAGCTTGAAAATCACCCCTTTGGTTTTCAAGCAGTTCCATTTCCAAGTTTCAAAGTGATAGGAACATGGAAAAATGTAGGAATGACCATGATTAAAAGTTTATTTTTCAGGTGGACTTACTAGCATTGGATCTGCATTTACAAATGAAGCTGCATGATTAAGATTAGAAATGGTTTGTGCCACACTGGCTCAGAGCACAGGTGAAATTAGTATGACAGCTTCCTCATAACCATGCATCAAGGTATTTTTTCTTTTCTCATATCTGGCTGTAAATCTTTCTCCTATTTTCAGTGATTTTTTCAAGTCCACAGCATCTATTGTCTCCCAGAGAATTTGTTTCTGCAGATAGCACAATACACGTTCGAAATAATATTTACTAATTTGAAATGAACGTACAGTGGACAAGAGAAATGTGAGAACTTTTAAAGTTTGAAAATCACAATTTTTTCTCACTTTTGATTAGATAATCCCTAGTGAAAAAGTTGCACGAAGTTACTACTGACTTTCTAATAGCTCTGTGCTGAAATCCAGTGTGTAGGGACTGAAGGCACTGACTGGTTAATTGCAAGTATCAGCCACTGACACATCTTGTGGTGTACAAAATGATGAAATATTTTTGTTGGGTTTATACACTTTTTTTTTTTATCAAAGAAACTTAAAGAAGACATGGTGTACCTGCTTTTTCTTCCTAAAAATTTTTCCTTATATTCAGAAGTCAAGGTATTTAGAAAATTATTATTACTCTGGATGCCTGGATAAGTGATGGGATCATAACTCCTTTCTTGAGTTATGATGTTAACTGTGACAACATCTGAATTGCATCATAGGTAGTAATTATCCTATGATTTCATTATTTTTAGCCTCTTCTATATTCAAAATCATAAGTAGACAATTGCAGTTGTATGCTGGCCCCTCATTTTGTATTTCCTTTTTATTTTTTTTTTCCTTTATCTGATTTTAAAACTTCTTTCACTGCAGCATCTTATTACTATTCTTTTTTTTTTTGACACAAACCCGTGTTATTGGAAGGTCACATTTTAAATTTTGGACACATTTTTCTGGCCATAAAATGTAATCTGATATATTAAGGAAAGATCATGGCAGACGGTACTGTGTGATTTTTTTTTCTACTTCATTATCAGTTAATTTCCTGAATTTCAGAGGATTATATCAGGTTCTGATGGCTCCAATTTAATATTTATCGCAGCAGTAAAGGTGCACTGAAGTTCCTTATACATGAGAAGAATTTATTCATAACTGATTTCTGCCCTAATAAAAATGTTATCTGGTATTAGTACCTTTATATTTTGGATATAAGGAGTCTAAAAATGCTTCCTGTGTGGTCTCCAAAACCAAAATGAAACAAACTAAGTCAGTGGTTTTCTAAATTTCTGCAGAATTTCCTGAGTTCATCATCTCAGAAGAACACTTGCCCTTTTATTCTGTGATTACATTTGAGTATTTAAATTTTTAGTACTGAGGTATTTGGTGGACCAAAACTACACTCTGACTTACACCTGAAGAAATGCAGTATCTCTGCTCATTTTAACTGATACCAGCTCTCTCATAAGACCTTTTTTCTGCCCTGCCTCTCTCACCTCCCAGTATGAAAATGTGGTGCCAGCAGAGGCTATGAGGGATTATGACAGAAGTCTTTGTAAATAACACAATCTCCATTTTAATAACTCCTTGAAGCAGGGCCTGCTTGTTTTCCCATGCAAGACACTTTCTTTTTTGGATTTATTTTTTATGTCCTACTCATCTGAAGGTAAACTATCTTCAGATTTTAGTTAGTGATTTTTGGGAAACTGGAAGGATAACAATGGCTGTAATACACAGACCTAATTTTAAACTGTGTAGGAAGGTTGTGGTAGGAAAGAAAGAATCAAGGGGAATGAAATTTGATGGCTCTGAAAAAACAAAAGGAAAGGAGGAAATAAGGAGGCAATTCTGTCCTATGGCTGTTAGAGGTCATTTAATCAAAACTGGAAAAAAGAAAACTGCTTCTTAAATATTTAGGTGTAAAATGCACAATTAAAAAGTTTTTAAGTGGTTGTATCTCAAGAGAAAGATTCTGAACATCTCAGTATCTAATAAAAAGAACATTTGGTTTTTTAAAAATTTTGTTTTGAATTTCTAAAAATGTCTATACCCTTTTTCTGTAAGCAGGACATAGCAGGCTGTCAAGGGACTAGAGTGATCTTCATCTGATTGCATTTAGAGAGAGCAGAAGGCATTATTAGTAATATTTAAATGCATATGCTCAAATCCACAAAGGATTTAGGATGGATGCAAGCACCTGGTTTAAATATCAGACACAGTCCTCAAAGCCACAATGAAAATCTTTAGGCATCTAATACCTACCTGTAGGCACTTGAAGTTTTGTAACTGAAAATTGCTTCCAGTTGTTCCAAATCTTTCCTTATTTGGTAGCACTGAGTGGCTTAATGCATCCTGAACATTTGCCTTCAGCTGGAAACATCTGTATAGGCATTTCACACAGACCAATCCAGAAAGTGTGTCCAGAATGAGAGAAGAAATGTGCATACCTCCTTTTACTAAAAACAGCAAGTGGTGCTGCATTCCCCTCCAGAACATCTGCTTCCACCTATACAAAATATACTAATGGACATTTAAAATCAGAAACAGTTCTTGTCTGCTGGTTTTCAGTGTTCAGATGTACTCTTGTTTGGACACTTCCAAACAACTTTTTTTTTCTTAAAATGACTCTCAAGTGGCTTACAGCAAAATTGAACTCTGACTAATGTTAATTAGTCTAGCAATATAAAAAACTTTTTACTGTAAACATTTGCTATCATATGTTTTGTAGTCACAAGAAAAAAAAAACTGATTTAGCTCCAGAGCTGCTGCCTAGGAGCAGTACTCTCTGATGCAAAATTATGATATAATATGAGATGGTTGAGATACATGCATGGATGTTATTTACCTGAGATCACGTAAAGCACAAATTGAATTTACAGCATGAATGATCACTCTGACTCTGAATTACTGTTATTTACCGCAATATAATTTTGTAAGACTTTGTGGAGTTCAAAGGAACATATAGGCCTTTAGAAAGGGCATGGAAATGGAGAGTGATCTATTATATAGGTGCAGTCCTTTACAATAAAACAAACAATTTTTTAGTTGTGTTTTGACATATGTGATTGGAGCTTATGAGAATAAATAGCTTTTCTAACTTTCCTGGTAGTTTAAGAGGCAATTCTTCACATAATTATTATTGAAATTATATTACAAAATTTTATCATGTTATATTACTACAGAAAATTGTTTTTATTTAGATAGATCTGGAGAATGGTCCTAGCCTACACAGTTTATCTCTCGAGCTGGTTATACACTCTTTGCACTCTGTTGACTTATTCCACCAGATGATTCTCCAGAATATCTTCCAGTTAAAATTCCAGGAGAAGGGATGGTCCAGAGCATGCCTTTATCTACACTGAATCTCTGTCATTTTCATATGCAAAGCTGCAGGTGTACTCACTAAAAAATCCCATGCATGTTACTCTATTTTTGGCTAATGAAGAGCATTATTTGGAGGGCAGATCTTCCTATGACCACTGTATGTGTTGTTGTTGGTAATTTCACTGTAATTTTGCAGAATGATTCTAATCAAACCTACTATTCCAAACTTGAAACAACTTTTTAAATGTAAAATTAGAGAAATATGATTAGTAATTTCTGGTCATTCTCACATTCTTCTTCTTCTACTACTTTTTATCAAATTACATCAGTGTTTTCTGCTTGCTATCATTGGGGAAATCACAACTTCTCCCTCCCAACTGAATCTTGAAGCAAATAAGAAGCAATCAAAATTGAGAAGAGTTCTCATGCTATTTTAAACTAGATAAAACTTAATTATCACAAATTAATAACATTTTTCTAATTGCTTCCTTAGATACTTTTAATGTTTCTTGTAATTTTTAGAAAATATGATTAAATATTTAAATACTGCCTTAGCTTGCTTCAGTTTTAGTGTTTCTTTATTAAAATAAGTGCAGCTTTACCAATCATGACAATTCTGCTAGACTGTCTTAGTGCTTTTAGTATTGAGTGTCCTTGTTAGAGTCCAAAGGCATAACACTTAAACATATAAAATTACATAGTTCATTAAGATAGCTGCTTCTAACAGCAGAAGTTTTTAATTGTGTGGATCTCAGGTACTCTTAAATTCTTTGCAATATTGTATCAGGATAGAAAGAAGAAGAAGCAAGTGAAAAAATTACATTGGTCTTTGTATACTTATTTCACGTGCTATGTATGACAAATGTGTTTTGTGGTTTTGCAAGGAAATAATTGCATGACAAATAATTATACTCATTCTATTTTTAAAATTACATTCATTTCAGCAGATGTGTCTGTCAAGGTATATTTCTGGTTTTCCTCTCTGAATTTCTCTTTCTAACTCTTCCATTCCCCTGCCCTGAGCAGTTACGGTCATTTCCTTTTACCTGATGTTGCGAGCAAAGAGGTTATCGCAGTTGTACAAAAAATATCTCTTTGTGATCACTCCCAATGTTAATTTGCTGTTCACAACACTGCCACTCAACAATGAATGGCTTGAGCAACACGGGATTTGGGAGAACAAATGTATCAAGTACAAGAGGGGGATAACAAGCTAAAAATAACCTGCCTAAGAACTATTCCCCAGATCCATATGAATAATACAGTCTTCCAGAGCAATATAATCATTGGCTAGAAATATTTTTATAATAATTATGTGAAGGATTTCCTATTAACCTATCAAGAAATTTAGGAAAGTTATGTATTTCTGCTTACTATCACAACGATTTCAGAAATTATAGTGCTGGTGCAGTAATATATGTCCAGCTGGTTACCTGGGTCTGCAGCTGCTGATTTGCATGAAGGACTCTACCTTAATAAACCCTGAAATTAAATGTGGCAAGTGTGTTTTACCTAGAAAACCAGGTTTTACCCAGTTCAGTATGAATTCTGGGTCAAGACTGACATGTTAACACTTGAGTTTGCTCTACATTGAACATACAATTAGCAACAGTCCTCTCAAATGGTAATAAAATTTACAGATTAACTACTTACTAGTTATTTTTCTTAAGAAATATGTGTTCTGGATTGCAAGGGTAAAATGTCATGCACGAGTAGCAACCTGGGCCTTGATTGATTTTGGGGAAAAAAAATGCATCTTGCTCTTTCAATGGTAAGACTTTTACTCCGCCTTAAGCTCAATGTCTACAAGCACAGACACCCAGTTATTAGTTTTATAATTTTATTACTTGGAATTACTTTACAGTAACTAGTTTGGAGAATTCTGCAGTGCTCATATTTGGTTTTTATTGCTTCTCTGGGTATATCGCTGTTCTCTTTTTGAGATGTAATTTATACCACATCACATCAGTAGTATTTTCATAAACATAGGAACTATACAAAATACAGTTGTGTTGTTTTTAAGAAAGAAATCTGTCATCTTATTGTAATGAGAACTCAATATGAAAGGGAAAGACAGATTTTTGCAGATAGGAATAATGTTTTCTTTTTTCTGATATTTATTCAGGCAAAGATTTAACTTTAATGGCATCTGTTCTATGTTTTAAAACATTCCTATGTGGGTAGAGATACTTGTACAGAAACTTTCTTTCATTGTGATAAAGCTATTGCAATAAACATTCAGCTGGCACCAGTAAAGGTTTGCTAATACTCATGCACATACAAATTGCTGCATATTTTATCATTAAACTTCACACCAATTAAACAGTGGTGATATTTTTTCTGTTTCTAGAATTAGTCAAACAGTGGAATTCTGCTAGAAAATACTAACACTCGGAAGCTGACCTCAATAATCACTGAAAAGGAAAAAAATAATTTTTTTCAGTAGTTTGATAAACTCAAATATTTTCATTGAGTTTGGGGTGTTTTTCCAACATTTGAGCACTGTATTTTGGAATTATTTTAGTGTATCAGAAATTTAAACCAATACAGAATAATTGCAAACTTCATAAAATTTCCAATTATTCTGTTCATATAATAGAAAATAGAAAACAATATAAATAATACAGTTGAAACAATAATAATTAAGTTGTAAGTAATTACAATTCAATTTTGTAAATTTTAGTACTGTATTTCTTTTATTTTCATTCATTTTTGGAAGAGACTTATTAAAGTGATCCAAAGCATCTAACTGTAAAACAAAGTTTGTTTGTGTATTCGGACTCAGACATGTATGCAGTGACTGTTCAGGGTTGCAAGGAGGTTGATCTCTCTGTTTAACATAGGGCACGTTAACACAATGATTTTTCAAGCATTTATGAGGATGTAATCACTAATAAGACATGATTTCTTATGTCCATGTAAAATGAAATCAGCAAATCAGTTCTAGGGAAAGCCATTTCTGAAGAGGAGTGAAATGTTTCCAACAAATCTAAAATTGTATTCTAAAAGTGTTGAAATTGGATTTTTATCTAAATTTTCAGAACTGAATGATTTAATTTTCTTTGTCATGGATACACATGTATTAAGGAGAGGTAACTAAAATATTTTTTAAAATTGCTTTGAAGTTTGAATACGTGCAAATACTGAAATATAAAATGTATTCCAGTAACAATATAATGATAGATAGTGTAATATGGAGGAAAACAGAGTTTTGAAAGGAAAAACAAATCTGTCAGCCCAGGTCTCCAGGACCTGTCTTTCTTCTTTATTTTACGATGTAAGGTATGGAAAAAAAAGCTTTAAAATATTTTTTGTATTTTTTTTTATTTAGCAAGAAGATCTTGTCATTTGCCTCAGAAAAGTAATACTGTTGCTTTAATAGAACTTGGGATATGCTTGAAATACCCAGTTGAACTTTCTTTATTGTTATTCAGCATCATAACAGCACTCTTTCTTATTACAATCTCTTGCATTCTTTAAAATAACAATTTTGTCTTTGGGGTTTTCATCCTTCAAATGCTTATTGATTTCTTGTTTTACTCCAGACATTAGACAAGCCAGAGATGTGTAACTTTCTGAAATTGTCACAGTTGTTTCTGAAGTCCCTACAGTTTACACATGTTTATCTGGAAGATAGTTTCTTGAACTGAATCCCATATTCCAAGTATTAATCCACCAGAAATGCCCAGAGAAAAGTGATGCCTGTTTGCTTTCTCTAAAGATACCTCTGCATATTCAGACCTAAGTTGGAAAGAATTGGCTTTCTTTTTCTGTCATCTCACATTGAAAACTTATAGTTCATTATCGCATGGACAAATTCTTTCCATTTCTGAAGCTTTCCATCAGGGAGACCTCCCTATCACACTGATAATTTGTTCTTCACATGGTGGCCTGCTCTTACCCTTTCAGCTCTCCGTTTCCAAGGTTGCATCTCAAAATTTCAAACATAAAATAAATGAAGAAATAACAATTGTCAGAAATCCCAATACTCTGCATCATATATTGCCATACTGTAGCCATCATATGTACTCATTCACATAGTACATTGTGAATAGCCTTGAACAAAAATATGTCTTGGGAAAAACTCTGACCTACATGTCAAAGAAAGAGATACTGAGTGCCATTGAGCTGGCTCACTAAACCTGGAAATTTCTCTTGCTAATCTACAAGATAGATAAAATTGCTTCCTGATTTCTTCAGACTGTGAAACAGAGAAAGCACATCCATTACAGAAACATAACATCATCTACTACAAAATTTTTCTCTCACAGATTTTTTGGCAAGCTAAAGTGGATAAGTAAAGATAACACCTTTTTTCATATCAGCTACTGGACTTATCACAAGTTAGAAAGGGTCCATAAGTTTCAAAAGCATGCAGGCAGAAAGCAGTGATGGGAGCAGGATTGCACATTTGTTAAGGGAGTTACAGGTATTTTGCAGGTCTGAGTTTCTGTAAAGCAACAGAAACATAAACTTAACAGCAAACACCCACAAAGCATTAAGGAGCCTTTCACAGAAAACAGAAGTTTTAATAGATGGCAATACTGAAAAGGGTCTGCCCGGGTTCAATTTCCTGTGATGTATGGTTTAACTGTGCTGATTACACAGCAGAGCCTAAACCCAGAGAAGTAATTTGTAGCTGTAGTTGTGACATAGAACGAAATTAAGACAGAAAAGTGGTGATTTTCTGGGAAACTGAATTTAATAAATAAAATGTCTGAACCTAGATATCTCCTGTGCAAAAAGGTACTTTTTATCTATTGACAGTTGTGGGCAATACAGATAAAATTATTCTAAATACCAGGAATTTTGCAGACTTTGCTGCTTGTAATGTTGCCAATTGAAATTGAATTGAAATGCCAAGCACAGTTTCAGGCCTGCCTGAAAACACCAAAAAACAGTGTGTTATTTTCTACTCACATGCTTAAAAAACTAGTAACACCTAACCTCATGCACCCTAAATGTATTTGTTACATGACATGTCTACTGAAGTTTTCCAAATTAATAATTCACTCTGTCATTTTTACATGGAGAAATTTTATTTACATAGATCATTTTGGAAATAAAAGGCAGATGTTTTTGCCAGTGACCTCAATAAAAAAGGATCTTTTTGACATGCTAAAGTTTTTTTAGATTTTAGCTTATGTGAAGTAATAGCTGAAGGTGAAAAAATATAGCTTTATTTTGCAATGTTTATAAGATTTTATCATATTGCATAGCACAATCCAAAAGCATCTTACTACCAAGCAAGTATGAGAAATTAAACACAGATTTTTATTCAAATTGGAAAGAAGATGTCATTTATTCACTGGAACACTGGGTGTGGGGAATGAGTACTAAGGGTCTAGTGTAAGACTCCCCCATTGACTTCAGGTGAAATTTTATCTGTGCTTTGCGTTTCATCAGTTTCAAAATGAATGTAGTGTAATAATCACATGTAAAAATAAGGGTGAGACTTAATGCATAGTTAATGAAATATTTCCCCAGACAAATGGGAATTTCACATTTGTCTGGATTTGAATTAGTTTTGGGTTAGAATTCATAGCTTAACAAATATGTGCAAAAGGTCTGAACAAATTGCTTCTTGACATAAGGACAAAATAAAGATGACCCTTATATTGCTTATCGTAAGATCCTGTACTCTCAAGAATATGGTCGTAACTTTTACACAAAGGAAAGATTAGTCCTCTTGACAAATATTTACAAACAAATCTGAATTTCTATTTCCTTACATGTTAATGAGAAAGATTAATACACATGAGGAGTTGAGCAGCTCTGTGCTTATCTCAGGACTCATGGAAGCTTTGTTACATTATGCAGTTGGTGATCTGGCAGCTTTTGTGATTGGTAGATCCCTCGCCAAAGGCAACTGTAAGGCAGATAGAAAGGTTTTAACATCCTTCTGACAAACAAACAGCTGACAGCATCCCTTGATGGTGTTGTTTGTGACACAGATACGCCAAACACTGTCTCATTCACTTGAAAATGTCAGCAGCTGGAACAGGGAACAAGATGGTGACTAATAATCCTGAATTAATTGCAGCCATTAATTTTAATTGGGATTCAAAATGTTCCAATTTGGTGTACATTTAAATTACTAATTAAGTTTCACTCTGTGTATATCTCATATGAAGCAATTACTGATACTTCTCTCTGAGATAAATACCTCAAAAGCAAACTGAAGAAAGATTGTAATTTCCATCATAAACTGTATGCATTTAAATTTGTCATTCCCTTTAGTAGTCATATCTAGTAAGATTCTGTAAAGACTGGAAAAATTTTTAAAAAAAATTAATAAAATACACATTTTTATGGAGAAAAAAATATTACTTATAGTTTTCATTATTGCACTATGCAATAATGCTTAGAATTTTAGGTTTCTGGTGTTTGGTTAGTTCATTTGTTTGTTTGTAAAATGATGTTGCACAAAGGGATGTCTCCTAATTGCCTGAAATCACATTAGTATTTTTCACCATTTTGAAAACGTCAACCATCCAGCCATGGAGAATTCTCTGTTATCTAGATGATTACTCCATGCACTTTGAACAATAAAAAAGGAGGCTGTTAAAAAGGAATTGTTTGTGAACTGGATAAATTATGCAGAGAAAAAGGTCTGATAAAAATACCTAAGAAGTAAAGCAATAATAATTAAATAAAAATAATAAATAATAATGAATAAGTAAAAATTTCAAGGACTGACATTACCTAAAGACTCCAGAGGCCCTAATAATGTGTTTTTCCAAAAACTGTTGAGGTATAAGTAATAATACAATTTACCACTATAAGCAGCTCATCATATCATGCAGTAATAGGGAGAAATGGATCACCCTCTGAAAAGAACCAACTGAGAGTAAAAAGATCCATGTCAAAATGTACAAGGTTATCTGGTGATATTGAGTAGAGACAGAAAGTAAAGTCTTCCTTTCAGATCCTAATAATCTAGTAGTAAAATCAAAATAGCAATCAGATGTTCTATATGACACAGCCCATCATATAACTTGCATGTGAGATTTTTAATTTATAGTATTAGATTTTTAAATTATAGTAATATATGTTAGTCAATCAGTTAGTCCTTCTCTTCAGGTGACCACCTATTCATTTTACCATATTGAAAACAATTTTTTTTTCTTTTTATTTGAAAGTTCTATTTTTGCTAGGACCTCAACTAAAAAAATCTTGGGAGTCAAGCCATGTTATATATCCAGGAAGTTTAGCAATAAAAGTTGTTTGCTAGAGGGAAATTTACTTCAGATTCTTGAGGGTTTTTTTTCTCAAAAAGTAAGAACGAACTCTGTATCTACTCCAAAGTTGCTTATTAACCTTTTCTTCCTTTACTTCTAAATTTACTAGAAGCAAGGTTGCAGTTGAGCCTTACAGCTCATCTTCTGATTCTGGGTTACTTACATCTAGCCATATATTTTTGTTCTGCTGGTTTTGGCTTGGGTGGAGTTAGTTTTCTTTGCAGCAGCTGTTATGGGGCCATGCTCTGTGTTTGTGCTGAAAACAGCGCTGATTACAGGGATGTTTCAGTTCCTGCTGAGCAGTGTTTGCACAGCGTCAAGGCCTTTTTGGCTCCTCACAGAACCCCACCAGCCAGGAGTGCAGGTGGGCTTCTGGGGGTGCAGAGGAGCTGGGAGGGGACACAGCCAGGACAGCTGAACCCAGCTGATCAAAGGCATATTCCAGACCATATGGCACCCTGCTCGGCCTACAAAGGTAAGGGAAAAAGGAGAAAGAAAGGAAGTTCAGAGTGACAATGTTTGCCTTCCCAAGTCACCATTTTGTGTGATGGAGCCCTGCTGTCCTGGGAATGACGGAACACCCGCCTGCCTGTGGGAATTGGTGAATGGATTCCTTTTTTCAGTTTGCTTGTGCATGGGTTTTTCTTTCCCTATTAAACTGTCTTCATCTCAACCCATGAGTTTTCCCACTTTTACTCTTCTGATTCTCTGCCCTATCTTACTGAAGGGGTCAGTGAACAGGCGGCTGCATGGGGTTTAGTTACTTACTGGAGTTAAACCACTACAAACTTTTAACAGAGATTTGTGCAGTTATGTTAATCTGTTTGTTTTGTTCCTTTCATTTCATTTCATTTCATTTCATTTCATTTCATTTCATTTCATTTCATTTCATCTTTTTTTTTATCATTTTTAATGAATTTGTGATTATTTAATTCTGTACTGGGCGTTCATGTTCCTTATTTCTCATGCTGTAAGTTTGGTGAACCAGTTAGGAATATCCTTGTCAACAGCTGAATTAATTTAAGAGCTTCTTATGCAGATGGTGAACAAGAGCAGACTGTCATGTTTAGGTTCAATTAAAAAAATTGAACCTAAGTATTTTCTTTCCTTTCCATCTTAGGGTGGAAAAAGAAAAATATGGATATATAGTAAGTGAGAAATGACAATCCAGCTCTATCCCTGATATATAGAACAAGTTTTTAAAAGACTGAGAGACTGATACTGTAGGCATTAAGGAGTATATACATATATAGCATCACCAATAGCATAGAAAGCTTTGTGACTGCAGGAGAAAATCTGATTTCTCTTTGCTTGCAACATATATTGATAGTTTTTGTTTTCTTGTTTACTTGTGGTTTTAATGAAGGCAATAAATGTGGCAAAAACTGTGATGGTAGCATAATGCTGAAATTGCAGGAATTTACATATTACTGAGAATCTAATTAATAGGAATAAAAGAAATGAAGAAGGTAAGATAAATTATGTTGAGAGAATGCAAAGTGTCCAGAGAAACCTAGAGAGCATTTGCTGATTCTAAAAGACAAAAAATATAACCAGCTTATTTCTCTGTGAAGTTGATGGGTGATAACAGAATCAAATATAAAAACCTTGTCGTGCTACTCTGGAAGATGAACTATGCACTCCAGGCAAAACTAATACAAGAAGAAGGGCAGGTTTGATGAGGCAGAAGAGATCACAGATCTCTCCCACAAACTGCTGTGTCACTAAAAAATTCCCCCGTGCAAGTGAACCTGAATTTCAAAGAAGAAAAATCAAGGAAATACAAGTGTTGAATTAGAAAAGATACATGAACAGCACAACCTAAATATGAAACTTTGCATTTATAACATCTTAAACCACAAGTGAATAAATATTTCTCATTTTATGATTATAATTTGTATAATTTTGATTTTTTGCTTCTACACAGATTGTAAGGGTCAGCTTATTATAATTATCACTTTCATTAGCTTTATTCAGTCCTTTTCTGATGGGCACCAAATAAAAAAGCACTTTTTCTAAGGACAACATTAAATTATGAGTAAATCAATATTTTATAAAAGATATTTTGCACTGAGAGACATTAGGACCCAACTAAGTGTTCTCCACAATTCTGTATTTTGTAGAAATTTTTGTGTCACCAAATTCAATACAAATTTCTATTTTCAATGGATAATTTTAGTTAATGAATTACCTTGGCTGAGGAGTCTCTTTCTTGGAATAGCTTCATTTCACTTATTCTGCAAAATTATAGCAAATATTTCAGTAGTTGATTAAAATCTGACAGAGATTCAACACCTCTGGCTTTCATTTGGGTTTTTTTTTGCATTCATCAGTTTTCATCACATCTCTGTATGATATCTACACTTCCAAAATATTTTAAGACATTATAGAAATAATTTTTAATTTATGCAGTTTGCCTGTGCAGTATTCTATAAATAAATCTTCTTGCCTGCAGACCTAAGAAGTCTATTTAACAATATTTACCAAAAAAGAAAAAAAAGGCAAAAAGTTACAGTTCTTTTATTATGATTAGCAAAAGTTAGAGGCTGTAAATAGGGTGTTGCAATGATTTAGTTCAATGAATAAACATGAATAAATACAAAAAATTTTATAGAAATATTAGAAAAATTGATAGAAATATGAATAAGTAAGGAAATGCATAGTTTACAATGTTTTCTGAAAGGAAAACAAAATTATCTTGTGACCAAGAGTACAGCAAATTAAATAGAAATTCTCAGAATCTCTTTTTTCTTCTTAGCGCATGCCTCATAAAGGCAGTGCTCTTTAGTTAGAATACATATAATTGTTGATAAGTATGAAAATGGGAATAAGAGGATCTATAACAATAACAAAACAAGTTAGGTATTTGCAGAATTATTTTTTTCACAGAATACCTCTTCTTTGACAAAAAAAGAAATTTCAAACTTCAGAAAATTCTGGGCAAAAAATGTATTCTATGACAATAATAAATGGAGATCACACTCACAAATAGAAATTTCCATATTTACCTGGAAAGAGATGTAGACAGAAATATGGACTGGAAGAAGAGGTTTCACAGAGCCTAGAGGTAGAGAAAGAAACGACTACTCTCAAACCTACAGTTGAACTATCCAAAGCTGAAGTAACTGAAATATTTTAGTCAGTGTTTGCACCAAAAAGTGACAGATGTTTCAGCTCATAAAATTATTTTTGTCTTGAGTGAGCAATCCAACGTAGAACACTGCTAATTATTTCTCTACTATACTCACCTATATTAGAAATAAATTAAAAATAAATTAAATTAAAAATTTTATTGGAAACCAGAGGAAAATAATTTCATACGAATTAATATTTCCTTGTAGCTGCAGTAAGATATTCTGACATAATCATTATGTTAGATCTACTGCTGCTTATGAACTCAGAATAATTATGCAAGAATCAATAAAAAAGTTCTGAATAGATGCAGACCACATTAGGAAAAACAAACCAAAGCAACCCACTGAGTACAATAGAAACTTCTGCTTGTTGCATGTTGCATCTGATTTAATTGTTGATTATAATAAATACAAAATTACTTCTAGGTGATTTATATGTAAGAAGTTCATCAGAAGATAAATCTTCCTAGAACTTACAATGCCATAAGGTAAATTAGACCAAAATTGTGGTATTGGTACTAATTAATTAAAATAGTGGCAATGATGACTGAGAATGGATTTTTTCATCATTCCCATTATAGAGTTCAATAAATTTCATTTCATTCTTGTGTACAAAGCAGACTTTTAACATTGTCACATCAGTTTGAAGATAAAAAAAAAGAAATGCAATTACCTTTGATCAAGAATTGCAGTGCTTTAAATCTTAATAAATTTGCACCCAGAACTCTTGATTTCTTCAATAATACAGTGGAAATGGGAAGTCATTAAGAAAATTACATCAGAATTCTTCCAGACATGGATAGAGGTAATTGAGAAAAGCTATGGTCTCAATGATCCAGAAGACTATTGCTTCAAGTTTGGCACTGGCTGTGATGATCTTGAGAAAGACATTTAACTACTAAACCACTAACACTTGATGTCAGCTTTTCTGGTTTACATCACTTGATGCTGAGAATACTCTTAAATTAACTATGTGATCATTGAATATGTTAACTTGAAATAGTATTTATCATATTTTATTTCACTGCATGTATCAAAAAGCAGTCAGAATTCATATGTAGATCCTTCTACTTTTTATGGACAAAACCAAAATATTCTTTCCCGTGCACAAGAGGCCCATGGAGATGTGCTGCTGAAGATGCTTGAAGAATTTATGCAGTTCTCGGTTTGGTGCTTTCTTGTGTCTTGACAAGATTGTGCCTCCAGCAAAGCAAGGGCATGCCTTCTGGAGGAGGGGGCTGGAGTGGGGGGAAAGGCACGCAAAATATGGAGATATTAATATTTTAGTAGTGGTATTGCTGTGGGATTTACATTTACATTTGAGAAGTACTGTTTTGAGGTGCCAAAATAAAGCGTGCAGTGCCTTTGTTTACTCAGATAAATATTGGATAACTCATTATTAGGTAAGTTATGGGTTATAAGAACCCTTCTGGCAGACCCAGCCCAGCCCAGATATCACGGGAAACATATCATAAAACATTGTCTGTTGCAAGTAACAGCAGAGTTACTGAGCCACAAGGTTACAGGTTCATTTAGCTCTGCTGTGGAGACCAGAGCTATGAAGTTTTGCTTTCCATTCTCTTTGTTTTCCCACTGATTCATCAACTCTTAGGTTGTCTGTCTTACTTTTCCTTAAGTTCAGCCCTTTCTTTGAGACTTTGTTCCTCTCATCTCTCAGCTATGGCATACCTGTGCAAGGATGATCCTCTCAGTCTTTGAAACCTGCAGTTGGGATGGGAGACAAAACGGGTTGTAGGGATGATGTCACTTCTGACATTTCCCTTGCCCACTTTCCAGGCAGGAAGATAATTTTCTGCCAGAATTTGACAGAATTGTACTTTTGTTCTTAAATAGTAAAAATTGCTTCACTTCCATGGGAAAAAGAAATCCCTATGATTCATCTGTGTATTCACTGGTCTTAATATCTCAAGCGTTAAGTTCCCTGATGGTCCTTTCCAAAGCTCTGAGAATGTATGCAGTTATTTACTTCTTTTCTTACTTCCTTTGGCAGTTTTCTAAAGTTCTAATCACGTGTTGAGTAGGAGATGTTGGATAACAGAATTAACATATTTCATTGCAATTCATTATTTCTTTTTCCTAAATTATGAAGAAAATATCACTATGTAATAAATTGACAATTCAGTTTTAATTTTGATATTTATTTTCCTATAAGGCATCTTTGACATCACTGTTATAGATGGAATTTTAAAATAGAGACATAATTTTTGTGGGTAGTGCACTTGTTTTAGAAGACATCTCACAACAGATACATGTATGAAAATATAGTGAGAAGCATAATAATTCATCATTATATTTCATAAATTACTGGCAGCAGGATGGGAAGAATGATAAAAATGCCAACTGTTCCCAATTAAGCATTTCATATGGGTTGAATTTCTGTTGATATATTTATTCTGTAATTGGCTTTTTTTTCTCAAAGTTTTGCAGTAACAGGAGCTGTAGTCCAACACGAGGAGCAAGGTCTGATTCTGCAATGCAAGGTTTCTTTTGTGGCTCTGAACCAGGTACACAGTATGTCTCATGACAGCTATCATCCTGATTAAATTTTAATCCTCCAGCCAGGATCATTCCCGAGGACTTGGAATCCTTTCAAAGTGTAGAGATATATCTGAAGATTTGATATCTATGGACTTTTTCTGAGAAGGTCACATTTTAGTGACTGCTGAACCTCATACATTTCAGATAAGGTTGTTCTGTAAAATCTATTCTTAGTTAAGTAAACAATTTAAATTAACTCTCTCTGCAAAAAATTAGTAAAATTCTTGAGAGTATTTTTTTATTTTGATTTTCTGGTGGTTTGTTTGCTTGTTTTTGAGTTTAGAGTTTTTTTGTGTTTGTTTTGGATTTTTTAAGTTCAGTGAAGATATATAATTATGTATGGAGTTTAAAATTTAAAGTATCCCTAAATTAATTTTTAATGGAGTTCAATGTACAAGTCTTGTAGAACAGGCTAATTGCATATCTCTTGGGACTGAAAAATATATGTATGGGTATATCTTTGCAGCTAAGGGAATGACCAAGGTGACCAATGATACTTGGTGGGAAAACATCCCCTTCCCCCCCAAAAAAAAAAAGATAAACACCAAGTAGGAGAAGTTAAGAAGTAAATAAAGGCACGTAATAACAAGAATTGAGATTCTGTATTTTAAGATTTATTTTGCAATTTAGAAAAGCAAATTTTATTTTAGAATATAGAAAAAATTAATTCTGCAATTTTGTATCACATGCTGTTACTCCGCAGAGCGCTCTGCATTTCCAGTAGTGTGAATCATTTATACATGCTCATTTACTCAGTTGTTCAACTAACAGAGGCCCAGGTTCTTATTTTCAGGCAATGTCCTGATGTCTTTGCATGTTTAACCATCAAGTTTTGAGCACAGCATATGGCCAGAAACTACTGCCAGTCTGAGTTTGAGTTTTTAACTGCTTAATTTATATGTTTTGGTTTTCTGTTCTTGATTATATTCATTTCCCTTCAGAAGTCTCATCGTGAATAAGAATCCTGTGTGCTATCCAGTGTTCAGATATATTGCATGCTTGGTGGATAATGCATTTGAATTGAAATCAGAATTGTTTAGTGTTAAGTGCAGCTTTTTCTGAATCCATTTCGTCTTGTATCAAAATTACTGAATTTTATCTCCTTTTATAAAGCACACTGAGATCTGCGAATAAAAACATTTTCCAAGACTCATAAGGACAGTTGTAATTCTTTGTTCTTAAGACAGTAAGAAAGAGTGGAATGGATATAATGCGGGGATGAAAGCAATGTGTCCATACTCACACATTTGCTCACTGGCAGAAGAGAGACAATTTTAGCTCGCTCCTGGATTAATTTACAGTAAAACACACTGTATTTCTCTTAGATTAGAACCTCTTCAGAGTATGTCAAGCTTTATTGTGCATCCTCCAGTAATACTTCCGAAAACAGGTATGTGTGCCATTAGCTGGTTACTTCCCTATAGAAAAGAAGATGGATATTTAGAACTGAAATGTTCTTCATATTTTGCTGTATTTGAACTTTGTGTCTTTCCAGCATATGTATCTTCTTTCAGTGATATTTTCAAGGAGGTGTAATATTCTGTCACATTTTCAGTGTCTTGTTTTTAGGACACTGCTTCCCTAACAAGCACTGAACCAGCACATCTATTGTTCTACAGCTCTAGGTCTGCTCCTCGCACAGTCAAGTCAGGACATAGATCCTCATAGTTCAGTGAGTTCTTTATAACAACAGAACATATCGGCTTTTCCCAAATCCTTTAATAATTCTGAATTCAGAATAGTATCCACTCCAGAAGATTTGTAGGGATGACAGGGTAGTCTCCAAGTATTTGATTTTTATTTAAGAAGCTGGTTTTCTCTGGAAGGGTGTTTTTAACTTTCCTTGGCTAGTATAAGGTTCAGGAGCCCAGTCAATACAAAATCTCACATGATGAAATAGATCTTTATAACTGTCATATCCATGTACTTTTCCAGTGCTTTTTAATCTTTAGATTTTTAATTTTTTTTCCTCACTTACTATGTTCCTACTCCCAATTTAAGATCTTAAGATGACCTTTTTCCAATAAATAGCTGATCCTTTAAGCTCTTGAATGTAAACACAAAAGAAGACCAAGTATCGTTCCTTGCTTCCTGAATGGGCAATTTCATTTGAAAGGGATATATATATAGAGCAGTGATACTGAACTGTAAATTTCAGGTTAAGTGACAATTTATTTTGTTTTTCTGTCTACTTCTATTCCTCCTTCCATTAAATATAATGCAGCTGCACTTGTTACATATGATTTATAATTGCAGTTTTATTTATTTTGTACTGGTCTTGCTGTGATGTACTCTCTTAAAAGTTTTCACTGCATTGGCAAACTGATTTAAAAATTATAAGGAATATGAAGGTGTAGGAATTTATTTTCTACTTAAAATTTTGGTTTGGAAATACAGAAGATGTTTTTTATATTTTGCTAACAAAATAGTCTAAAAATTACTTAAATGCTTGTCCATACTTTTTGTCAACCAAAATGTACCAATAAAAATTGTGGTTTTACCCTAAATACATATACAGGTTCAAGCTAAGCAAATACTAATACAAACATGGAAACAGTCTATTTAAGGAAGAAATAGGACCCAAATACTTTTACTTCTAGCTGTATTGCTAAATTTCCAGTAAAGTATTTTATACAAAGTGTATTCAGGTACCAATTAGTTCACTCCAAGACTGAAACAATGTTTATCAAAAAACTGTTTAGTTCAAGAAATTGCAATTGGCCATTTTTTATAAATAATGGTGCCTTAATGCATCAGCAGCTCATTGACTGCATTGCCATTTTTTTGTGGAATAAGACATTTTAATACAAAGTTTCAGACAGAGCCAAAATTTCTCACCATAAAAAAACCTTTTATAGTCATTATAGAGTGTTTGGAAAAATCAGTCAATGCCTAACTGATAGACCTTCAAGGAATAATAACATTAGATTGGAGGGCTTATCAAGCACCTTTTATAACTTAATTTTCTATTACAATGGAGAGCCAGCTGCTTTGCTCTGGTTCTCTCATGGTGTCACATGCTTTCTCTGATTCTCCTGCATTTTGAGCAAGGAGATCAGAAAGAACTTTTTGGACAGATGGTGATGTTGTCTCTGAGCTGCAATTCATATGCAATCTCTGTCCAGAATTACATTTATGCCATACACACTGGCTTCTACATTCCCTTTGGAAACGGTTTTAAGAGCAGGAACAAGCAAGATCTCAAAATATGTGATTTCTCTTCCCCCTGTGGTTATAGTAAATGCACTTCTTCAAGGTGCTAATGGACAAGGTGTCTCAAACCTCTCATCACATTTCTGTAAGGGTGAGGCTAGCCTCAGCTGCTGAGGACAGGTGTCCTAGGATAACTAGTTGTGCAAAAGATGGAAATTAATTTATAGTGAGAGATTAAGTTGAAATGAATTATTTAAATTTCAGCAAATATTTGGAGCCAGAAACACTACATCAATCATCTTCCAAAAATCTGTCCCTCTCAAAAACAGAATTGAACAGAAAGCAGGAATGTTTTCCTCTTTATAAACTGTAATATAAGACAACTTCCTTTAACTTTGAGTAACGTGGAATGTGGTAGTTATGCTTATAGTAACTCATTATACACAAAAATGCAGAAGGGAAATAGGTGAAATACTAAATTCAAATAGTGCAGTTGTAGGGCAGTTTACATTGAAAGGGTAAAAGGTAGAGTTCTAGTATAACAGCAGAACCAACCACAGGTAGGGCAGAAAAATTTAATTATTGTAAAGGTATAAACAGGTTACAGAATACAAGGCATTCATTAACTGGTATAATCAGGAAGAAAGTTCATTTGTGCAGATTATGCCATTTTTTTACTTCTAGAGGTGATTTTTCAGTTTCCATGAAGCTCAACTGAAGAAGTAAAACCAGGCAGACAAGACGATCAGGTGAGACCTAACTTTACTCATATTTTTAAAATAGTGCCATTTGTTTTAGAAGAAAGATGTCATTTGTTAAATTTCTTGCAGTTTATGGGTCAAGTCCTTGACTCTTAAAAGAGGATTGGGGAGTCCAATGCTGACAGTTTTACAGGTCGTTCAAGGATTTCCCTGTTATACACAAGCTTCACATGTTAAAACTTAACTGCTCTGTTTTTCACCACCTTTTTTCACAAACGTCTCTCATAGCAGAAATATAGCTATAGCAACTCAGGGAGAATTAACCAAGAATAATCTGTTGGAATTATATTGTTACACAAAATATCTTATTCCTTTTCCAGTCAGAAAATTGCAATGCTATATTTTTCCTGGTAGGAAAGTTGAAATGATGGCCCCTTGGGTGTCTGCTTTGGAAGTCCTAAGTTTTAGTCTCTTTTAGAGCAAAAAGGATAGTGCATTGGAGGACAGACAATTTGATCAGTATCCAGGTTGTTCCATATTATGCAACCTATTATCTGGTAGACCTAGACACAGAAAAGTGTTAAGTCTCTTCTTTGGGCTTCCTGTAACATGCCAATGCACTGTAAGCTGTGGAAGATTGCAAAAGGTTGTATCAGAATGTTAGCATTTTCTTCATATTTTATTCTGTTCATTTGGAGACCTTATTGCAGATTTGCAGTACCAAAAAGAGACATACAAGAAGGGCATGAAGTGATAGGACAAGGGAGAACGGCTTCAAACCGAAAGAGGGTAGATTTAGATTGGATATTAAGAATAAATTAATTACTGTGAAAGTGGTGAGGCACTGAAAGAGGTTGCCCGGAGGAGCTGTGGTTGCTCTGTTGCTGGAAATGTTTAAGGCCAGGCTGAATGGAGCTCTGAGCAACCTGGTCTACTGGAAGGTGTCCCTGCCCCTGGCAGGAAAGTTGGGTCTAAGTGATCTTCACAGTTCCTCCCAACTTAAACCATTCTCATTTGCAAAAAGAAGAAAATGTATATAAGTAGTCTGAAGTGTAGTGGAATATTAGACAATGATTTAAAGCTTCTCGAAGAAAAATAAATGTGTTAAGTGTGAGCAGATGAAGATAAAATAATGCTTTCCCTTCTTAAAAAAAAGAAAAAAAAACCAAACTTATTTTTATCTTTTGCTTCCCTCACACATGGATTTTAATTGCCTCTGAAAACAGCAGATCAATATAAAGGAGAATACCATTTCCTTTCTTTGAATATTGTAGGGTTGAAAAATGCTATTTGCAATGTCTTTTAAGATACTTTCTACCACTGCAGAACATAAAACAATTTCATTATCATATGATAAAACATCAGGGACATAAAATATCATCCTGGATTCATCTACCAACATTTTTTCTGGTATTCAGATTAAGTGTTCCTTTCAGTATCTTGTTGAACAGAAATTTTTCTATATGCATAGCAGGTAAGAAAGAAATGAAATTCATATAAATAAATATGCTCTATGTATGTGATAGCAAATATATTCCGTGAAAACTGCCAGACTATAGTCTATGCTATATTTTTTTTTTCTTGTGTGCAGTGAGAAAGCTGGAACTTTTATGTTCTATATACTTTTTGGGTGGCAAGTATGTTGAATAAATCCACAGGAAGGCTCTAAAAAGCACAAATGGTAAAGTTTTATCAGATTTTTAATCCTATTACAGCAGTTTTATTTATTACAGTTTAATAATTATCAGAATCTCTAGGAGTTGACTTTTTTTCATTTGTGGTCACATGCTTTTTGGGGGGTCCTGTATTTATCCCTGATTAATTTTTCTTATTTGTTTGTGGTGTTTTTGAACGAAACTCAGCACTAAGGACCTTATCTCACCCTGACCAGCCTCACTGAATCTGATTTTCTCTCTCATTGGGTTGATATATTTGAACTATTACCAAGCCAACTTGATCTTTAATTATTCTGGATTGCAATGCTAGCATTATCCTGATTATGCATTTTGGGAGGAGGGATTGTGTGTATATGTTATATTTAAGTTACTTCAATTAAATGAAGAGAAAATGTATTCTTAATAATACAAGCTGCCAAAATCTATAAAGACAGAAACAAACAAGGGATAAAACAAGATGACATTACTTCCAGCCAGTCACCTTGTTATTCAGTTTATTGTAAATACCACGGACTTTGCAAACGTTTGTTTACATGTGTTTTGACTGCACATTTTTCTATCCGCCTTCTTCCTTCTTGGAAAGGAGAAGGAATTTAATAAACTCTGAAGTGAAAATATTAAAGAAAACCCATACTTCATTCTTTTATACAAGATTTTTCAAATTTTTCAATGATATTATCTGCAAGAAATCTAAAGAGTCAAGGAAAATTAGGCCTTTTCATTAATGAAAATTATCTCAGAAGGCCGTTTATTTTCTGCCAAGTTAGAAAAATGTGTTCTGTAATTTTACCTATTCTCTAAGTTTGATGAAAATGTCCAACACAATTTTGCAAAAGAGTAAATTCACCATTGTATTAAGGATAGAGTTCAAAATAATATTCAATATTCTTTCTGCAGATGAAGAAAGAAAATGCACATATTCTACTGGCCTAAGTTTTTCAAAACCATCTCAGAGTTATTTACTAAAAAAAGAGCAAAATCTGGGAAATACTGCAATGTACTAGATTGTTACTAGTTATCTAGAGAAAAGAAAACTGATACTAGTAGGGCACCTATAATTCAGTGGTAGATAATATCACGAGAGACAATACTAGAAATTTTTACCAGAGCAATAATCTTAGCAGAGCTACAATAGAATTTCTTTAGTATTGAGGTAAATTCCACCTTCATTGTTGGAAACCTGCTGTTAGACAAATTCAGAGCAAATACTGCATTGTAACAATGACATACGGAATAACAAAGTTGGGAACTGGGAGCAAACAGTAATGAGAAGATAATGAAGAAACTAAAGCTTAATATACATTCATAAGTTGTGCTTCTGTGAACAGAAATAACCCACAGAACAGTACCGTAAATGATGCACAGAATTATGTTTTACAGCGTCAGCCAAATTGCCTTTATTTAAATCAAAAGCTTTCTAAATTCAAGGAAATGTAAATAAAGTTGTCATTAGCAGTGTGTTGCCCTAGTCAAGATTAATTGGATAGCTATTTGATGAACAACAACTCAAATTTAAGATTATGAAGAGCTTGTTATTTGCTTTCTCTGTAGTGCTCTTTAAGATAGCATACTGGCAGAATTAATACTGAGAATTGAAGTCGTAATGCAATAAAGAAATTATGGTTAATATAAACCCATACATTATATTTTAGGAAAGTTAAAAAGATATTTTTTTAGGGATGTAATTGAATAGTCAATGTCTTGAATGTTAATCCAGAAGATTCATAAGCATATTGTAGCTGTATAAAGACATAGGTGTTGATAAGAATATGTGAATATTTGAGAGGTGAAGTGTGTTTTTTTATTCAATGCAATATTGTTTTCACAGCATTATCATACTGGCAATAATGCTGAGCCATAAGCCTTCACATGTTTTTGTAAAGAAAGGAAGAGTATTTCTAGTACTCAGCTTGCTGTTTTTCTGAAGGAGAAAGAAGAATCTTAGATCCATAATTTTACATATTTAATATGCTTGGGTTTTTTTAAATCTTGATTAGAGTACATAGAAATATATCTGTACAAAATATATCCCACTTTGAGAAATGAAAATTTTATTTTACATTTTTCTTTCTACCCCAACTTGGTTGTATTGAACTGTACACCTGAATAGCTCTGTCAGCTCCAAAAAAATGTACAGAGTAAAACTTTTTTAGTCCAAATAAAGTTTCCAAATCATATCCTTTCTCTGTATTCAGGTTGATATGATACTTTGCAGGTAAGCATAAATAATCAGCTTTTGCCCCTAATGACTGGAAATTTATGCTAGGCATGTCAGAGAACATTAAACTCTACAAAGAGAGCAAGCAAGGTCAAAAAGGTGATGGATATGTCATAGAATAAATGGTAGAGCAATTTGTCAAAACTTTTTTGTCACACTCAGGATATATGGATTTTAAGAGAAGGTCTCAGATGTGAGATGTTTTGCCAAATAAACAAGCTTTAACTGTGGCACTTTATAGTCAATTTCTTCAGCATTGCAGTAAGGCATTCCAATTAGGTTTGGATAGAAAAAACTTACAATGTCTATCATTTCTGTTGCTAATGCATAACAAACTATTGGTTTAAATCTGCATAAGTTTAACGAACTAAATAAACCAAACTTTTTTGACAAAGAAAATTGCATATGATGTATAAATGATTGTAATATAAAGACAGAGAAAAAAAGTAATAAATTATAGGAAACATATGAGATATTCCTCAAATTAATTCTTTTTAATAATGAATAAATATTTTCTATAAATGCAAGTATTTTAGAACTTTGATGTGGAAATTAGGTGCAAAGAAGAGCAGCAACGAAAAGCAAAATAGGCCGATGAAATTAAGTCAAAGAAAAAATGTTCTGAGCAAATGACTGATTCACTGAAACTAGTCTCATCAAAACACACATAAATATGAAATCTTGAAAAAAACACTAAGGAAATGATGTTTATTTTGAATTGTTAGAATTTCACATCTCATTTTTCTTCAATATATTTGATTTTTAATTTGTAGAAATAGAATTGTTTCCTTTTTTTTCTTTTCAGTAAGTCAGATATTGAGAGATTTCAAACTGTTCTGGGTAAATTCTTGCACACTGTGAAAAATTTTGGAGGTAAAAAACACCTTTCAGAACTTGATGAAAAAATATTCCCTCTTTGCCATCACTTTTGCTAAAATTGATCTCTTTCCTCTGAGGACACAAATCCAGTCATTCCCCTGATGAACCTGCTTCCTTTATCTCATGGACAGTTAAGATGTAAACAGAGTCTTTTTTTCTCACATTGCTGAATATAAGCATCTCCGCCCATATGCCCAATCTTCTCACAAATGGTCATTCACATATTCACAAGCATGATATCCTGCCCTATTCTAGGAAAAAAAAAACCCAACCAACCGAAAAACAACAACAAACTTGTTTACAATAGTGTTTAGGTATCAATGGGTTGTTTCAACAGGTTGAATTTATTTCCTATTGATGCTTCTCTGTCACCGGTGTTATCGTTACGTCCACAAATTAATGTCAATTCAGGTAGCACTGCAGTAGTTTTTCTAAGAAGTCTTTGGTATGGAAGAGGAGTTGGAACCTGTTGGAAATGGACACATGATTGGTTTTGAATGGTTTAAGTGGTATCAGAAGTTCTTAAGAAATGGAAGAAAAGAGACCTACTAATGGTAAAATAAAAGGTCTGTGTTGAGACATTTGATTTTACAGACAATCACCAAGCCAAAAAGTTAATGTGTCAAAACATACATATTAAAATACCCCACTTGTCAACATATGAGTAGTAGAGAACAGCTGAGTCAATTTCACTAAAGTACAAATGCATAAACTTCTGTATAAGGAGAAATCAGAATTGCCAAGCTTTTGCTCCTAGTGACCCAGGCTGGTTTTGCTTTCATTCCACTGAAAACAAAACAGAGCAGGAAAACTCTTGTTGAGCAAGTTCATAGCATCTTCCAGAATTTAAGTGAGATAGAACCAAACACAAACAGCACCTGAAGAGCTCATCTCTTACTATGATAATTGTTTTGAAGTCCTGTTCAAGTTTTCTTTAAAATTGTCATACTGGATGGCTGACTGTCTCAAAGACATCTTCAGACCTGAATATACCTAATAAGTTTACATATAGTGATAAAAGTCACAATACGGTATCTTTAGTTTGCCTTATATTTTTCAAGATTTTGTACTTGGGTAACTTGCTTAGTGTGGTGCAGGAGCTGCTATGTCCAGAAAAATATGTAGGCTATTTTCAAAGGATGGAATAAATATATATTTTTTAACCTTGAGAAGGTTCTCCTAATGGTGCTAAAAACAATATCAGTTGTTGAAAGTAATGTACTCTGTGTGTCATTTCAGCTATACCCCTGAAAAAAATTATCTATATTTCCTGTCAGACAAAGAGTTTTCACATTGAATAGTTCTGTTTTGTCCTAGGGAGACACAGCATTTCTGTGATTGCAAATAGTATAATCCCTTTTGAAGAATTCTGTGTCAACAGATTTAGTTGTCATAGATATCTCCAGCAAGACAAGTTAGTTCCAAGTGCTCTGGGAAGCTGGGTTTTTTACACATCTTGCTTTCCAAGTGAAATTTTAGTAACTTATTTTTATATGTATTCTCAATGAGCAAAGAAATAGCCAGTGGTAGAATCCCTTCCCCCTGGGATGGCAGTGGTCCTGGCAGGCACTGTGACTTTTGACAGTAACAGCACCAGTAGCAGCAGCAGTAGCAGCAGAAAAGGCAGTAGTAGCAGTAGCAGCTGCCCCTTCTTCCATGACTTCAGGAAGAGTAGCAGCAATTGCAGCTTGATGCATGTTAAAAGGAACAGTCTCTTTTTTCCCATAATGGAAGCCATATATTTCCCATAAGGGACTGACTCCACTTCTGGCTTCTGAAGACTTGGCATTTTGTACTGAAACCATGCCCCCTGCCATGATGTGAGTGGTATGGAACTAAACAGTCCTAGGAAACTCCATAATTTTCCTCTCTCCCCAGGACAACAGAGAAAAGTACTAATGTATGATTCTGTGATTCAGTTTTTATAGCACTGCCCCCTTAAACTTGTGTAATGGGACTGTACTGTAGAACAACATATTTCGGTAAAATGGTTCAGAAATATAAAGTTAGATACATTCCACATGTTTTGTGCACTGGAACACCTAGAGATTCTCTCCAGAAGCCACTGCTTACTGCAGTAAGAAAAGACTAGTTGTATTGCTTCCTGGTCTTGTACAATAAAGAGAGTTAAAAAAATAAGCTCAACTGATGAAGTATGCTCATTACATATAAAAATCAAACTAGTAAACAATTAAATCTATTCAGAAAGCACCTAAAGTTTTATTGTGTAACTACTCTTTTCTTTTAGGAGAAAAAGAGCATGATCCACTATGAAATGTAATAATAAGAGAACAGTATTTTTCATTTTTCCATAAAAGAAGATTTCCATCCTACCTGGGAGCCTCTGCCAGTCATGGACACAAGCTGTGAAGGGTCACAGATCACCACAATAATGAAATCTGAGCTCAACAGGATGAATGTGTAATTCAGAGAAACAGACTCTTTCCTTGCCCTCAAGAACAGTAGCTGTTGCAAAACAGCAGAATTTAGGGAGTGCAGAAATCATGAGATGTTCTGTAATCTTATGGGCTGTAGGCAGGGCCTCAGGGGTCACGCCACTGTCACCTATTTAACAGCTGAAGGCAGCTTTGAACACATTGGTGGTACCTCAAGGCCCTGCTGCTGTAACTCTAACAATTACTTTCCTCTCTGACCCTTCCAAGGACTCAGAAAAAGGCACCTCCAGTTACTGAGAGCATTCTCTTTGGAACCAGGACCATGAATCAAGGAATAACCTGCATTCTGGATCATGCCATCTGGTAAGGAAACCTAATGGGTTGGTGGCTTCCTCCTGTGCATAAGGTTATCATAGAATTTTTTCCTCTTCTTCTAGACTCTAGTGAGACATGCTGCACTATTTAAACTCAGAATGCATCTCTTCACAAACATAAATACTTCAAAATATCCTGTCTTTTTGAAGCAAAATTAGTCAAAAAAAAAAAAGCAGCAAACTTTATGCAAATGTGATGACCACAAATTTTTTACTGCCTAAAGGGGTAAAAGAGCAATAAATCTTTTACAGTTTCTCTTGAACCATTAAAACTAGCACTTCAAGTGCTTTTTATTCAATGAAAAGCTTTTGCAGCGTGAGCACCCAGAGCAGTTCATGTGTTTAACTTACTCATTAGGCTGTGCAGGAGGGTGAGAAAAAGTGCCTTGAGAGGAAGCTAAAGGCATTCCACAATCATGGCATAATGTCAGAATGTCCACACTATTGTTCTAAATGGAACTAAATTAGATCAAATTATGCTGTCAAAGTAAAATGGGACTCAATTTTACCTTTTTTCCTTCTTTTTTAAACTATTTTCTTTATACAAAGTAGTCATGACTTCAGAACATTTAGTTAAAATTTTGGATTTACCAGAAAATATAATTTATTGGAAAATGTTTACAATCTTCAAGGTCAGGAAAGGATGAGTTTTTGAACATTTGGAACCCAATCATTGAAAAGGAGGCACCAAAAGGGAACTTGAAGCCAGAGAGTCCAAACTTCTGCTAAAAGCTGGTGAACTTGGACCAGGCTGCTCAGGCGTTATTTACCTGGATGTGGAAAATCTACTGTTTATTTCTAAAAAATCTTAAAACTTGAAAAGCAATCAGAATTTTAAAGACTTTATTACTCCAAGTTATAGTGTCTTCTAGTGTCACCAAATTTAACTGGCAAACTAAACCTTCAGAGTCATCCCACCAATGAAGTTGAATGGTTTCTCTGCATAATGGAGAGCTCTCTTCAACAGATGTTCTCTCCTGAAAAGAGCCCCATAGAGAGTTCAGCTGTTCCATTAAAACTGTCACAAAAAAAACCCCCAAAAGACAAAAACAATACCAAAACCAACAACAAAAAACCACCCAAAACCCATAACAACCCCCCCCAAAAAACCCAAAAAACTCAAAACAAACAAACAAACAAAAGCACAAAAATAAACCCTCAAAAAAACAGGAAATAATAGTTTATTTGAAAGAAAAAAAGAACATCAAAGCCCACTAAAACATATATGCTTCTATAGATAAAAATTAATTTAATTAATTTCTTTGTTAACATGATAACACTTTTTTCTGCAGTGGTGCTGAATGTGACTGAACATCCACTATAGATAAATACATACAGTATTTAAAAAAATAATCTGGCATGTTGACACAACTCTGTAGACTTACCTCTGACCAGCTAACAATTTGTACATTTTGAAAACATACAGTAAGTTTATTAGAATAAAACTAAACCAAAACCAAATAGTGAACATAACAAAACTAAACAATGAACATAACAAAACTAACACTGAACACGGAATTAATTCAGCAGTGACCCATACTGAGAATCTATTTGGGCCATGTAACTGACCCCACCTTTTAAGAGTTTCTTCTTCTTTTTGGTCTACACTGAAAAATAATTTTTGTTTCTCCTGTGGGTCATGACATAAATGACCTGCAAGGCACATAGTTTCTGATAATCCTGTGTGTCTCCAGTTGACAATCAGAGAAGTTCTGTGCCATGCAGTGGTTTGCCCAGTTGGATGGAAGTGATTTAGGCATGAAGAGTGGCCACCATTTGGGGAAAAATTATGATTGGGATGTATGGTTGTATGATGTGTGAACAAATGGTAGTTCTTAACCGAAAACCTAAGATTTTGTTGATCATGTATTGACTAAAGATATCTAAAGTCATGTGCCTTCCTGCTATATTTATTTCAATTATTTCTTTATGCATGTATTAAAAGAGGACAAGAATTAACTTAGTAGGTTTCTTGCCTTGATAGCTCATCAGTAAGAAATAAATGAATTAAGTGAACAGTAATCTTCATTGACATTAATTTAAACTATGGTGCGCATAAATGAATCTACCCTTTCATTTGTCACTTAACATTTACCATTTTCTTTGATAGTTTCTGAAGTTGTTCCTGAATATCAATTATAGCATCTTAAATATAATTTATATCTGTGTCAGAATGCTACTGTCAGTAATATAAGCTTGTGCGAAAGGATTTTTTCTTTCATTTTTACTTAATGTCCACTTCCAGTTATCAACTGTTAGAAAGAAAACACCTTGGGAGAAATTAGAGTTCAAATTGCCATGGCAGAGGACTGTATAGAGAATGAGACTTCTTTCTACCTAAAACACAAATAAAATTTTTTTTCCTCAAAAGTTTGAATCACATCACCTTTGCTCCAGTCCTGAATTTCCTTGGGAAAAACCAGTAATTTCCCATTAACTTTTCCTATAGCTCTGATTCAAGTATTTCATAAGCCAGAGGTAGACCACTAGTACCTGCCAACACAGAAGAGGTTTGATTCTTATTTCAGATAGAGGATGAACCATTTAGAATATAAATATATTTACTATACAGTAAAACTTTACAAGCATTATGGTACACTTTAAAATTGCATATATTACAAGCTTGCTAATTGATAGAAACTCTTGAAAACTTTCACATTTTAATTTTTTTTTAATTTAAATGATTTTTTTTGAACTCTATAAAGTATACAACTTTCTGATCAGGAAAGTATTGTTGGTATCCACAGGGAAAAGAGAGATATCTGTTTATACCTTTCACATGTGTTTCTAACTGAAAGTTTTCTTTTCTGTGAATTTTAGTTAAGAAACTGTCCTAGGGTGACTTTATGATGCTTGTACCCCCAATCATATGCTCTGTTTATGCTGGATATTGAGTTCTGTGCTTTTAAGACTAGATCTGAGAGTGAAGTGGGGGGAGAAGGAAAAGCAGTGGAATTTTTTTAATGGCTGTATTAGAAAACATAGAGATAAGGGCTTCAGCTCTCTCTCCCTCGGTGCGCGTTGTCTGCAGCAGGGACAAGGAGTGGGAGAGAGCTCTCCTTTGCTTCAAGTTCCTTTTTCTACCTAGCTGAAGCAGAGAAGTTCCCCAGACTGTCACTTTTTCTTTTCCTGGAACTATTCAACCTGCTCTGGACTGCAAACCCAGAAAAAATACTGGGAGCTCATGCCATTGGCCCACTGGGGCCCAGGACACTGCATTCCAGTGCCACTGGAACTGAGACACTCAGTGAGCCAAGAAACACCCACAGAAGATTCTCTCTGAACTACAGAAGGCCTTTCTGAATTTGCCATCTATTCAGAGCAGAGAGAGGTTTCATTGTTTAATACTATACATTTTCTTATGCTTGTGAATACTTTGCTTGTTAAATAAACAGTTTTTTCTGTTTTTCTCGCAGGAGATTTATGTCTTCAGAACTGGTGGGGGGAACGGCCTCTTGAATTTGCTTTCTAGGGGGACCCCTTTGGAGGTTTACTCCCAAATTTGTCCCAAACCAGGACAGAAACTTATCAAATTCTTTTCCTTCTCATTGAAATAATACAAAACAATACACAAATAACTGCAATAATTTCGGAGAACATACTGACATCTCTCTGTGGCGCGCCTTCATAAAAATGCAAGTCTATGGTCTATTGAGAATTGTCAAGTAATACATTTGTGTTAATGAGAAGTTTGTTGGAAAGAGGCAAGGCCAAAGATGAGGGTGATTACTTTTCTGTGACATTTTTCTCCACATAGTTCTCCACATGTAACTACGACCACAAATAATAGAACGTCAATTTCATTTCTGTTTGTGCCTGAAATAATATATCCATTCTGATGATAATTGTACAGACAAGAGCTATCCAATATAAGACATAAACATCAGGTAGCTGAATACTGTGGGACACTGGCTTATCTTCTACAGCACCAAGTAGGGTGTGACAAAATCATAAAAAATAGCAATAATTCCAAATAATATAAAACTACTAGAAACTGGATAATAGATGATTGTTTTAGAAGGAATATCCAGCTCAACAACATGAGTCAGTCTCCTCAGATCAAGGGCATACTTTTCACTGATTTTGACAGGAATTGAGTAAAGTTTATAAAGGATGTTTTTCTTGCTGGTAGAAGTATGAAACATACAAGCATAAATGGTAAAAGTAAGGAAAAAAGAAGGTGAGACTGTTGTGCCCATAGCAGAAAAACAAGCGTGTCACTGAAACAGAAAGACTGTATTGTATGATGTTAACATTTTCTCACTTAGTTAAAAGCCACAATAGCTAGGAAATTAAGCCTTTGCTGCCCTTTCAATTGAGTAGGAAGTGCTGGATGCAGTACTTTAGAGAAAATAATTGACATAATTGTTCAACTAATGACTGGAAGCCAACATCTTTTAAATTAATGAACGGAATTTGACAGCTCTTACTATCCATGCCTTGTATGTGTGTGTGTATTGCATTACAGAGAAGTTCAGTGAGTTCACAGTCTTCTGGGAGAGCTCAGTCTTCTTTTTACGCGTATGTGAGGACATTAGCACTAGACAGAAAACTACTTTGCCATTAATTTTTAGGTAAGCCATTTTTATATGTTTATGTTTTAATATGCTTATCATAATTTTATGGGAAAGTAAGACTGGATAGTGCTAACATTATCTAACTCAAAAAACTGCATTCAGTGAAGAAGGAAACACACAGGTAATTTTGAAATATTCACTGTATAGAACAACAACAACAAAAAAAAAAAAACCACCAAACCAAGACACATGGATTGCAAATAGAAGTGTTTAAAAATGTTTTTTTT
>VXAX01003480.1:0-34500 GCA_013399835.1 Leptocoma aspasia | reverse complement strand
TTTTTAAAAAAACATTTTTTTAAAAAAACATTTTTTTAAAAATGTTTTTTAGTTAGACAGGTTTTGAAACCTGGAATCCTGAATTCTATTTAAAATGTAAATACCTGTAGTAATGTAGGTTAAGTAAAATCCTTGCAAAACTCTTCTTATTTACTTCAATTGAATCAGGAACAATGAACCTGTTTCTTCAAATGCATCAGCATTTATCTATTTAATAGATATTATCAAAGAACTGTAGACACTGATAAACAAAAGAGAATTATTTTTATGTTTATGGGAATTTGTTAAGTTTATGAATAATTAATAGGAGCTTAAATAAGTACAAAGATATCTAAATATAGGCTTCATTTTTGTATTGGGATACATACTTTTGCCATGTAGCTTTGAAGTGATTTTGTTATCTAGAATTTGTTTTAAAACCAAGCCAGGTCATTAACGACTAAAAATATCTACTGTCTGTGATCAGACTTTAGTCAAAGGACTTGAATGTGAGTATTTCCAAATCCTGACTTTTCCAGGGATTAAATAATACTAAGCTAGTATGATCACTTGCTCTTTAAAGATGATTCCACTAATACCTCAGATGAATTGGCAAGACTTACAATGTTCTACTATTCCTTTTATCTCTTTTGTGAACAGATGCATAATTTCTTGCCTATGAGACAAGTGTGCAATTTGTCAGGACCGCTGGATTCAGCTGAAACACAGAAACAGGGAAGTTAAGCTCACATGCAGAAGTAAGCCAAGGATTTTAACTTCAAATATCTTTTAAGTGTTTTTTCCTAGCATTTTAAGAAAGGCATCGTATGCCTTTCCTTAACATGGAAATAATAGAAAAAACCAGTTATTCATAAGCATGTAATTTAAAGGTTTTGAAACTGTTCAGTAATGCATGTTTTCTGTGTAAAACTTTTGATATGCCAAAGAAAGCAGAAAATATCTGTATAATGTTGACTTATGGAATATCCATTATAAATGCATTGCAGTGGTAGCTCAATGTGGGGGATGGCTGTGTGTGAAACTGTTAATCTTGAACTAAATTTTTGAAGCCTGAGCACTGGTAGTGTCAGGTTGGATAAATCCTGGAGCAATCTTGTCTAGTGGGAGGTGCCTCTGCATATGGCAATGGGGGTTGGGACTAGATGGTCTTTAAGATCCATTCCAGACCCCAGATATTCTATAATATCTAAAGTTTTAGAAATAGTGATACAAAACCTAATTTTCATAAAATCATAAAATGTGCTGAGTTTAAAGGGATCCACAAGGATCATCAAAGTCCAACACTTGACCCTGCACAGGGCCAACCATGTGTCTGAGTGTTTCTTGTATTCTGACAGGATTGGTGCTGTGACCAGTTGGTGTTTTATGGGGAAGCCTATTGCAGTGCTAAACCACCCTCTGGGGAAAAAAACCTTTTCCTAATATCCAACCTAAACCTTCCCTGACTCAGGTTTATATTGTTTCCTCAAGTCCTATCTCTGGTCACAAGAGTGAAGAGATTGGTACTTGCCCCTCTGATTCCCCTTGTGAGGATGTTGAAGGCTGCAAGGAGATTTCCCCTCAGTCTCCTCCAGGCCAAACAGACCAAGTGACATCAGCTGCTAATTTTACAGCTTCCCCTCCAGGCCCTTCACCTTCTCCTTGCCTCTCCTTTGGATGCTCTTTAGGAGCTTAATGTCATTTTTATATCATGGCACCCAAAACTGGATTAAAGGGTAGCACAAAGAATTTTCGGGAGAGAGAATCTGAATAGAACTGTGAATAGTTTTAAGAGCAGGACCACCCAGTGAGGAGAGAAACAAGCTTGTTATCTTAGTTCATAAGCAAAGGAAGGTTCCACATTCCACCATGAACCCTTATGAATTAAATATTTTAATTTCTCACCTGAAGAAAGGTGACTACTTCCATAACTATTTTTTAAATGTAATTACACTACTTATTATATTTATAAGCCTTCAGATCTAGTCTTGTAGTTGACATTAAGTCTTCTGGAATAAATCTTTTGCTTCTTTTACAAAGATGTGTGATGCTGAAGACACAGTAATGTATGGCATGATGCTGTATGTATGACACAAACATAGCTTGATGTGTTTTCTTAAGGAAAGGAAAGAACACAGATAGACTATCATGAAAGGGATCTCCCAAGAGAACGACGTCTGCTAATATGTTTAACATAGGCAGAAGCTGGGAAATAATTTGTGCCACACTTCAGAGAATCACTGATGGATGGGAGAGAGATGGTATAGACAAGTATATGCATTGGGCAGGAACGCTATTTAAAAAATGCATTATCTCTCACAGTTTTCCTGCAAAAGCAGATGGCTGTGTAACATACTGCAGTTCAAAGAAAACTCAGAGTGCCACAGGAGGGTGTTCCCTTGAGTAATGAAGTTGGGTATATATAAGAAAAAAAAAGGTAGCTTACCAGTTGCCTGAAATTAATCTGAAGGAGTGAGCAATAGGCCTTATTAAAGAGACTGACCAGCCTCATGTATTTGATAATGTCTTTATAAATGCCATTAAATGTTGGCATTATATAATAAAATAATATATAAATGGCATTTATATGTGTGTGGTGAGCTGACTCTCTGGTAACAGAGAGAAACAGATAATTGTCCCAGGCTCATCCTGGGAAAGCTCAGAGAAAGAATTAAAGCAATTATTATCTCTCTCTCTGCACCTGCTGTTTATAAAAAGATAATTACAAGAAGGAGTTGTTCCTTTGACCAATGGTGTGAGAAGTGTTTTGTGAAGACCAATCAGGTCTTAGTTCCATGATGCTGTCTATAGAAGTGTGGTTTTCTAATAAAAAATGCTCTCTATGCCTTCTGAAATCATGGTGTCTATACGTTACCTTCTTTGCTGTTCCCTATCTCATGGTGACAATTGGTGACGCTTGTGTTGTAATTTTATCTGTAATTTAACATTGCTGTATCTGATGCCTGATGGAAGTTGCATCTTCCCCGAAATGCACTTTCAACTTACATGTAATTTCTTATTGAATAGATAAATAGAAAATAACATTTAATTTTTTAAAGACAAAAAGTATATTAATAAAAATTCCATTATATTTAATTTAAAAGAGCAGGTGAAATGATGTGAAACTGAGTTAGTAATTGAATATAAGAAAGCAAGATTAATAAGAAGATTTAGATTGACAGCCTTGAAAAAAATAGAGCTGCCTGTTCACAATGTAAAGGGTCATTGGCTCTATTTATTGCAAACATAATTGTTTTGTTCTATGAAGCAAAGAAATAGCTTTGTTTATGAGTGTGTCTGCATATTTGGCAGCATTGCCTAGGAACATACCAATAAAAAGCACATGACACATAAATTCCTTTCATATGCAAAAACTTTTTTCACAAGTTTTGTTATCTATAAGATAATAAAAATAATACTAATAACTGAAGATAACATTTGCCAGATAATGTAAAAAACAATGGTTCCCACATTTGCTGCTTCAAATTCCATGAGCATCTTTTGAATATGTGTTTGCAAAACTCCAGGATGCATAAAAGCATGCTGAGTGACTTTTAAAAAGTCATGGCAGTCAGGTGGTACCCCCAATGACTGAAGAAAATGGAATATTACATGCATTTTCAAAAAGAATGATAAGGAGAACCCTGGGAACTACTGATCAGCAAGGCTCATCTTTGCACCCAGTAGTATCATGAAACAAGTCATCCTGGAAGACGTGCTGAAGCATGTGGAAAACAGGGAGGTGATTAGAAAGAGCCAAGATGGTTTCACCAAGGACAAATCATACCTGAGTAATCACGGTCTTCAACAATGGAGTGACTGCATCCCTGGACAAGGGAAGAGCTAGTAATGTCATTTACCTGGATTTCTGTAAGGCGACTCATATGGGCCCACAAAAAATTCTTGCCTCTAAATTGGCTCTGAAGAACTGTTAGATAAGAAATTGGCTGGATGATCTCCTTCAAAGTGTTACAGTCAAGGTCTCAATGTCCAAGTGCAAACCAATAGTGAATGGTATCCCTCAGGGGTGTATACTGGGACCAATACTATTAAATATTTTCATCAGTGACATAGATAGTGAAATGGAGTGCACCCTCTGCAAGTTTGCATGTGACACAAGTTGAATGGCACAACAGATTCACTTGAGTGAAATGATGCTGTCCAGAGGAATCTTGACCGGTTTGAGGAGTGGGCTGAGGTAAACCTCGTGAAGTTTTCAGCAAGGCCAATTTCAAGGTCCTGAACCTGGGTCAGGCAATCCCAAATATTTATACAAACTGGGTGAATAACTGATAGAGTGTAGCCCTACAGGGAAGGACTTGGGGATATTAGGAGATGAAAAATTATGTATGAATCGTCAAAGTGCCCTTGAAGCTCAGAAAGCCATCATATCCTGGGCTGCATAAAAGAAATGTAGCCAGCAAGTCATGGAGCACAGTTCTCCCTCTTTTCTCCACCTCATGAAATGTCACCTGGAGTAACAAGTCCAGTTCTGGGATCCTCAATGCAAAACAGACATAGACGTGTTGGAGTTGCTCCAAAGGAAGCACACAAAAATTATCAGAGGGCTGGAGAAACTCTCCTATGAAGCAAGGCTGGGAGAATTAGGGTTGTTCAGCCTGGAGAAGAGAAGAGAAGACTCCAGGAAGACCTTATTGTGGTCTTTGAATACTTACAGGAGGATTATAAGAAATACAGATATTTACTAGAACATCTAATGACAAGGCAAGAGGCAATGTTTTTAAATGGAGAGTAGATTTATACTGAATATAAGGAAGAAATTTTTTATCATGAGAGTGGTGAGCCACTGGAACAGATTGTCCAGAGAAAAAATTAAAAATTTATTTGGGAAAAAATATACAATTGTTTTTTCTGCTAACAGAATAAACAGAGAAATTTCTTTTACCCTCTATAGAATCTAGACAGCTCTTGTCACAAAGGGTGATGGTTCACTAAGTGTTTAGTCCATTTAAAATGTTTTCATGCCTGTTTATTAAGTAATTAAGCAGAAGTTTTGCTCCTTAGCCATTTATTAACTGTTAATTTAATGCAAAGTGCTCCCATAATGTATTAATATTTCCCACAGGTAAAGTTGAGCATGTGATAAATTGGCCATAATTCTTTATAAAGTGGTTAAAAGTTGTGTTCCATTTCTCTAGGGTTTAGTTGAGTGTGGGTTTTTTTAACTTCGTAAACAAAGTAGTGTTTCAGAGAGTCTGTGGTTACTATTGGTTAATGTTTCTTCCTATTCATCATAATTGATATTTCAACAAAATACGCTTTCTTATCTCACTAGGTATTTGCTTTGTCACTGTGTATGTGGGTGAAAAGCATTTCAGCATCATCTCAATGACTTTTACATGAATAGCTGAGATAACAACCAGTAGTGCACTCAGCAAGGATTGCCATTTGTTGTTTAAAATACAATAAATTATACCAAGTCAGAGGTATTACAGAAATTCACTAACCTAGTACAAAACTCATTAACTCAGACTGAGACCTGGCTTATTTCCAGCAGTTTGAGTGGAATTAAGCCAATGCTAAATTTGGCCCATTAACTTCTGTATGGTTACTGCTACACATAAGTTTGTTCATTCTTTATTCAAAGATTTTATTACCAAGATTAATAGCCTCTTTCCTATTGCATTAATAATCCAATAGCATGACAAGGAATGGCTAGCACAATGTAAAATGCATAAACCCATTAAAAATAATTATTTTCACACAGTGGGTTGTGCTACACAGGGATTGTTTTCAAATCCTGGTTGAAGTATATTGCTGTACTGGCAAAATGTCAAAGATTCGTGGGATCTACAACAGACCATGTAAACCATCTGAACATTGTCATACACAGTATCTGTAAAGATTATCTACAGAATATCTTTCTTATTCTGAGAAATTAAAACTTTTATTTATGATATAAAAATTAACATATTAATATGACTGGATGGCTCCTAAATTTTTATTAGGTTATGAAATACTTATCTTTTAATGCTATTTGGCCCAAAAGCCAAGAAGACTTTAATCTTCACTGGATTAGATGAAGAATTACTTGAATTAAATATAGGCTTTCTCTATATTTAATTTCCTTCTTCATTATATAATGTTTCTATTAATACTTTTTCACAAAAAGTCCATCATGAGATAAGGTAATTGTTTAAATAGACCTTCAGGAACATATGGAGTATTTTGCCCATGCTGATGTTGCTTTTCAGTAGTATTAAGTTTGCATTTTATTTTCAAAAAATGAGTTATCTTCATTTAGTTTTGAAAATGGCTTACCTGCATTTGTGCAGATCTTGTATTTCTGAGCAGAAAGATACACAGCTGTAGTGGTTATCAGGGGAAGAAAACAACCCCACAGGGTTCTGCGTAAGGTGTGTTGCTGACATAAACCATAGGGTGAAAATTCGTGCAACCAAAGCTTTGCTTGCAATGAAGGTGGCCAGAAATATGGGGTAAATAAAAAGAGTGTTTTTCAAATATATTAACTGCAAAAGGCAGCGTAGAAATATCACCTGTCCATTACAGGAGAAGTATTGGTACCTCACAAATAGGGACATAGGCAAGGCAGAGCTGTGTGATGCTCTCTTTGCCTCTGTCTTCAACACAGATGACAGACCAAGGAAGTCTCAGTGCCCTGAGCTGGAGGACCCATAATCAATTCCCAGTTGATCCTGAATTTGTATGGGATCTGCTGTGCCAGCTGGATCCCTACAAATCTATGGGCCCTGATAGGATTCATCCAAGAATCCTCAAAGACCTAGATGGTGTCATTGCAAGGCCTCTCTCAAACGATGGTTCTGATGGATCCCTTCCAACCCAGCATATTTTATGATCACTGTTCCTGTTTTATATTGATTTTTCTTATCGGTATAGAGGACCCAGAACAAGGGCAAATCAAGTCTGTTTAATAATTCCTGATTACATTCTTATGCCATGGTCATGTTTTTAAGCACACATTTTCTTATAGTTTGTTATTTGGCGACGAAGTCATGCAGCTGGTGTTCCCATTTGTGATATTGTAACAAAGGAAGAAACGTATTGATTCTTTACCTGTTCACCATAGTATAATTTGTGAATGTCTATTTAATTGCAATAGTGTAACGAATGTGACAATGCAGTTTATCACTGAGTTCTACAATAAGCATTTGCTTCTCATCACTTGAGTGGAAGTAGAAATCTTAAGACCTCAGATGAGAAAAAGACTGGTGTAGATTGTGCAAAGCTGTTGACTTTCATGAACTTGCATAGTCATTCATCAAAACCTCTAAAAATCAAGGGATTTTTTTTCCACTTCCCCAGCTGTGTTGGAATAAAATACTTAAAATCAGAAGTCTTAAATTATATACAAAAAATGCACTTATTTTGCATGCAGTCATCACTACGATTTCTTGACTAGAAAATTGTAACACAATATGGGTTTGTTTATAGAGGAAAGGGTTCAAGAAAGGAAAAACCCTCAGCAGACAGAGAAAACATGACATGACTGCGCAATACTCATGCTTGACAGTGCTTCACTGGCACTTAATAAACTATGAAAACAGTCAAGGGTCATTAGTTTCTAAAAAAATCAAAGACCTGGCAGACAAGCCCCTAGATGACCTGCCAATCTTCATTTCCAAGTTCTTTATTGTCATTAAAAGAGCTGAATTCAACATGATTAATTTCAAAAGCATTCTAGATGACTGTTAATTAGTTTTTTTTTAACTCATCTGTCAGTGTTTCCTTTCTTTTTGACTAACATACTATGATGATAAGTAGCATGTTTTACCTCATGTTTTGCCAACTATGCTTTTCAGAATTTTAGTAATTTATTATTTTATATATTTGCATTCCAGAGACACACATATCATCTTGACAACCAATTTTCACCATATAGCTTAGCAGGTATATTGCTTAACAGGTAGGCTTTACATTTTCAAATGCTTGTCCTCTTAAATCCATTTTCTAGATAACATGAAAACTTGAGTCTGAACTCTTCTGAAATTGATGGGTCTTCAGTTGTGTCTAAAAAAAATATCATGTGGGGTTTGTGATATCAAAGACATTCTTAAGAAATATATTCATGTAGCATGTGTGTGGGAAGAAGATACATGTCATATCTGGATTTTTTTGCATGACTGAAAGCCCAATATATGTGTGAATAGACACAGAGTCCTGAAAAATAGATTCTGACCCAACCATTGCCCTGTCTACTGTTGTTTGTGGGCCCAATCAGTCTGGATTAGAGGCGGCTGGCCACGAGCATGATGAATATAAGCTATCTAGTTGGAAGAATAGGGAATATTCTACAACGCAGGTCAAAAATGCAGTACAGATTAGCTGAAATAATCACTAACAAGACTGTTGAAATGCTCAGAAATACTTTCCAACAGTGATGAGACTTTGGGTTGAAAGCATAGAACGTGGGTGATGGTTGGAAACAGTGAATGTCTCAGTGTTTTGAGGCTTAACTGACTGGCTTTGATTAATATGAAGAACAGTTATTTTATTTAAACAGATTGTGTTAAAATATTTGGGTATCAGTCAATTTATTTGCTAAGATCACCTCACTCCCGATTTTGACTTCCGTATATCATAGTATAAATATGGGCAGAGTGGAATGTTTTTTTTTTGTTTTTCACTGGTCACATTGCATTATGTTTTATGACAAGCATTTGCACTTAAAATAGTTTTCATCAAGCATGCTAGCTACTCTACATGCAAAGTTCAAGCAGAGTATGTGACCTGTAGTGCAAATGTTACTGTTGATGGGACTTCTAACAGTAAGCAGCAAAATTGCATTTAGAAACATGATGACTATTAGAAGAAATCTCAGACAGATAAAGAGCATATCTAATAATTCATATCTTTCTTACGTGACAGTGAAGAAGCATAACTAAAGCAAAGCATAACTAAATTAAGTTGACATAATGAAGACGTTGATCATTGAAGGTTTTCTGTAGCCAGATGCTTAATTTGATTTTTTTGGTTTTGTTTTCTAAATGTATTAGCCTAATTAGACATCTGAAAATGCATTTCAAAATTGAGTACCAGAGGAAGATTTGAGGTTGATGGTAAGTGTATTATGAACAGTTAAACTATTTGTTCATATATTTTGAAAATATGCATCATTACACCTGTTTCTAAAAAGGGTAAAAAAGGAGAAGGACCCTGGGAAGTATTGACCAATCATCCTCACCTCCATGCCCAATAACATAATGGAACAGATCTTTCTGGAAGACATATTGAAATATATGAAAGATAGGGACATGATTAGAGACAGGCTTTAAACTAAGAGTAGGTTTAGATTTCACATAAAGAAGAAATTTTTTTACAATACAGGTGGTTAGACAGTAGAGAAGTTGTGAATGCCAGATCATCAAAAGAGTTCAAACTCAAACTGGATGGGACTTTGAGCAACTTTGAGCAACTCTAGCGAGTGGTGTTCCTGGCCGTAGCAAATGGTTGAACTAGATGATCTTTACAGGCTGTTTTCAACTCAAATCATTCTGTCATTTTATACTATTCCTAAAAATTATATTTTTGTGTTGAAATAAATTGAGCAATTTAATGAATCTCCACCATTTTTACTATTATGATTCAATCTAACTGCTAAGCACTTTAAAACAGGGTCTTGCCATCACTGGGGATAAAAAGAAATTATTACATTATCTTCTACAAGTAGAGAGTAAAATAAAGAGTAATTGGAAGTTGTTAAAAAGAAGCTCTTTCAGCTGGTCAAAATTAATAGTTTATAACATCATCTTTTCTAATAATTGAAGAATTTGCTGAGCAGCAAATAAAATGTAACCTCTGACTACAATAGACAGAAGTAGAAGAATAATGGTCCCCTGATAATCATTTTGACATTGTTATTGTTGCAAATTAGAATTGAACTCACTCTTCCTGGCACACCATTGCTGCTGTACTACGAATCCTTACATTTCTTACTAAGAGAATCAGTTTTTATAGTTTTAAAAATTTATTCAAACTTATGAAGGAATGCCCTGAAATGAATTCAAAATTGTGGTTTCAAAAAGATTAACATTAAATGTCCTTTTCATGGTATGGCAAATGAAGACAGACTTTGACCTTGATTAAAACCATAGAAAGAAACATATATGTTTACAGACATAAAACAAACCCAAGCAGAATTTCCTAGTCTGATGTCATGGCTCAATATCATAGAAACATGGAATCATAGAACGGTTTTTGTTGGAAGGGACAATAAAGGCCGTTTAGTTCCAAGTGGGCAGGGACACCTTCTACTAGAATAGGTTGTTCAAAGATGCGTCCAAACTGGCCCTAAACACTTCCAAGGATGGGACATCCACAGCTTCTCTAGGCAACATAGTCTAGTACTTCACCATCTTTACAGTAAAAGTTTCTTCACTATATCTAATGTAAGCCTATTCTCTTTCAGTTTGAAGCTGTTCCCCTTTGTTCTGTCACTAAATGACCTTGTCAAAACTCTCCAACTTTCTTTTGGGCCCTTTTCAGGTAGTGGAAAGCTGCTCTAAGGTCTTCCCAGAAACTTGTCTTTTCCAAGCTGAACTTCCCCACTCTGTCTGTCTTCACAGCTCTCTGATCATCTTCATGGCCTTCCTCTGGACTCATTCCAAGATATTCACATCTCTCTTATGCTGGTGGCCCTAGACCTGAACACAGTACTGCATATGAAGAGTAGTGAGAGAGAGAGAATCACCTCCCTTGACCTGTTAGTCAGGTTTCCTTTGATGCATCCCAAGATATGGTTAGGCGTTCTGGTCTGAAAACCTACATTACCTGGTCATGCTGAGTTTCTTTTCAAATCACACATGCAAGTCTTTCTCTGCAGAACTGCTCTCAATCCATTTTCTGCCCAGTTTGCAATTGATTGGGAGTGCCTTGACTCACATGCAGGATATAGCACTTGCCTTGTTGAACTTCATGAAGTTCACACAGGCTCACCTCTGAAACCTGTCAAGGTCTCTCTGGATGACATCTCTTCCTTCCAGCACGTCGGTGAACAGATTTTGGAACTGTGAATAAATCTGCTGAGGGTGCACTCAATTTCGCTGTCCATGTCTACAACATAGATATTAAACAGCGCTGGTCCCAGTACAGGTCTCTGAGGAACACCACTCCCCACTACTCTCCACTTGCACACTGAGATTTGCCTGCAATTCTTTAAATGTGACCATACAGCCACTTCGTTATCCACCAAGTGGATAATCCATGTCTCTCCATTCTAGAGACAAGGATGTTGTGCAGGACAGCGTCAAATGCTATGCACAAGTGCAGGTAGATGATATCAGTTGTTCTTCCCTTATCCATCAACAATTTCACCCTCCTGTACATGACCACAAAAAATTTCAGACACAATATTTGTTGCAGACCAGCTTCTGTCTTACAGCCCTTTAAACAACACGTTTTCCATATGTGCAAAGTCCTTGTCTTTAAGTGAAAAAAAAAAAAAATCTTCCGATGCCTTTGAGCATCAGATTCCTCACCTATACCAAAACCATTTCTTAAGTACTAGAGACATTAGTTCTGTGTAAGATCAGTGTTTGCATTAAATATTGAAACTTAAGGTGTGCATTTATATGTTGGCAAGTGTTTAAATAAGTGACTCCCTATAGAAATACAATTTACCTAAACACATATGGTATTAGTGTTTTGTTCTGGGAGAAAAAATTAGCACAGTAATTTGGATTTTGCATTTGAAGTTAAAATATTGGAAGGAAATTTAATTTCTGTTATAAATTTGTCTGCATGTGTTGCCTTGCATCATGTAAGATGTGTGACCTGAAAGTATATTTCCTGAATCCTGTACAAAAGCTGTTCTTAGCACTGTCTCCCTTAATAACTGCCTCAGTACTATATATTAAGTAAAGCTGAGGTCAAAATTTGGAGATAGATTCTGCCTTCTGGTATACATGATATGTCTTTATTATTACTATGTGGGTCATCTACATACCTCTGAGGAGATTTTACTCAATCAAGTAACTTCACACAAATTTACAGGAAAAGAAAATTTCCAAAATTTCAGGTACCAGAAATCTCTGATTAAACTCAGAAGAAAAGGACCTGGAGGAAAGAACAGAGAGGGAACATAAAACTGTGAGACTGAGCTAATTTGCGAGTGAGAAGTGAATCTGATGACTAAGGGGATGCATTAACTTCAGTAAGCAAAGTTTCAAACTTGAAAACTAATGGATTGACAATTTGCAGTGAAAAAGGAGAAGAAAACATTCTTGATGAACAGCCTGCCTGATGCATGTATGCTGCACCTTATATAATGAAAGTCATTAGGAGGAAGTTTGGAATAAAGAGAAATCAATTGTTTGTGATGAAAGAGTGGGCAAGTATTGTTTGTCTTGATTGAATGGAGTACCTTGAAAATATTTTTTATTAGAATCTGAGTGATGACAACACTATGTCAAACAGAAAAAGAGCTTCATTAGTCTTGAGGAACTCAAAAAAATCTATTAAACACAATCTTACATACAAAGAATTACTTTGTGATGGATTTCCCACAAGTATTTTCAAGAAGTCACATACAGATTTTTAATCAACAGACAGATTCTCATAAATTTTGGGCAACTGTATAGCTGTCTTTTAGCAATATAAATGTACTATAAAATGTAATATTGGAATCTGGAATTACCTTTCCTTGGTGAAGAATCACAAACTTGTTAATATTTCTCCATGCAAAAATTTCAAGTTCTTGCTTTTTGATCAACAATTAAAAACTAAATTGAGTGAATATAGATAGGAATTCAAAAAGCCGTAAACAAACACATGCATACATTCTATTATTTTTATCTTTATTGTCAGTACCATCTTCTGGTTGTTTTTTCTTCTTTCTCTTTTAAAACAGAAGCAGTTTTCAAGCTGGTTTGTGCCTACATGCAGTCCTGGGTGCTCCATTCAACAACACATGCTTATGGTCTGTGTACTCAGTCCTCAGCGAGCTGACACTCCTACCTCCATTTGCCAAATAGGGCATAATTCCCTAAAAGTAAAGTTAGGAAGTGCATATTGCATATTCTTTATCTTAGAAGAAAGTGTAGAAAATAATGTCTGTTTCAAAGTCTGTTTGACATTTTTCATTGTAAAAAACTTTCATTAACATCAAGTGAGTGCATGGATAATCACTTTTCTAAGAACATAGTAAATTAATTCACCAAAGTGATGCTCTGCCTAAACACGAGCTCCAGATTTACAGAGAAACGCAACACTTCAGGCAAGAACTGAGCAAAACTTCTCCTCTATTGACATGGATGATTCCCTGCTGAACTCTGTATAAGTTCAGTCTAGCTTTTGATTGTGTCAACGGAATGTGCTGGAGAAGCACCAAAAAAAGTAATCTCAAATGTGGGGTGGGACAAGAATAAAATAATAAATGCAAGAGCTAGAAGCAAAGATAAAAAGAAGTAAGGAAGAACTATAGAAAAACTGTGGGATGGCACTGGCAGAGACAGGATGAGGAGCAAGAAGAGGGAACTTCAGATGATGTAAAAGGAAAAAGTAATTGTGCGGTCTTGATGTACAGCAGTTAAGAGGATGGCTCTGTGTGTTGGTATGACAACAAGAAACACCTTAGGAATATTCACCAGGAATTAATTTTATTACAGCATATCTTTCTATCCTCATTCCTAAGTGGCTATTTGTACAGATTGCTGTAGTATGTCTGTTTGCAGTCCTGAATGTGAAATGTGTTTGCAGATTCGAATCTATCCTTGTAAGCTATTCCAGTACCTGGAATACATTTTCATATTATTTTGTTTGTATTAAGGAAATAGCTGTGAAATCCTTCTCTAAAACATTCCTCTTGCACGCCCTTTAGAGGTCCAATTGCTCAGAGAGTCTTTCAATGTCTGAAAGTATTAAGGTTTTTCATCATAAAAGTCTGCATTGTTGCACTTAAATTCTTAACCTTAATGACAGCCCAGACAAAAGTCTGGGTTTTTTGGTGTTTCTTGGGGGTTGTTTTTTTTTTTTAAACTTGTTATTGAACATGAGAAATCACATTGAAAATCTGTCATAAATGAATTTTGAGAGGATGAACTTAACCACTCTAAAGATGGGATATAAAGCTATCTGTGCATTATAGCTTTTTTTTTTCTTCCCTGTAAAGTGTATTTTACACTGAGAAGTGTCAAGTAGCTATAGATCAGACATGTAAAAATATCTCAGTGTGAAAGTCTCACAGTTTTGATGCCTCACAATTACTCTGCAGGAAAGAAATATTATTTCCATTTTACAGGTAGCACATAAAAGCATAGAGATAAGTGTCTTGCCCAAAGCTGCAGAGGAAATCTGTGTTACAGCAGATAATTAAATGTCCCAAAACAGCTACTGGGCAGATGAATATTCTTCCGTTAATATTGTATAATATAATATTGGGATAGGTTCAGACATTTACACACAAATCCTTGTGCACATACAGACAGGACCTCTGGAAAGATTTATGCACTGTTTAATATCACTAAGCAAAAATTCAAAAAGTCAGAAATTCAGTGTAACAGAGACATTCCATGCTCTTTGTCTGAGGAACTTAATCTCTTGTCCTACTGTCCCCACTGAAACCTATGTTTTTAAATTATGGCACCACTTAACTGAAAGTCTCCTGTTGAAACCTCATACATGAATGCTGAGGAATATAATATTTTAATCTATTTAGGCAATAAAGTCAAAATATGTCCCATGAGAAATGTGTCAGGCAGCTACTTAGATCCTTCATTGTCTCAAAAAGAACAGCTAAGATCACTTTCTGAATTGCAGATTTGCAGTAAATATTACCGACTTAAACAATAAATTTGTGTTCTCATATTTAAAGAATTGATACAAGTTTTGATTGATACAAGATTTTTTTTTGTTTAGAGAACAACTTAAGCATCTTAGAAAGCAGGAATTGTTATAGGACAATTCTTAGTTTAAGAATTGCTACAGAATACAAAATATATTACCAGTTCTTCTTGTGTATGATAGTCTCTTGCTTATGTTAATAAAATTATACCACTTCAGTGTTCAGGAAAAAAATTTGATTTGCACAAAAGAGAAAAAGCTTGTCATGTTTAAAACAGAGAGTAGTTCAATATTTTCTCTGCTCCCTAGTTGACCCTGCCTAGGAGATAACTCAATTAATTTTGTCTTTTTTGTTGGTGGTGACCAATATTGACTAAAACAAGGTGGCTGAGATCAAGATTCCATCACCTATGTTTATGTGTCTGCAGTGCAGACAACTGCATGTCAGCTAATTTTGTCTGGGCTCCTGCTGCAGTCCAACAGCAGCAGAGAGTTAACACAGTCAATGAAGCAAAGAGAACCGTTCAAATATAGACATCAGAGTTAGGGTGAGATAAGCAGTTCCCCATTGTCCACAGCTGACAAGATCTGCATCTGTAACAAGCAGCTAGCCTGCTAAAACTTACATTGTATGTACCTAAACTTGTGTGTCTGGATATAGAGCTGAATACTGCTCTAGGGGCTAGGCTCTAGTTACCAGGGGGCAAAGAATCTTCTAGTGGTGCATCCTTCAGGCTGTTGTGCCTTTGCAGCCATCTCAGCCCACTGGCCAGATGATTCATTGCCAGAGTGAGCAAATTTCCAGACGTTAGTCGCTTTTGGAAGGTCTACATGTAATGCTACTGTTGGAGAATTAGAAAAGTAAAGCAAGGCTTTAATAAGCCCAGGCCTAAGGACACTACATTGTTTGATAGCAGAAGTTCACAGGTCTGTCAGGATTCAGGACTTGGGTAACTTCTTTTTCAGACAGTGGCCGCATTTGAGTGCTGTAGACTGTCTTCAGAAGTCCAAGGAAAGATGAATACTGAATATACCTTTGTCTCTTCTTGTATGAAGTGTTTCTTCCTTTTCTAAGAGACTAAGACAGCAGACACCTGCACTTTTCAGCCATTTTCAGCCCAGATGCAGTCAATACTGAAGCATCATCACTTGCCAAAGATCAGCAATTTGTTACAAATGTTCTGTTCCTTCTTCAAAGAAAGGGAGTGTAAATCTTATTTGTCAAAACTAAGTCGGTACATAGGTTTTTTTAATTATCTAACAGCTTTCAGTGCAGTACAGTTGAAAACATGAAAGTCAATACAAGTCTTATTGATATATTAATACTAAGGGGTGGAATAGAAAAAGGTGCCACAACACTCACAAAAACCTTAAATAGATATAAAAATTCAACAGAATTTTCTATTATATGTATTATCAATATGGACACAAGAAATATTAAAATGAATTGAAACTACTGAATTGAATCTCTTTGCACAATTCAAGGAAGTTTAATCATACTACTTTTATAACAATATAAGATCTCATTTTACTTTTCATTTTGTAGGAGTATTCTAGAGAAAGGCCAAACATGTCAATTGGTATGTATGCAGCAGTATTTTCAGCTTTGAATATTTTATCTGGTTTCCTGGTCTTTATATTTCTTCAGATACTGCTCAGCATGTAGAATTTATACTGATCACTGTGCTACTCCATCAGGGTATCTCTGAAGTTAATCCAGAGTCATGCCACCATAATTCAGAGCAAAAAGTGCTTCACTATACTCTCACAGAGGTTTTAAAAGGTCAGAATTTTCCATTAATTTATAAGAAATGTGGTCATTGTAATTTGTGCCAATAACGGTCTTTTTATTTCCATGTCCCAGTCTTATGCCATACAATAAGATTCTCTTAAATGTGAATTTATGGAGTAATAATTTATGCCTATATACTGTCATAGCTGTTGACCTTCAGTCTTACACTCAACACATTAAGTCTGAATTACTGGGTAGTATGTTGAGCTTTATAGTGATTCATTCCTCAGCCATGGTAGTGTAGGTGAGACAAGGACCCAGATAACATCATCACAGTAAATTACTTCTCTAAAGGAAAAATTACTGCATTATTCTAGTGAATCCTTACCATTTCCTTATAGAACTTTCTGCATATAGAGAATATAATAGAAGATTTTTTGAGAATATATGAATATATTTGTTCCAGTGGTAAATGAAAATGTAAAATAAAATCTTTTTGTTTAAGGCTTATATTCCTGTTTTGATCCCATCTGGGAGCTGAATGATTCTCAGTGTTGATCCTGCATGGGAAATGTCTTCCATCTTTACATGCATCAGCAAAAAAAAAAATTTCTTTTTTAAAAAACATGTTATCAGCTAGAATTTTTGTTTTAGATGCAACCACATTCTCAGAAAATAGTGTTTCCAGAGGTGCTACAAACATTTGTATAGTATTACTGAACTTCTAAAAGCACCACCACAGGAATTTCTTCACCACTAATTCTGGAAAACTATTTCCTGCTATCTTATGTTGAATTATTTTCCTTTTATATATTAAGTTTCCTGAAGTGAGTGATCATCTTTATATATAAGCTACATCTCCAAATATGATTTCCTTCATATCTAAAATTTTTTGGTCTCATATGTTGAAGCATAAACCAGATTCACTACGGATCACAGTACTGTAGGCAGTATAGGATACAGGATACCTATGTCTGTTTCTGTTCTGTGTGAGATTTGGAAAACTGTCTCTCATGGATGGCATTTCCTCCATCTCCTCAGTAAAATTAGTGGCAGGGTCCTGAGAGTGCCAACAGGCTCTGCAGGCATTCTCTACTGTGGCTTTAGCCACCTGTGCTCTAGGCTAGCTCTGACTTGGTGCAGCTGTTGGACTCTGACTTCTGCGAAAGAGCTGGGAGAATAAAAGATTTGCCCCCATCTCATGGGGTCTGTATGGAATCAGGTGGTCAGATTTTTCTCTTGAACTGAGCTAAGCTGTGATCGTGAGCCTCACTTTTCCAACCGACTGCCCTGATCACCTACAGTGAGACTTGCCTCACTGATGTTTCTTCTCCTGGCCTGTGGCCACTCTAGCTCAGGACTTGTTGGGACAGGTTGAGACTACACCCAGTTGGGAAGAGGAGGGTGAGGTGGGCATTTGTGGAGCCCTTTGCTTGAGCCAAGTTAGCACAGCTGTTAGCATCAGCCTCCGAGCTCTAACCAACACGTTCTTAAGCAGAAAAGACAAAATGTGACCAACACCTTTTCCCAAACAACAGAATGAACCTTGAATAGATTTTGTGTATTCAGTAAAATAAAAAGCTGAGCTATACAAAGGACCTGCTTGATCCTCAAGTCTAAACATGACCAGAAGTGTCCTGATCATCTTGATGATGGTAATGACAGTGGAAACAGCACATGAGGACACAACAGCACAAGCTGAAAATGCTGGCCATGTGAGAGATTGGACCGCCAGCATTTAATGACTCAACCAACCAAAATATTCTCAACTCAACCCCATAACTTGGAAAAATAAAGAGATTTAAAGGACACTACAAGGAGAGAGGCTGTGGAGGGAATCCAGAATCAAGGAGAACCTGAGAAACCTTGGGGGAACACAAGGATCTGCATTACTTTGGCCAGAATTATTTTTAGAAGCGGTTGTGCAGTGTCTTTGTTTAGAGACTCATAGCAGATTGTCATAATGAAATATACAGAATTCCTTAGTAGCTTTAACTCTGCATTGCTTTTTCTTGTTGATACTGACGTAATTTTTCCTCTAGAAAAATACAACTTAATTGGTGTTGCAATAAATGCTTTTAGTGAAATAATGTTTTATAAATCTCATGAATCTACATTTCAACTAATAGCTAGTGTGGAGCTGTGTTTCATTTAGAAATGCATGAAATGAAAGTACAGTTCAGCAAGGAAGGCACACCAATGGCTTTAAAGTGGGTTAGGCTGCTATGCTTCAAGGACTTTGAATACCTATTTTAATTCTTTCTATAAGTTATTTTTCATAGCAAAGGATATTCAGTTAGGCTATCCTTAAAGCAAAAAACAGAATTCTATGTTTTAGAACAAGTAAGATATGTTAGTAGTAAAAGGACCTTTACCTATTTTTAAGTTGCTTAAATTGAATCACACATGCATTTGAGATACCATTTTGCAAATTCTATATTTCATGAGAATGAAATAAATGTTACTCTACATTAATTTACCTTTGTCTTCTAGTGCCAGCAATGCATTTAATTGTCAGAAGAAGCCGCAACCCCGATTATATATTTTTTTTTAAGTGTAGATGAACTTGTAGATTTTCCCCAAGGGTTTTGCTTGCTGTGATGGTATCAGCACCTTTTAAAACCTCTGCTTCAGTAGTTTGATGGTATCTTGCAGAAATTGCATAAATCTTACACATGCCTAGAACCTCCTTGTTATTAATTTGAGAAGGTTCAAAGACTAGATTAGATGTTTACACACCATTAGATGATTAATATCTTTCCAAAAGCAGCAGTTTCTCTCCCAGAAACACGTCTCTGCCGGGACATCTCCGTCCCCGCTCCCGCTGTCCCCTCGGGGCTCGCAGGGCTGTTCCTCGCTCGGTTCCCCTGGCTCAGCCCTGGCTGCCGGGCAGCGTTTTGCCCTCCCTTGCCCAGGCTTTCCCCGGGGCTGAGGGGCTCAGCCGGGCCCTGCGCTGGGGCCGCTGCAGCCGCGGGCACCGCCCCGGGGCCGGGCCGGGCAGCCCCGGCACAAACCCGGAGCCAGCACCTGAGCATTGGCATTCGATACAGAATCAAATACTGAACGCCACTTGCTTTGAAAATCCAAGCAGACCGGTTCAGATACCTTCTGTCACGGCCGCGAAAACACCCCCAGCCCAGACTGTCCCTGTTGAGCCCCTTCTCGGGGATCCTAGGTCTAGTTTTACCATACAAGTTCAAAATCTTCCACGGGTCAAAATGTTACCTGGTGTAACTCCTGTCATTGATACCCAATTATAGATGGGATCAGCTAAATTTCTTCATGAAAATCTGTGTTCTCCTTTTCATTTTGAAAGACAGATATAGCTATAATTTCAGTCTTTCCATTTTCTTTATCATCCAATACCCAGCTGTGCCTGACACATTTCTACAATATTTTTTTCCCTGAAGGAAGCAATGAGCTATTCAGTGAAATTTATTGATTTCACAGCAAGGTAGCATAATCTCTGTAGGATTCTTTTTTTTTTTTTCTTCCTTTCTTTTTTTAATGGGGGAAACTTCCTTCACTGTCCCTATGGTATATTTTGCACAAGACATGCATTTACTGAACAGTTCTGTAATTATCAATATTTATAAGGCCACGAGAATTACTCACACTCCATGGGGTGCCTAATTTCCAAGTTCTTTAGCTTGCTTTTTTAGAGTATTTCAACAGACTAGTGAGCTAGCTAGTGTGACTGGATCCACCTGAACGATTTTTATATGAAACAAAGCTGATATCAAAGTGTAATATAGGCTGAACTAATTTCCCTTTTTATTTCTTCTGCATGATAAAAAGGAGTAAAACCAGAAGTGCTATTAATATGTAGAGGAATAATGAAGCTTCAAGGAGGAAAACTCTATCATCCAAACACAAGTAAATGTGGTTTTCTTACCAAGTAATTAATATTTGAACAATATAAATTAAAGACAATAAGAGTTCATTTGAGTTGCTCTACCTTCCTGGTTATAAACAGAACAGACAAATAGAGAAGTTAATAGCAATGTCAAGGTGCAGTAGGAAAAAATATTAAGGGATAGTAAGCTATCTCTGTGCTGAGCAAATCAAAGTACAGCAAAACCATGAAGTGAAAACCCATGCTGACACAATATTGTTTAAGGGATTTGAAGCTCTGGTTTTGTATTACTATCAACAGTTCCAGATTACTTTTAGAAAACCTATTTTTTTTTTTAAATCTTTGGAATTTTAAAACAAGCTAAGGAAAGCCCGCTCTACAGAGTGAGACCTTTCATAGTTCTTTCAAGCTGATATCTCATATAAGTTATAAGCAAAAGAAGGCAGATACTGCTAATGAAAATAAATAAATGAAAAAATTTCAGTTCTCCTGTCAGAACTAGAAGAACTGTTAATTATTACTATTTTTGTCTTTGATCTTCATTGAATCATTTTATAGTTAATTATATTATGATTAACAAAAAGCAATTAATTACAAATCAGCCCTTGTTTTTAATTCTTCCTACTAAGGCTGTTCCACTGATTTCATTTTCTAAAGAACAATGATTGAGTAGAGATAAACTGACATTGAACTGTAGAACTGGACTGAGCAACTGTTGGTTGTTCTGAAGTAATGTGAACTCCCCATTGTGTTTAGAAAGCACATCCTAAGATAAAGATTAACCATATACACAGAAATTTATGTTTTTGACAACGATTATAAGTGGAAAGGTGTGATCTTTTGATATTATTTTAATGTAGTATTCATGCATGTAATGCAGCCTCCACTCTGAAGCCCTGGGGAGAACAGACAATCCCTCTGGATGGCTGTTCCCTCTCTTTTAAAGACATCCTGGGCCAATCACCTCCATGAACCTGGGGTAACACATCCCAGTTCTGCTTCCAGCTCCCAGGTCTGAAAGAGACAGTGATGACCTTGGGCAGGTCGGCATAGGAAACATGTAGAATACGATACACATTTTTTTGGGTTACTCAGGACAAATGCCCTTGATAAACATAATAAGTATTTTTCAGTAAGCTAAAACACTATTTTTCAGTCCTCTACTGAAGTCTTAAGAAAATGAAATCTTTAGGAATTGTCTTTAATAGCATTCTTTCATCTTTACTGTAAAGTACCATCTGGGAGTGAAAGCTGCCAGTTCTGTTTAAAAAAATTTAAATTCTTTTTTTGTTCTAGAGGACCTAGGTAGCTCTACAGCTCACATGAAGATTAGCAGGACTTGCAAAACACCTCAGACAGTGAGTTTCCTAAGGTTTCCTTGAAATCTGTCTCCAAGGAATTCCTTGAAAAATCACAGCCTTCATGTCAATGTGCATAGATGTTGTTGGTATTTCATTAGACGTTTATGATAATATCATCATCACATCTGATAAAGACAACTGGTTTTGTTTCAAAGAGAATAGCAATTCCAATCTTATAGAGAAAGAGAAATGCACACAGTGAAATCCCGCTACTTCTGTTGTTCTTGTAGGAAAACTGAGCAGAGCATCTGCCCATGTTACTGTGACTGCTTTGAAAAGACAAAACTGCTATGTCTGTTCTTCTTGGACTTTTTTCCTTATTTAGGATAGACTATTTATCTCTTCCACTTTCCTTACCCAGTGTAGTTTAGACACAAAATATGACATTACTCTGTTTTCATTTTAATTCAAATAAAGACAGAAGAAATGGATGTTCCTTCATAGTTTATGGTGTGTCATAGAGAACCCTGTCATCCAAAAGAAAGGTGGAGGAACAATGATTTGGACTCAGTTAAACTCTCCCATTATCTGAACTTTCATTATAGTATCCTAGAACCAGTAATTTCTGCATTATCCTTTTAAGGATTATCATGTAAAGGATGAAAATAAAAACTATAAATATATATAATAACATATACTTTTCATTATTATTTTTTAAAGTATGGTTCTTATCTTCAGGATGCTGGTAGTGTCAAGCTGCGCATTATGAAAGGAACATGTGGTAGCATTGTGTGCAGTTCATGAAACAGCAGAAAACCCAGTAAAAATCAACCCTAATTGGATAAGATGTGAAAAATGTCACCTTCATCACTACTAGGGATGAAAGTGCTGTTAAAAATCTTCTACAGATATGCTAATTTGCAACTTGTATTGACTAATTAATTTTCCTTTCTGGCTATTGTCTGATTAAGTGTTCATTAAGTATACTTTCTAAAAAGATAACAGCTCCTATTTCTTCCAAAAGAAGTCTGATGTCTAAAAAGAATTGCCTAATTGGGAAATTGCCAATTGTACCAATACTGAGTTCTCTCAATGACCATAACTGGATGATTGCTACCTCTGTGGGTAGATAGAAAGAAGAAAGACATAATCTTTTTGGATGTCACCAAAGCTTTTGATATTGTCTCTCACAGGGTCCTTCTGGAGAAATGACCAGCAAACAGCTGTAAATGATCAGTAAACAGCTGTACACATCATATGGTGGGCATGCAACTGGCTCATGGGTGAAGTCACAAAGGGTTATAGTGAATAGGGTTCTATTAGGTCTGACAGGCCAGTGGGACTCCTCAGGGCTCCATTTTAGGCCCTGTGATCTTTAACATCTTCATAAATGATTTGGATGCAAAACTCAAAGGAATACCAAGAAAATTTGCTGAAAAAAATAAATTGGGAGGAGCTGTTGATCCCCTTAAAGTCAGAGAGGTCCTGCAGAGACCTCAACAAATTAGAGGGCTTGGCAGCCACCAACCACAAGGGTAAGTGCCAGATTCTGCAGATGGAACAGGGAACCATGAATGTATGGACTGATTGGGAAAGCAGAGGCTGGTGAGTGCTGCAAAAAGGGATCTGGAGGTCATGGTCGATGCCACGTTGAACATGAGTCAGCAGTGCCCTGGCAGCCAGCAGGGCCAAGTCTGTCCTCTCCTGGGGGGCATTGGGCACAGCATCACTAGCCAGGCAAGGGAGGGGATTGTCCTGCTCTGCTCTGCTCTGCTCTGCTCTGAGCTGAGGCAGCCTCACCTTGAGTGCTGGGAGCAGTTGTCATAAATAAAAAAAATATTGTAATGGATCTACTGTTACACAATAATGATATATATATTGCTAATAGATATTTCTTTTAGCTATTAAATAGATCATAAACCAGTCTGAAATTCTCTGGGATTCTATTAACTTATTTCCTGCTATCATAATTAAAATTAAAATGAATGTATGCTGCCTGCAGTTGTTACAGTTTGCTAAATTACTGGTTTGTGTTTTACTGTCTCTTGGTCTGTTTTTAGATTAGGATTAGAAGAAAAGTTAGGATTACATTGCTGCTTCACACCTCCATCAGTGTATCCTTCCTACTGGCCTGTGAGCCACCTGCAATCTTTTTCACAAGCAGCAACAGTCATTTGTTTTGAATAATTGATCTACTCTGCCACAGAAAATACTGGGTTTAGATGCTGCTGTTTAGTTTAAGATCACATCAATGACAGTCACAGTTTCTTCAGTACAAAGTCTGTGAGCTCATATCAGGCACAAGAAGCAGCAATATAAAGACATCAAGGCTTTACATATCACTGCAGGTGTACTGGCAGTGTGTTCCCTCCCCACAGCATCTATGTTGGCTGGTACCCTGTGCACCATAGAGAGCTACTGCAGTTCTAATGGACCTGGGAATCTGGCAAGCTCTTGAGGTCATCTCAAGATCAGTGTCATCTTCTAGTCTTTCTCCAACAGTGCTGTTTTCTTTTTGTTCTTCCTGCCAGTTTTTAGATGCCTGCAGCTGCTCGTGATTTCTGTACTACTCAGCTGAAATTCTAAAATACCTTCCCTTATAGATGAATTATTCCTATTATAAGCCATTTCTACCACCTCTCTGAGCATGAGGATAGGAAACAGAGATGCCAGAAGGCTTCAGATGAAGAGGTGTATGCCAAAAACATGAAAAGCTGCCTCAGCAAATGGGTACTAGGAACCATGGTAGCAATCACAGGTTGACAGAAGCACCCACGGATCCTTTTAACATAATTTTTGGACTCACTTATTTTTAGAAGACTTTGATACTCAACAGCAACCATATAATTTTTGCATATAGCAAGAAACTTTTCCCATGAGTCTGCCTTTCTGTTTCAGCTCACAGACTCACGGGTGGGATCTCTTCAATACAGTCAGGGATAGGTGAAAGCTGTTCTGGACTGACACCACCTTTAGGAAAAAAATATTATCTTTCTGACTTATAGCATAGAAACCAAGGACAATAGAAACCAAGATCATATTTAAAGCTGTAGATTAAGCAAATGACAACATTATATAAAAGAATCCCTCTTGAAGTTAACCTCAAGTACAGAGGATTTTGAATTATTTATTTGAAATCTAAGTCAGAAGATAAAGAAGGGCTTATGATAGTTTCTTTTCTGTCCATGAGACTGTCTTTAGTGAATTGATTTTTTTTATTTTAACTCATGAAACTTTAAATCAATAGAACACCCAACCATGAATTTTGCAGAGCACCGAGTATATAATAATGGTAACCTAGTTTACCTTTTGACTTATACTTTTCTGAAAATATCTAATCTACAGTAAAACTGTAAAAACATAAATCAACCCAAAATTATCAGAAGCAGAAATGTATCACTTTTTAAACCATGACTGTCTCATAGACAGTCATCCCATAAACCAAATAAGTGCCTTTACTATTTCGTACTCAGATTATTAGACTCCATTGCATCTCATTTGAAAACTACTTGAAATATAATTATCAATTATATTATATAAAATAGCCTTGGCAGCCAGGAGGGCCAACATTCTCCTGGGGTGTATCAGGCAAAGCATTACCATCAGGCAAGGGAGGGGATTGTGCTGCTCTGCTCTGCTCTGGGGAGGTGTCTCCTCGAGTCTGGGGGGCAGGTTTGGGTGCCACAATATAAGGAAAACATTGAGCTGTTATAAGGTGTCCAAGGGAGGGAAAAAAGGGTGATGAAGGGTCTAGAGTGGAAACTCTATGGGGAGTGGCTGAGGTCACTTGAGGTTCAGCCTGGAGAAGAGGAGACTGAGGGGAGACTTCATTGTGATCTTTGACATCCTCACAAAAGGAATCAGAGGGGCAGACACTGACTGATCTCTTTACTCTTGTAATCCATGATATGACTTGACAAAACAGCATGAAGCTGATTAAGGGGAGGTGTAGGTTGGCTATTAGAAACAGTTCTTCATCCAGACGGTGTTTGAGCACTTGAACAGAGTCTCCAGGGAAGTGGTCACAGCACCAAGCCTGACAGTGTTCAAGAAGGGTTTGGACAATGCTCTCAGGAGCCCAGTGGGATTCTTGTGGGGTCCTGCATAGGATCAGGAGTTGGACTTGATAATCCTGATCAGTCCATTCCAACATAGTATATTCTTTAATTTTATGAATCTATGACTCTATTTCAAACATGTAGGATTTGAGCGTTACTGTATTTCTTTCTGCATTGGGAGAAAGAAATACAGTAACATAAAAGGGAGAAAGAAATACAGTAACATAAAAGGAGATTGGGAGAAAGAAATACAGTAACATAAAAGGAGATTGAGATAAAGAGGCCAGGAGAAAATTTTTTTGTTTGTTTGTTTTTGGGGTTCTTTTTAAGTAGAGTAGGACTATAAATGAGCACGAGAAGTACAAGTGCTGACTCAGATTAAGTTGGGTACTGTTGACCAGAAGAACAGGCAGCTAGTTTTCCCTTTTCATAGGTTCCAGCAGAAACACTAAATTTCCTTAGATTATGCACTTATGGCAGAGAAATATCATTGTATGAATCTGTTCCTTTCCTAGTGTCCCTTGAATTTTTAAAACTACCCCATTGGTGCTTGCATCTGTCTTAAGCTCATTGATAGGGAGAAGGACAACATACCAGCAGAGAGCAAAGAAGATTAATATTTTCTAATGAAGCAACATGAAGGACTATATCTAGGATGTATTTACTACATGTTCTGTAATGAATATTTTTCACAACAATTTTTTCAGAACATGGAAAATCTCAAATAGCATTTTAATTTTGAGTACTATAGAATTTAAATTAGCATCCCAAAGTATGCCTTTTCAATATTTAAACACTTTAGTGTTTACACAGTAGACACAAATTAGGCAATTTTGATCTGTTAAGTTGATGAAGTTGTAGTGAAGCACACATTTTTGTATTCATTCACTTTCTAAATGCCTTTGAAGGAATGCATGTGAGAAAGGTGCAAAATAATATTTTTTCCTCCCCAGAAAAGTACCATACTCTTGTAGAGAGGAACATTTTGTTGGTTCTAAGCAACTATTTCCGCATCTTTCTCTCAATAAAAGTTTTCTGTGCAATTTTAGATGTGCCATATAAAGATAGATCAAAAGTTCTTCCAGCAGCAGCCTCTCCGGTGGAACTAGACTGCCTCCACATTCAATACAAAATTACAAAAGTAATTTTTTTAAGGGGTTCACCACTTCATTAAGCAATGTTGTTTGTCCCTTTAGGTGTAGTATGCTTAAATATCAGCAGTTCTGTTAGGAGGGTCATGTCTCAATGCAGTGCTGTTAAGGACCTCTGGGATCTGGTATCAGAACAACTTTCTTGGGACTTCCCAGCTCCAAACTCCAGTTCTTCTCCACGAAGTCTCAAAGACCAGGCAACTGTGACTTAAGATGAGATTGCTAAAGATTCCAGAGCCCAGCTGCAGTGCAGTTCTCTGCACCAATCCCAGTTATAGGCGGACCTCTGCAATTTAGGCTAACCAACCTGAAGCCTCAGAAAACATGACTGCTCCATGACTGCAGAGTCAGAAACACTGATTTTCTGGCAGTGACATATTTGAATAAGAATCCACACAGCATTTCCATGGATGTAGTGAAATACGTCAGAGCAGTTGAAAGACAGAATTTGTATGTTTATGATACCACAAAGATGACTTCCTGACCTATGAATTCCTGACCTCAATCACAAATAATTTTTCACTAGTTTAATTCCCAGGCTGCTTGGTAATTTTTCTTACCTTCTTGTCTTAACAAAAATTATTGTTTCTTTGTTGTTCTGGGTCAGAAATTGTTGGAATCCAGGGCACAGGGAAAGTTTTCTATGTGTTTTAGGAAGCCCTGACTCTCAGCAGGACACTGTTTTTAACCTCTGTCCCAGGGAAAAAAATTGCTAAGGCTTTGGGATGAGTTGGAGAACACAGGTGTGAACTAGGTAGGAGCAGTAGTAGTAGGAGTTTATCACAGGGTGAAGGATTTAGGATTTTAGGATTTTAGTATGAGAGTGAATAGGGACAAAATGGAGGATTTTGGGCATTGTCTCATCTCCTTCTTCTTCTTCTCCATTTTCTGTAGTACTGGTAGCAAGAAGTCATTGGTTAGAGAAAGCAATTGCATAGGTGCTACGTGTGTAGTTTAGTAGAAGTTATTGGTAGTAAAGTAAAAACAAGATACGTGTTAGAAAGTAATTGGGCTGATTAGCTTTAAAAAGACCTTGATTTTGGGTGTCGAGGCCATTTTTGCCATTTTTGTCCATTTTATGCCTTGTTTCTCATACGCTCAGTCTGGCATGCAGACGGCGTACTGAACTGAAGATAAGAGAAAAATAAACAACAACCTGAAGACCAAGAGGCACAGTGAGTCCTGTGTGTTTTTCACTCCTGGGCAAAGAACTCACGAGAGGGAACCTCCTCCAAAGGGCCCAGGGGGTAGGTTCCCAGCAGTGTGTGGGGTTCAAGCACCAGAAAGAAAAGAACACCGCAGAAATGAACTCTTATTGTTTTTTATTGGAGTATCACAATGGAATGTTTTGCCTGCAGTTGTATTTCATAATTCATTTTAAAGCAACAGCTTTTAGAACTTTGTTCTTTATTAATTAAAAAAAAAATGTTTTCTGGAACAATATTAAGAATCCATGGTAACTGATATTTGTACATAAAATATGCAAGCAGCAATATTTGTTCCTGAGACATAATCACCGATAGTAAAAGTAAAAACTTACCATTTTCAATAACAAGAAATTTTTTATTATGAAGACATATTACATTTTGTCAGTGAGACTCATTTCAATTACATAACAAAGGAAAATTCATTTTATGGGTAGAATAGAAAGAGAACAATGTTTTCTTTTCTTCCTCTGTAAGAGTGTTCTGCACTCCTCCTGGTTTGCTCTGACTTTGCCCAGAGATATCCTTTGCTGCAGAATTTGAGGTGAGTAGTTGAAGAACAGACTTAAAAGGAGGAAGAATGATTACTTCAGAAGGGATATTTTTCTAATATCCAAACTAAATGTTCCCTGACACAACTTCAGGCTATTCCCTTGGGTTCTGTCACTGGTCACCAGAGAAGAGATTAGTCTCTGCCTCTCCTCTTCCCCCTGAGAGGAAGCTGAAGACTTGATGAGGTGTCCCTTCAGTCTCCTCCAGCCTGAGCAGGCCAAGTGAACTCAGCTGCTCCTCATACAGCTTCCCTTCTACACCCTTCACCATCTTTGTTGCCCTCCTTTGGACGCTCTCTAATGCTTTGTATCTTTTTTACATTGTGGCACCTAAAACTGCCCCCAGCACTTGAGGTGAGGCTGCCCCAGCTCAGAGTAGAGCAGGACAATCCCCTCCTTTGCCCAGCTGGCCATGCTGTGCCTGATGACCCCCAGGACGGGGTTGGCCCTCCTGGCTGCCAGGGCACTGCTGACTCATGTTCTACTTGCCACTGACCAGGACCTCCAGGTCCCTTCCCATGGTATTGCTCTCCAGCATCTCATTCTCTAGTCTATACACACAATCAGGGTTGCCCCATTCCAGGTGCAGAATCCAGAATTTGCCCTTGTTAAACTTTATATATTGTGTGGTATATGTTTTATATTAGTGCTGTGGTTTATATCTAGGTAGAGATGCAAATGTGGAAAATATGATTCATGTACTATAAAATTGAGTGGCACAGTATGTTCTGTAAATTAAAAAAGGGTATAAAGTTCAACTGAATTGTGAATGCACTTTTGATGTTCCCCTAGTTGCAGCTATAACAGTGCTGTTAATTAAAAAATGTAAGCTGCAGGTACTCAGTGCCACAACTAACAGATGAATGTGTGATTAGAATCAAATGAAGGCAAATTGAATTAATTCCTCCTGGGGTAGTATGGTGTATCTGGCATATACTCCATAGTCCCAAAGCTTAGACCATTGTCTGTTGCACTCTGTGAGACATCCTTGAAATGAAAGAATGTTTGGCAGAGGACCAGAAAGCCACAGGAGAACTTCTAGGTTTAACACTCAAAGAATGGTTGTGGTGCATAATTTTTAATATGCTTACAAATTTTTTTTATGCTTATGACAAGGAATGTGATGTTTTCTTCTGAAAAATCTGTTCCAAGTTTGGTTTTTTGGGTTCTTTTGGGGGTTTTTTAAGGTGGGGAAGATGACTAGAGTACTAAACCTTTGCAACAATTCTCCTTAGCCCAGCAAATAGAAGAATGTAGACAGGCTGAACATACACTTTATGTCACTATGAACATACACTTTAAGCCACTATTCACATGTAGTGATCACAGTGGTTTGTGTGATGATGGAAAAGTAGGTCAGATGTAAGTGCTGTTAAATCACAATTTGTAGTGAGGCTACACAAAAAGATAATCTGCTGATAAATCCTTGCCTCTGTAAAGAAATGAAATGTGGCCACATGGCTGGTAAGACTTACATGATGGTGTCACCCTATAATCTGGTTCTCTATCCAGATAAGCATCTTATCGCCAAGCTGTGTCTTGGAGAGTCTCCTTCATTTCTGTCTCTGAGGTAGGGAGCATTCGTTTTCTGCCTCCCAGCTAGACAAGATTTTAAGTCAGAAAAGCTGTCTATCTTATTGATTCATCGATCTAATGAGATCTGAGTCAATACTGCAGGTCTGGAACCAAATTCTAAGTTAACTCAATGTAATTCCAGTGTAAATTTGCTGAAGCACTGCTCCTACTCTGTGTTTACAAGACATAGCAGAACAAGTTATCATGTCAGGACTGAAACTTTGGTTGTATCCTGATGGTTTTCTGCAGCTTGGATTTAGCAAGAAAGAAAATACAATCTTATGATTCCAAAGGAAGTAAACTACTTTAGTAGTACTCACTTTTTATCTTTTTTTTCCTTTAAAAGGTAAGTCATTCAGTAGTCAATCAACCCATGATGATTATTCATCATGATCTTTATTTGTCCCACTGGTTTCTTTCTATAGTTAAAGAAAAAGAAAAATGAAAAAAAGAAAAATAGATAAAAAACCCCAAACAGGTAATCTTACATATATTCTAATAATATCTGACTATCACATGGCTGAGGTGTTCAACAATTTATTGCCCCTATCTCCCCTCACTTCTTGACTGGATGGAGAGCAGGGTGGGGATTGGGGGAGCAAGGTGCTTCCCACTGTAAGTAAAGATCAGGCTCACAACCACCTGAAGACCTTGATGGTACATAAGTGTTTGGGACCCAGAACACACAATTGGAACCCAATTCCTCAGGGAATTGGTTGATATAGTTGCCAAGCCACTTCCATAATATTTGAAAAGTCCCACTCATCATGTGAAGTCCCAGGTGACTGGAAAAAGAGAAGGTTTTTAACTCATTTTAAAAAAGGGTAGGAGGGAGGACCTGAGTTGGGGCAACCCTCAGTATCAACACAAGATGGGGGATGAACAGATCAAGAGCAGCCCTTACAAGAAGGACTTGGGGTTGCTGGTGGATGTGAGTCTGAATGTGAGCCATCAATGAGAACTTCCAGCCTAGAAAGACAACCTTGTTCTGGGATCAATCAAAAAAAGTGTGGCCAGCAGGTTGAGGGAGGTGATCATGTTCCTGTGCTCTGGTGAGACCCCACCTAGAGTACTGCATGCAGCTCTAGGGCCCCTGCACAGGAGGATGTTGACCTGTTGGATTGAGTCCAGAAGAGAGACACCAAGATAATTAGAGGAATGGAAAATCTCTCCTGCAAGGAAAGGCTGAGAGAGCTGGGGTTGTTCAGCCTGGAAAAGGGAAGCCTTGGAGGTAACCATATTGCTGCCCTTCAGTACCTGAGGGAGTCCTACAAGAAAGCAGGAGGGGAGCCTTTGACAAGGGTGTGTAGTGATAGGACAAGGAGGAATGGCTCCAAACCAAAAGGTTTAGATCAGATATTAGGAAGAAATGCTTCACTGTGAGGATGGTAAAACACTGGAACCAGTTGGCCAGAGCAGCTGTGGGTGCCTCATCACTGAATTGTCCAAGGCCAGTTTGGATCAGCCATTGAGCAACTTGGTCTAATAGAAGGTGTCCTTGCCCACAATAGGGTGTTGGAATTAGATGATCTTTAAGGTCCCATCCAACCCAAGCCATTCTGTGGTCTCTTTCATACCTATTGATAGTATTTGGACAAATACTATCAATATTTATTACTATTGTTTATTAGGATCAATATTTGTTACTGCCTAAAAAAATTTTTTTTCAGGAACATAGGATTTCTATGGCAGTGAATGATTTAATACCTTGGTGAAAAAGTAGGAAAGGAAAGTTTAATTTTTAGTTTAATATATTTTTTGCCTCTGGCAGTTTGTTCTGAAATTAGAAGGCAGCAAATGTCAAACATACCTACTTGCCTGATTTGCTATCGTGAGAGAGAATTGCGACTCACATTGCTATAATTTTCCCATTGAGTTTTTCTTGGATTCTTAAGACAACTATGAAACTGAATCAGTTATATGACATGTAAGTCTAACACGTTTGATAATATAATCCTGTGTAGTACTAATGTTCTCTTGCTCTTCTATCCATTCAATTTGCTGCTGTTTAACTTCTGTTTTATTTCTGGTACATGCTTAGCTTCCACAGGGAACTCAGGTGGGTAAAACTGCATCTACAGCTCTGGAGAGAACTAACTAATGTGCTGCCAAGATTGCTGTCTACAATCTTTGACACATTATGGAGATCCAGGGACTTCTCAATGTGTGGAGGAAAGAAAATATTGCCCACAGCCAAAAGGATGATCTGGGGATCTTTAGGCCACCAGCCTCACTTCAGCTCTTGGGAACATCTTGGTGCAAGTCCTCTTGGAGGTTATTTCCAAGCACATGCAGAAGGGAAAAGTGACTGGAAGAGTCAGTATGGATTTACTAAGGGTTAATCGTATGTGATTTATTGTCTTCTGAAATTTAGATTGTCTTTAGCAGAGTTGTTGCAGTCTGGAGGACTAGACAATTAGGTGAATAAAAAACTGGGTGGATAATTGGGCCCCAAGAGTAGTGGTTAATGGGTTACACTCATGACCCATTTTGGCAAATGGAATAGTATGGGGGTCTATGCTGGGACCTTTATTTGTTCAGTGTCTTTGTCAACAGCCTCCATTTTTTCAGCACAGAATCACTGAACCAGAAGTGGGTTTATTATAAAGTTAATTTTATAGGTCAGAGAACATTCACATTATCAAGGACCAGTGTCATCTCTGGTAAGTGTGGCAAGTGATTTCAGAGACTAGTTTTACTGCAGACTATTAATTTATAGTGTCAGACTAATGGGAGATGTCTCACAACTCATAACAAATAGACAAAAGTCAGGAAATCCAGCTGTTGTGTTTTGTTTGCCCAGTATCTTTTTTGAAGTGCAGTTGTTGCATCTATGATTTTGTGGGTTTCAGTGAAGTTAGTGTTGTCATATAGGACATTTCAAAGGGTGTAGGTGTGCTTCTTTTGCTCATGTTTATTTGTTAACTGAAAATAAAATTGCAAAGTTCTCAGTAAGATGAAATTGGTGTCAGTGTCTGAGATGTCCAGCTGTGTAATGTGCCCAGACCTGCACCGTAAAGAATTTTTTAAAATGGGAATGTATTTTTCTTCACTCCTTTCTTTCTTTCCTATTGATTAATTTGAAGATAAATTATTTTTCAGGTACAGTCTGTCAGTGCAGTGTGGTGAAAATGAAGCTGGTGCAGCCAGCACTAGACACTACTAAAATCAAAAAGATAGATTAGTTAACAAACAGAAGGTTTTCTTTCTTTTCTGATGTTCTAAGGCAGAACTATATTGAGAGAGTCCAAACAGATTTGGATAAATTTAAGGTATTTCTTTTTCATGTCCTATGTTCACAGGAAAATAATCAAGAGACCATCCATGCAAGAAAGAAATTTTATATAAAATATTTTTTGTAGAGGTATGATTTTAGGCTATTTTTCTAACTGTATGAAAACTTATGAGTCACTGACTTTGTACAGTGCTTAGCTACAAGTACAGTGACAACACATTTTGCCTTTAGCTATTTTGTTTTGTTTCCTCATGAATTTTACAGATAACAAAAAAAACCAACCAACCAACCAAAAAAAAAAAAACCAAACCAAACCAAAACAAACAAAAACAAAAGAGAGGCTTTTAATTCAAAGACCCCATGGGTTTAAAACAGATGGAAGGTATAGATGGAAATTCACTAATCTAATTCTAATTCTCTGTTGTAAGTATTCAATGCATATAGGCAGTATATAACATAATTTCCACCAAAATATGTCCTTTTACATGCTTAGTTCTTGTTCTTTCAAAGATGAGTTGAGTGCTACCACTCTCTCCTTGTGATATCATCCATTTTCCACCATTGTAAGATTTTCTCACTACTCCTGAGAGTTCTTTTTTCAAGTCAAGAGATCAAAGCTGAACAGATACTATCTTTAATACTGTTTTGATACTATACTTATAAACTTGTTCCTCCTTCAGGTCACTTTCACTGACAAAAAGCTTCTGCTTTGAGTCTGTGGAAGGTATTATTTTTTCCCATCTTTCTCCAACTTCTTCATTGTCCTAGACCTATTTTACTGCACCTCTGCTTCAGACTGTTTTCCAAATCTGGAAAAAAAGGATGTCCAGAATACTTTTCAGTGTCTTTTCTTCCAAGATATATTTTAGGAGTATTAAGGCATGATCATCAGGTTTTAATAATGAATACTGACGCTGGCCGCTGTCTTCCACCCATCCGGCTAGCTGTCGCCTCGGGACAGCGGTCAGTACGCGCCAGGTGAGGTCTCTCCCAGCTCCCTGCGACAGGGGCTTGGGTAGAGATATCCCAGGGGATGACCGTCGAGGAATGAGGCCAATTCAGGAGGGCAGAGGGAAAGA
>VXAX01003477.1:13964-26896 GCA_013399835.1 Leptocoma aspasia | reverse complement strand
TTTTTTTTTTTTTGAGAGAGAGATTCAGAGGAAAAGGAGATGTGGTGGTAGGAAAGGAAGAGCTAAGAAGCCTCAAACAGGTCAGGAAGGAAGGAAATAGCAGGAAAAATGGGAATCTGTGAGGGAGGGTTGAACTGGGGCAGCTGGAGAAGGACAAAGTCCAACTGGTTCTTACTGGGAACCCGTGGCCTGATTGTGCTGCCTCCTTGACCGCGCATTTCCTTTCCCAGCTTGATCCCAGATCCCAGGAAATGATGCTGAACATCGGCTCCGAGTACCCTCAGGGCTGTGAGGTGACCTGTTCCCAGCCCTGTGCCTACAGCAGGAGCCTGGAGCCCTGCGTGGCCTCCTGTGGAGATTCCAGAGCCGTGGTGTTCCCTCCTCCCGTCGTCCTCACCTTCCCAGGCCCCACTCTCAGCACCTGCTCCCAGGAGAGCGTGGTGGGAGCGTCCCAGCCCATGATTTTGGGTGCTCCCATCCCAAACATCTCCGATGAGTCCTATGGGGTGGGGAGCTCCTTTGGCTCCGGGGGTACGGCGGCGGCGGGAGGCTCCTTCGGATCCAGGAGCTCCTTTGGCTACGGGGGCTCCTCGGGGATTGGGGGTCCCTTAGGGGGTTCCTTTGGTTCTGGAATGCAGAATTCCCGTGGGTCCTGTGTGTACGGAGGCGCGCTGGGGGCCAAGGGTTCCTTTGGATCTGGGGGTGCCTTTGGCTACGGAGGCTCCTCAGGAATGGGAGGCTCCTGTTACGGCTGGAGATCCCGCAGCAGCGGCCGCGGATCCTGCCTGGGCAGCTGGGGCTCATCCTAAGGCCAAACGACCCAGAGGATGAAAATGCAGGATCCAGATCCACGGCCAGGCCTGGAATTCCGAGGCTGCTCCCTGAAAACCAGGCCCACGTCTCCTCCTGTTGTGCCTCATCTTTGATCAAATGCTGTCCTGATGGGTGACGTCTCTCCTGGAACTCTTTAATTAATCTTGTCCTGTGTTTAATTAATCTTGTCCTGTGTCCTTCAGAATTCTGGGTGGGGCTTTCTGTAAAGGCTCCGGCGTCACCTTGTGAAGTGGCTTTTGTCACCCACAGGGGTGGCCTGGCTGCCCTGGGACCACCCATGAATTGCTCTGTTTTATTCTATTTCATTTACTAATAAAAATCTTTTTGAATTGCATTGGCAGATTCCTGGTTTTTCTTTCCACAGAATCCCGGGATGACTTAGGCTGGAAAAGACCTCCAAGGTCATCCAGTCCAACCTTTGATCCCCACAAAATGAGGTCACCCCCTAAGCATCCCAATCCCTGTTTCCCTGGCTCCAAGGGTAAACTGGTTTTAACTGGGAGCTGCACCAGTCCATGCCTGGAGGTTTTTCCAACCTATTGGAAATTATTCTGTGTTATTTATTGGATAATGTGGAACAGATCAGAAAGGGAAAACAGTTTATTGAGGATTTTCAGACTAATTATATTTGCATTAAAGCAGAATTAATTCCCCTCTGACGAGAATTAATTCCTGCACAAGGATTCCCTTCTTTCAGACCAGTTTGTAACTGAAACCGTGGTGAAATAAAAGCCAGAACCCGGGGCTGTGATGCAACAGGGCTTTAATACAAACAAAAAGTGGGATGAGGCAGTGCAGAGACAAAGAACGGAATCTCCATGTCAGCATTCCCGTTTCAGCATTCCCGTTTCAGCATTCCCATTTCAGCATTCCCATTCCAGCCTGGACTCCAGTCCAGCAGTCATTCCAAGACGTTCTTTTTCCAGCCGGACTCTTTCACAGCCAAGTCCCATGACTGGTTTGACTCTTTGGGTTCGGGGAGAACAAAACACAACAGGAGCGAGGGACAAAGGGAGGGAACATCGGGATCCTAAGCCTTGGGTAAAGCACAATGAGATCCAAACAGCCCCAGCTCTGACCGGATCAGCTGGAGCAGAGACTGCTTGGAATTTCTAGCCATCAACTACTACTCTGCATCCTATTTTTCCTTCGGACTTTCCTCAGCTTTAAAGGGTTAAAAAGGCCCATAGTTCCCGTAGCGATACCTGTAGTACCCTCGGGAATAATAGGGATAATTATTCCTTCCGTAGCCTGAGAAATAGGAGTTGCGGTAGAGGCTGCTCAGCCGCGACATCCCACCCCCGCAGGAGGAGCCCATTCCTNTCCAGACCCCATCCCACCACCTCCAGACCCCATCCCACCTCCAGACCCCATGCCACCACCACCAGACCCCATGCCACCTCCAGAGCCCATCCCACCACCTCCAGATCCCATCCCACCACCTCCAGAGCCCATTCCCCCGCCGATTTCAGGGATGGACGAGCCAACAATGCTCTCCGTGGGGCAGGAGGCGATGATGGGCCCCGGGAATGTCACGACCACAGGTGGGGCATAGACGATGGCTCGGGAGTCTGCGCAGGCGGTGACACAAGGCTCGCTGCAGGCATCGACGTAGGGATGGGAACATGTCACCTCGCAGGGTGAAGCACAGCGGGCGCTGAGCAGTTGGCCATAGGAGGACATCGTTCCAAATCCAACCTGGAAGGAAGAGAAGGTCCCAGCCCGGTGAAGAATTCCACAGCCTTGGAAGGATGGGGAAGAATTCCTCGGTTCTGGAGTTTTTTGTGTGTTTAATTCTTTAACCGTTGCCTTTTAGAGGTAAAAAATGTCCCCAGAGTTCTCCATGAGAGAGGGAATCCAGGTGATGAAAACGTGTTTTGTCCCTAAATTCTTAGGGATGAGACTGAGATATCCGGTAGGAAATGGGAGATTATTCCCTTTGGAATTTGCTGGAAAGGGAGCTGGGAATGGGGATTTTCTGCATGGTGTTTGGATGGACAGGTGCAGATGTGCGGGATTAAATCATCTGAATAAATGAGGTTTGAGGTTTAAAACATTAAAATAATGATTTAAAAATCATCATTTCTAGGCCACAGTCCGCTTTTCCATAAATTGCACCCATCAAGGGAGACGAATTGTGGGAAAATCAGGAATTATTCTAATTCTGTTCCCGCTCCTCTCTAGTGCTCCATGGAATCACAGAATGGACCTTGAAGATCCAGTACCGACCCCTGGAATGGACAGGGGCACTTTCCATAGACCCCAAACCCCATCCAACCTGGCCTTGGGCAGCTCCAGAGATGGGGCAACCATGGCTTCTCTGGAAAATCCATTCCAGGGCCGGATTTATTCCTAAAATCCCATCTAAACCTCCTGTCCATCAGTGTGAACACATTCCCCCTTTTCCTGGCACCCCATCCCTTGGAAATTGTCTCTCCCCATGTTCCTTTTGGCTCCTTCAGCTCCTGGAAGGCCCAAATTGGGTCACCCCAAAGCTTCTCTGTATTTTTGTCCTGTCTCTATTCCCAGAATGAATTCTGTGAAGAGCCTCCCTGTCCTTCTCCCACATCATTCCTTTCCCTGTTCCTTTTGGGAATCAATCCCACCCTGATCACCAGTTTGGAGTGACCCTTCTCCGTAAATAAATGCTCAATTCCTAAAAATTCCTCCCCTCAGCATTTTTACAACTTCCATTCCTTTCCCCCCTTTTATCCACCTTAATCCCAAGCCCCACTTCCCACGCAAAACAGGTTTGGAGAATAAACTCTACCCTGATTTAGGATAGGATATAAAACCTCACTTCAAAGCTTCCCATAAACCAAATTACCTCTAATTAGGAGCTGATTCAGTTAAATCTGACTTACCCAGTCAGCAAAGAGAACGAGTCAGCAGAGGCAGCTCCAGGGCTGCCGGTCAGGAGCACTTTTATATCCTGTCATGGAGAAAGGAAATTGGGATCCACCTTGACGCAACCCCCTTGTGAAATGGAATGTTTTCCCTGCTCCTGCCTCCCCTTGTCGCAACTGTTTTGATAACACCTTAGGATTAGGAGATAATTCCCAGTCCCACACAGGGCGCTGCAGGTGCTTCACCCTTCCTGGGCCTTTGCTGGAAATCTCTCCATCAACTGAGGGGGATTTTCCCTAAAATATTCACTTTGTGTTCACCCCGTGGGTTTTTATGGAATTTCTGATTTGGGACATAAATTCCAGGCCCACAGGGGCGTGTGGGATAATCCCCAGGGCGCTGCAGGTACTTCACCCTTCCAGGGCCTTTGCTGGGAATCCCACCATCCACTGAGGGAGATTTTCCCTAAAACAGGTGGATTTTCCCTAAAATACTCGCTTTGTGTGTGCATGGTCACTTTGTGTTCACCCCATGGGTTTTTATGGAAGTTCTGTTCTTGGAGATGTTCTTTGAACAGATAATTTCCATTTCACATTCCAAGTAGGAAGGTTTGTGGTACCAAAGCAATTCCTGGACAAGAATTCCATCAGAAATTCAGCTAAAAAAAAGGCACCTGCCCAGGATTTAATATTTTATCAGCAATTCCTCACCTCAAAGGTCATCCCCTTCAGAATAAACACCCTAAAAATACTAAAAACCTGGAAGAAATTGAATTTTCCTTTGGGGATGTTTTTTTTAGAGGCCAAGATGAGGAGAGGAATTTTAGGATTAGTTTAGGATTAGAGGATTCAGAGCAAACATCACCTGAAGTCCAGGCCCTCAAATAAATCCCCAGGGCCTGGAAAATGCTGATAATGTGATTTCCACGCTCATATTTACATTTTAAAAAAACCCTTTTCCTTCTGAGTTGTGGTGAATTATTAAAATGAAAGGAAAACACAAAAACAAAGCCCCAAATAAATGGTTTTATTTACATTTCGTGGCTCTGGAATCAATCTAATGAGTAGAGGAGACACATGAGCAGCACAGAACAGTCTGACTCACTTAATTTGTGGCAATTAAAAGCGCCTATTAATTACAGTGATTGACAGCTGAGGCAATTCCAGGAGTTACCAAACCCAATATTTGAAAGAAGTTCATAAGAACCTCGTCTCATTGTCTTGGAGGTTTTTCCAATGGAGAGAAAATTGGTTTAAAACACAAAAGTGCCCAAAAAAAAAAAAAAAATCCCTGGGTTTGGTTTCTGGAATTGGGGTTTTTCCCTGGAAGCTTTAAAGGGATCATTTCCTTTGTGGAATTTCACAGCCCTGATATTCCACAGAGATCCTTCCAAAAAAAAAATCAGCTCCCAAATGCAAACCCCTGGCACAGGCCCAAAACTCCTTTTGCAAGCCCTGAACCTGCCTCAGATCAAAGAGTTCTTTAAGAGATAAGAGAAAGAGATAAACTCCCTTCCCAGCTGGAAGAGAAATCCTTCTGGAAATATAAATTAAAACAAAACGAAACAACAACAACAACAAAAAAAAAAAATCAGGAATTTTGGCTGTCCTTGCAAAGGATTTGTAGGGGAAAAAAAAAAAAAAACAACACCAAAACAGCACAGTTTTTACATTAAAAAAAAAAAAAAACAGACTTTAAAGAGCAGTGCTGAGGAGCTCCAGACTCACCTCAACCAAACCAACTCCAGAGATTTATCTGGAAGATTCCTCATCCTGTTTTTTCCTGGCACGCTGCTGATGATGTTGTTGTTGTTGTTGTTGTTGTCGTCGTCGTGGCTGGTAAATTGATTTTCTGGCTTTAGGAATTCCAGGGCTCTGCTCTGATCCTTCCCGGCTGCTTTGCATACGGAGATGAAATCAGAGGAAGCTGCTGCAGCTGCTTTGCTCTTCCCTATAATTTTCCAAATTGGGCTCCGAGGCCACTTGGCAGGGAGGAAACCATCGGTGTCATTATCCCAGATCGGAGCAGAACACGATCCTCAACCCTCAATTTCCCCCCAGATTTTATCGGGGCAATCCCAGGCTGGGAAGGGAGCAACCGACAACACCGGGCAGGAAAATAAACAGGCCAAAATTTGGGAATTACTGCGCCGGGTTAAGGCTGGTTTGGATCCTGGAATCTCAGTTTTGGAGCAGTTTCTGAGCTGTCACCTGGAATCCAGATTCCAAATAAAGGGATGATATTTTGGGGTGGGTTTTTTCATTGGATAATTGTGATATTGAAGGGGAAATATGGGATTAAATTAAATCACCACCAACTGCTTGTTAATGGTTTGTGTTTTCAGTGCTGTTTTATTGCTCAGGCCAGAGCAGGATCTCAGTTCTGCTCATTTCTGTCCAGTTTTGTTAATTTTTGTCCATTTCTGATAATTTCTGTCCATTTCTGTCCATTTATGTCCGTTTATGTTCGCTTATGTTCATTTCTGTCCATTTCTGATGTGATTTCCTCCGTTTGATCCTATAAAAAATCACGTTTTTGGCAACCTCCCATTTCCTTCTGGACACCTCAGTCTCATCCCTAAGAATTTAAGGACAAAACACATTTTTTACTTGGATTTCCCCTCTCACGGAGAGGTCTGGGGACATTTTTTTTTACCTCCAGCGCCACAAAAGGTGGTGATTAAAGAACTAAACACACAAACAATTCCGGAACTGAGGAATTCTTCCTCACCACCCAATGAGATTCGCTGGGAATAATGACGGCACACCAATTTCCTGGGAATCTTTCACCTTGGAAACAAAACCCAGCGAATGGTCTTTAATTTCCTGGATAAAACTCGAGGGAATGTGGAATTGCAGCCCCGCGGGGGGGAAGCCTGGAGTGCCTGGGTGTGATTTTGGTCTGTCTAAAAGCTGGTGGTGTCCCTCCGTGGCCACCACCTTCTCCAGGTCAGGGTCACCTCCAGGGTTTCCCAGGGTTTCGGAATATCCCGAGCTGGAAGAGAAACCCCAGGATCATGCCCAGAACCATCCCCAGGGGTCCCCAGAGTCTCATTTTGGGGTTTTTTTTTTGAGGTTTTGGGTCACCTGGAGCACCCAGGAGTGGGCAAGGCTGGTGAAGGAGATCTGAGAGGGTTCAGCCCAACCCCAAAGCCCCAGAAGATGGAGAAAAAGGAGATTTTGACCTTCACTGAGGAGCTGGAGTGTGGCCAGGGATGGGAATGGAGCTGGAGTAGCTGGAGAAAGGTCTGGAAAATTCTAAGGGAGCCTGGAGAAAAGGGGGATCCAGAGGGAATTTCGGGATCCTCCAGGGGGGATTTGGGATCCGATCCCAGGGAATGGGACAGGGCAAGAAGAACGGCCTCGAGCTGGGCCAGGGGAGGCTCAGGGTGGGAAATTTGGGAAAATTCCTCCTGGAAAGCGTTGCCAGGCCTCGGAAGGGGCTGCTCAGGTAAGTTGGGCGTTCTGGAGGTGTCCGAGGAATTCCTGGATGCTGTTCTGGGTGTCCAGGTGGGGATTGGACACAACTTGGACTCCATGACCTTGGAATTCTTTCCCAACCCAGGGATCCTGGGATTCTAAAGAGCTGCAGGATCTGCTCCTCGGGCAGGTGGGTGCTCCTGGGTGAAGTTTTGGGTTATTTGGGGCATCTTGGAAGGTTCCACCCTTGCAAATAATTAATTTTAATCCTTCATTAGCGCCTGCAAATTCCCGTTCCTGTATCGCCCCATGGCTCACCGAGGTGTGGTGCTGAGATCCAATTTAATCATCCATTAATGAGAAAGATATTAATTAAATCTTCATTTGCCTTCATTGCTTCATTAAAGCTGCTCGCCTCAGCAAGAAAATCTGGCAGGTTCCTCTGAGTTCCTTCAAGGATTAAAGCCGGAGCTGGGGGCCCAAAATTCTGTGAAATGAATTTATAGTTGGATTTAAGGAGGGAAAAGGAAATTTTCCCAAGGAAAAGAGCACAGAGTTTTGTTATCCAGAGGCAATACTGGAAATTTTTCCAGCTGCGATTATTTGTACAGCACTGATTAAGTCCAGCTCAACAAGGCCGAAGGTTCAGCTTGAAGAAAAATCTGCAAGAAATTCCAGTGCTCTCCTCGCTCCTGGAATTCACAGGAATTGTGGTTTTGGGAAAAGGGGGATGGGTTCAAGCTGAAAAAGGGGGAAATTTAGGTTGGGCTGAGGGAAGAAATTGTTCCCTGGAATGGATTTCCCAGAGAAGCTGTGGCTGCCCCATCCCCGGAATTGTCCAAGGCCAGGTTGGACATGCTGGGATAACGGAAAGCAGTTGGAACAAGATGATTTTTAAGGACCTTCCCAACCCAAACCATTCCATGATTTGATGATTCTTGGGCCTGAAAAGGGATTTAAAGGGGAAAAGCAGCACCATCCCTTCCCCTGGGCCTGGGCCAAGCCTTGGCCTCCCTGACCTCATCCCGAATTTTTGCTGCCATGCAATATTGGGAATATAATGACAGGTTATTGGGAATAACCCTATTAATAACCGGGTGTGCCCCAGCCTCAGATCCACCCTCTGGATGGAGAATCCTTGGGCAGGTTGGGTCACTTTTGGGCACCAGTTTTCCCCTAATAAATGAGTATTTTACTGGGCCAGGAGAGGGGAAAGGGAAAGGCCCGAGAGGAGGAGTTGTGGGATGGGATATCGGAAAGGGAATGAGGGATCTGGATCATCCTGGAGGTCACTTCCGTCCCGGAATTCCGTGAAAATCAGAAGAGGAGGAACAGCCGAGCTCACCGCGCAAGGCCGTAAAAAATGTGGGAGCACTGGGAGAGAGGCAGGTGGGGTGTGTTTGTGGGAGGTGGGAAAAGCGGGGGAAAAGCACAGAAAAAAGCCAAATTGGCAGAAAAATCCAGGATTTCCTGATGCATCCGTGGTTTTCTAGGCTGCAAATCAAAATAATTTTTAAAAAACCCCAAAAAACCAAAACAAAACCAACAAAAAAAAATTTCAAACAATAATAATAATAATCATCATCATAATCATCATAATCATCATCGTCATCATCATCATCATCATCATCTCAGGCAGATGAGTGGAGGATGCTGAGGGTTGTTTGAAAGACTGGTGGGGGCGAAAAAAATATGGAAGAAATATGGAAAAAAAAAATGGAAAAAAATATGGAAAGGATCCAAACAAGATCTGTGGGGGAAAAAAATTTGGATCAACTGGATCCAAAAGGGATCAGCTTGATCCAAAGGGGATCAGCTTGATCCAAAAGGGATGAGATTGATCCAAAAGGGATCCGGCTCTGAGTTCTTGGTGGAAAAGGTGCTGGCTCTTCTCCAAAAACCTCAGTGAGGAGAATCCAGGGGGGAATTTCGGGCTCTTCCAGGGGGGATTTGGGATCTGATCCCAGGGAATGGGGACAGGACAAGAGGGAACGGCCTCGAGCTGGGCCAGGGGAGGGTCAGGGTGGGAAATTTTGGAAAATCCCTCCTGGAAAAGGAAAAAGGCCTTGGAATTCTTTCCCAACCTCAGGGATCCTGGGATTCTAAAGAGCTGCAGGATCTGCTCCTCGGGCAGGTGGGTGCTCCTGGGTGAAGTTTAGGGTTATTTGGGGCATCTTAGAAGTTCCACCCTTGCAAATAATTAATTTTAATACTTCATTAGTATTAATGAATACTTCAAAATTAATACTTCAGGAAGAGGCTGCTCAGGGAGGTTTGGAGCAGCCATCCCTGGAGGTGTCCGAGGAATCCCTGGACATCGGTCTGGGATCGAGCCCAGCTCGGACTCAACCTTGGAGCTCCTTTCCAACCTCAACAATACTGGGATCTTCCTTTAAAAAAAACAACCCAAAAAACCTAAAAAAAAAAAAAAAGAATAATTGCCATTCCTCCTCTTCCTGAGCCCCACGTGGAACTGGAGATTGTCCAACTCCTGGAGTTGGGGTGGAGCTGCTGGGGCCGATGAGTCAACCCCGAGGTCTTGGGGTCCACCCCGCCCGTGACCTCATTGCCGGAGTTTTCCCAACCTTTTCTCCAAGAGCCAAACAAGAAATGTGGGATCCGCGAGCTGCCCACGGCTCCCACGGGGCTGATCCTCGGAGTTATTGGGATGGTTACACCTTGGCCGGGATCGGGAGCGGGATGGGGAAAGTGGGGCACGCGCAGACGGGGTAAACAAAGGGATTCATGGGAGTTCCCGACGTGCAAAGGGAAAAATTGAAATGTGGATTAGGCAGGGAATATTTTGCGGGGGGGTTGTTTCAGTAGGAACGGGTTCGCGGGGATTTGGGAGTGTGGAAAAACTTCCTGTTTCCCACAGGCACAGAGAAAGTGAAATGCAGCAAAAACACAGAAAAAAACCATCCTCAGAGGTTTGGGGTTTTTCCTTGTGCCTGTTTAGGAGCNAAATAAAATATAAAATAAAATAAATTATGGGGTAAAGGACACAGGTCCAGGTGACGATTCTTCACTTTTATCCTGGAATTTTGGAATGGTTTGGGTGGGATCATCCAGATCCACGGGCAAGGGACACTTCCCACTATCCCAGGTTATTCCAAGCCTGTCCAACCTGGCTTTGGACACTTCCAAGATGGAAAATTCACATTTTTGTGGCCAAACTTTCCTGCTGGGTTAATTTTTATATAAAAATAATTCATTTCCACAATTTTTCCCCCTTATTATTAAAATTAAATATAAGGAGATTGGTTTACTCCCCTCCCCGACTCTCCTGCAGTGAAAGTGAAAGCCGGGGAGCGGTGACGGGATCGTGTTTGTATTTATCCCAATGAAAAGGGAATGTCCTGGTGAGTAATTCCCATAAAAGCTGAGCCAGGCTTAATTAGGCCTGGCAGGGAAAGGCTTTGTCAGGTCTGACCACATTTGGGGTGTTCTCCAATCTCGATTTCTCTGGAAAACCACGGAAAAACGACAAATTGCTCCCACAAACCAGATTTCAAGTGTCAGGTTATCCCAAAATTTGGAGAAAATGTTATTTAATGGCTTTATTTAATTAAATGTTATTTAATGGCTTNGCAATCCCTTTTCCCTCTGAAGGGAACCCCTGGATTGGGGCTGGTCCCAGAAGGAGGAGCTCACCCTGAGGTTGGTGAGGAATTCCAAAATTCCAATCATTCCAGGGCAGCTTTCAAACCCCCCTGGCCCCGAAAAAAAACCCTCAGGGATTTGGAATTTGTCCCAATTTCCCAGTTAGGAGAATTTCCCTGGAAAAGAAAACCAGGAAACCGCTGTGATAATGCAGAATGATTTTAATGGGATGGGAAAGAGCAAGAATAAACTAAACTAAACTAAACTAAACTAAACTAAACTAAACTAAACTAAACTAAACTAAAATAAAATAAAATATAAAATAAAATATAAAATAAAATAAATTATGGGGTAAAGGACACAGGTCCAGGTGACGATTCTTCACTTTTATCCTGGAATTTTGGAATGGTTTGGGTGGGATCATCCAGATCCACGGGCAAGGGACACTTCCCACTATCCCAGGTTATTCCAAGCCTGTCCAACCTGGCTTTGGACACTTCCAAGATGGAAAATTCACATTTTTGTGGCCAAACTTTCCTGCTGGGTTAATTTTTATATAAAAATAATTCATTTCCACAATTTTTCCCCCTTATTATTAAAATTAAATATAAGGAGATTGGTTTACTCCCCTCCCCGACTCTCCTGCAGTGAAAGTGAAAGCCGGGGAGCGGTGACGGGATCGTGTTTGTATTTATCCCAATGAAAAGGGAATGTCCTGGTGAGTAATTCCCATAAAAGCTGAGCCAGGCTTAATTAGGCCTGGCAGGGAAAGGCTTTGTCAGGTCTGACCACATTTGGGGTGTTCTCCAATCTCGATTTCTCTGGAAAACCACGGAAAAACGACAAATTGCTCCCACAAACCAGATTTCAAGTGTCAGGTTATCCCAAAATTTGGAGAAAATGTTATTTAATGGCTTTATTTAATTAAATGTTATTTAATGGCTTTGTTCCGCCGCTTGGAAATGTCTGAGGGGAAAAAAAACCCAACTTAAGAAACCCCAACCTTAAAAAAAAAAACCAACTTAAGCTGAACTTAAATTCCCAAATCTGCATGGATTGGGGTCGGATCCGCATCACACTTCCAAGACCTCTTCTTCCTCCTTTGCTGCGTCCGTGTCTTGCGTTCCTGGCGTTTCCGGATCTGGCATTTGCTCCTGGCTCCCGTTCCCAGCCGGCTGCTGACTCCCATAGCTGCTTCTCCAGCAGGGATGGATCCAACGGGAATTAAAAATGTAGGAGCAGCGCGACGCTCGCCGGGGGCCGAGTTTTGGGATGAAACCCCCGGAACGTGGGATTTGTGCTCCATGGGATCTCAGGGAGTTTCGGGAGGTTCCTGCTCCTCCCTCCAGAATTCCCAAGGATCCCAGCGCCATTCCCGAGGATCCCAGCAGGGTCTCCTGTGGGTCCACGCTGAGGATGGGCCCGGAGGTGAATTTTGGGATGAAACCGCCAGAATGCGGGATTTCCGCTCTGTGGGAACTCAGGGAGGTTCCTGAGGATCCCAGCACCATTCCTGAGGATCCCAGTGCCATTCCTGAGGATCCCGGTGCCATTCCCGAGGACCCCGGTGCCATTCCCGATGATCCCGGTGCCATTCCCGATGATCCCGGTGCCATTCCTGAGGATCCTGGCGCCATTCCCGAAGATCCTGGCACCATTCCCGAGGATCCNATTAATTTTACTTTTTTCATTGTATTTTTAAAATTTAGGGGTTTTTAAAAATCTTATTTAATTTTCATTGTTATTTTAAAATTTCATTCCATTTTTTAATCTTATTTGTTAAAATTCTATTTAATTTTCACCATATGTTTAGAATTCAGTTTTTTACTTTTAGTTTTTATAAAATTCCTTAACTTTTCAAATGTTACTTTGAAACAGAACTCCCAGCTCAGTTTCACCTTTTCCCCACCCGCCTCAACCTTCCAAAAAAACCCACCCTGGTTTTATCCAGGCCGCGATTCCAGGATTTTCCATCCTTTCCCGGATGATTTGTTTATCTCGGTGTGCCCAGCCCTCATTGGGATAATTACCCAGAGCAGATTCCAGAGCCTGGGATCACTCCCGGCTGCAGATCCGCATCCGGAGCAGCTCCTTCACCCCGACAGCTCCAAAATCCTTGGAATTCTGGAGAAATCCTTCCTCCAGATGAATTCCAGAGGGTCCAGAACTCCACAGGGAATTTTGGTGCCCACATTTTTTTTTTCCCTGGACTCTGCATCCAAATTCTTG